>OX401974.1:11653391-12127457 GCA_947859335.1 Tortricodes alternella
CCCCAGCCTCATACGGATGGTTCGAAGACGGAATGAGGTTGAAAATCTCTTTCGAGCACTCTAATGTATTACCAAAACTTCCACGATAACGTCAACACAACATACAATACGTAATCCAAGTTTGAACGGTTTCTAGTTGCTTCTGCAGCGCAAAATTGGTTCAGGTTCATCTGTTGACCAGGACTATATTATTAGATACAGCGCTCTTAAATATATTTTTACACTACCTGTGCCCGAAATGTTGTTTTGGGTCATTAATAAATCTTCCCGAACACGCGCACAATACCTTAACAAAGTTTCATTGTAATCGGAGAAATGGTAGAAGAACGCATAGGAGACGAACAAACAAACGACCAAACATACATTTGTACAGTAGATAAAAGGTTAAAATACATAATTTCGAGGGCTTAGGGAAATTGACACTTTTTCCCATATTAACTTCCTCTCTTTTACCCTATAGCATATGTCTTGCCTGAAGTTGCCCCTAATATAATATCAAAAGCAGTAAGTATTGAATTCCGTCCGAGAGTTTAAAATTTTATAGCGCACATACAATCAGACAAACAGACATGAAAAATACTAACCACCAGTTAATTTAATACACTATTTCAAACTTCAGCGACCGTCCATGGCGCCCGCATCACTGATATTGCTGTATTCTATTAAACTAAAGTATTTAATTAAGATCGAAGCCAGACAAGCTGTTGCGCAACTGAAACACAATTTATTATGCTATGTAGTAAAGATTTATATTAATTACTCTCCCTGTTTACTTTAAACGGGGAAAATTGGCCGCTATTTTCCATTAAAATTATTACATGATGGTTATATTTTATAAAGCGTATAAAATGTGTATTCAATTCTTGTGTCCGGCTTCGGTTTTAATAAAATAGTTTAAATAGAAAACACAACTACAGTTATAAGGGCGCCAATTGACGGTCGGCACAGTGGCGAAGCGTGAAATATTTCCTAAGGGAAGCCGGAAGAATTAAGACCGTACGTGCGAGTCTGAGATTTAGTTAGAGTAATATGGACTTCACTGAGAGCTAGCCGTAGCTATCTAACTTGGTAAAACCGTCAGGAATCGTCTTGTAGGCAGGCTGCGCCACTGGTCGGCACAGTCTTAACATAACTCATTAGTCGGATGATACCACGAATCTTATTGTAAAAAACCGGTCAAGTGCGAGTGAAACCCGCGTGGAGAGGGTTCCGTTCCATACATGATAAACTGAAATTTCCTATATTAATTAAAATACCATAGACTTCTTATAGGTTTTCCTGTAATCTATAGGTAAAGAACTATTTTCAGTATTTTTTTCAAAATTTTAGGCCAGGTAGTTTCGGAGATAAGGGGGGGGGGGGGGGGGGAATGGTCAATTTTCACCTATTTTCCTAAATAACTTCTAAACTATTTTGCTTAAAATTAAAAAAAAAATACATTTCAGATCCTCACAATAAGCCCTTTCATTTGATATGTCACACGATTTCAGTTGCACAACTTTTTTTTTTATTTCCTAATTTATCCCCCAAAAGTGGGCCCCATGTTCAAAATTAATTAATTTACGTTACGCATCCCTGATGCGGTCACCAATTTACATATGTATATCAAATTTCAAATCAATCGGTCCAGTAGTTTCGGAGCAAATTGGCTGTGACTGTGACAGACGGACAGACAGACAGACAGACAGACAGACAGACAGACAGACAGACAGACAGACAGACACACGAGTGATTCTATAAGGGTTCCTTTTTTCCTTTTGAGGTACGGAACCCTAAAAATAGTGGGGCTGTCTCTGACGTCTTTCTGACACGATGTTGCTATTTTTTTAATACGCCGCTGTGTCTGCTATCTTCCTCATCACTATTTACATGTAAGGCATGGTTGTACAGTTATATAAGAATGAATTAGGTATCATGGAACACGCAGTCATTAATCGGGTTGATAACGTGACTGATAACGTAATCCTAAAGAATTAAATAATCAGTTAGAACATAACCTTTCGATTGAAATTGCACGTTGATTTTCTTACTTAAATAAAAAAAAAACATTAAATACATTACCATGCCTGTTCGAACCTTGCCACCGGAATTAGCAGAAAAGGCACGACTAGAGTTGAACGAGGATCCCAAGAAGCTGGAAGACGGAATACAAAACCTGAAGGAATGGATTGCTAAGCAGCCGCATTTACGGGCTAGAACAGGTAACCAGGACCAGGACCAGGTCCTCTATTCGGGACTGCTAAGTGATTTACTATATCGCCAATAAAATGTCAAAACCGCGAATGTAAACGTCAAACACTTACAGAACGACACATTCGCGGTTTTGGCATTTAAGTGGCGATATAGTAAATCACATAGCAGTCCCGAATAGAGGCCCTGCTCGCCAGACCAAGAGGGGTATTTTAACTTAAATAATAGCATTCATTATATTTTGATATCTCGGAGGGTTTCGAAGATTATGACATATTACTGTTTGTATGAAAAGTCATCCCAAACCCATACAAAAAGTCGCGGGCACAGCTAGTACGAATGACATTGGAAACTATTCTTTAAAATCTTTTGTTCATAGATATATCAATTAATTTTGGCAACAGTGGTTGAATTGCTCAATTTATTAAGAGGAGTGTGAACCTACGGTTTTTCATACAAAAGGCGATAACGATTTCCACCCCTTGAATGTTAACCGATGTTCACCAATTTTTGATAGGTTGTCAGTCAAACCAAATTCTAGGTCTATACGTTTTGATTTTTTCACTTTAATCTTTAAATTCAGTTTTATTGTAGTTTCAGTATTCTCATACAAAACTAATTTCGGCATTATATCTTGATCTTTAATCAAAATACAAATAAATGTATAGACCTAGATTTTATTCTGATTGACAACCTATCAAAAATTGGTCAAAATCGGTTAACATTTAAGGGGTGAAAATCGTTATCGCCTTTTGTATAAGAAGGGTGATCTTTGTCTTTGGTTCACAATTCTCTTAATGTCTGTCGCTCGTGTTGCCACCTCTAGGGCCACTGAAAATCAGCGCTGAGGCTCGCCGCGTCGTAACGCTGAGTGGCCCTCTTTGGCACCGTTCGGCACAGCTTATTATGTTTATTGTTTCTTTTGCTTTCCTTGATATCTGTCGGTGTCAAATGCGTGTTGAATAAATATATTTTATTATTATTATATTTAAGCATGTGTATATTATGAGAGTTAGTTGTATCGTTTAAGAACTTTTTAGATGATCAATGGCTGGCTGCTTTCCTTCGAGGATGTAAATTCAGCCTGGAGCGTGCGAAAGAGAAAATAGATCTCTATTATTCTGTGAGGACCACCGCTCCCGACTTTTATGAAATAAAGCATAAGGACCCTAAATTTAAAGAGATTTTGAATCTAGGGTAAGTGAAGAGGATTGCAGAAAGTAACTTTTTTAGGGTTCCGTAGCCAAAGGTTAAAACGGGACCGTGATAGTTAGAGAGTTGACATTTTCAGAGATGATGTATTTCTGTTGCCGCTATAACAACAAATACTAAAAAACATAATAAAATAAATATTTAAATGGGCTCCCATACAACAAACATGATATTTTTGCCATTTTTATACGGAACCCTTCGTGTGCGAGTTTGACTCGTTAAATACAACATGAGTGGAATTTTATATTATTAGATGATATAGTTTAATAACAAACGGAATATTTTTCAGATCTGCTTTCGTACTACCAAAGTCGGCTAAACCTACGGATCCAATAGTTATATTTTTCAGGCCTGGTCAATATGATCCGACTAAGTATTCAATTGCTGAAATAATGTCAGTTATGATTTCCATTGTACGGGTAAGTCTTTAAGTAACATATTATTATATCAGCCCCACTTCTTCGGAAGTCACCACTATGCAAATATTACAAAGTAGCTTTTCTCCGCGTGGAATTCGATTATCACTTTTCCCCTAGGACCTGTATATTGTTCCGGAATAGAAAGTAGCCTACGTGCTTTTCCAGCCATCGCTGTGCAAAATATCAAGTCAGTCCAGCGATCCGTGGCTCCGATTTTACGTGAAAGAGAAACAAAAAATAAAAAATAAAAAAAAACACAACGGAGTTGAGAACCTCCTCTTTTTTTTGAAGTCGGTTAATAAACACAGTTTGACATTTTTAGGGTTCCGTACCTCAAAAGGAATAAAGGAACCCTTATAGGATCACTCAGTTGTCCGTCTATCCGTCTGTCTGTCTGTCTGTCTGTCTGTCTGTCTGTCTATCTGTCTGTCTGTCAAGACCTTTTTCTCAGGAACGCGTGGAGGTATCAAGTTGAAATTAATATCAAATACTCAGGTCTGCAATCTCTTGAAGCTATAAAAAACTCAACCTTCTAAGTCACCGCAATCAAAAGATATGGCCGTTTATGTCTCATATTTTGATACTTTCAAGGGAATCCAAAGGGAATCAAAACCTATAGGGTACTTTCCGTTGACCTAGAATCATGAAATTTGGCAAGAAGCAGTGTCTTACAGCACAATTAAGGAAAAAGTCCGAAAACCGTGAATTTGTAATTACATCACATAAAAAAAAAAGTTAAACGGAATAACCTTTGCAAAGTCGTATCACACTCTGAGATTGAACGAAGATAGGAGCTTGCGAAAGTTATTTTTTGTCTTATTTCATAGGTAGGTTGTAAATGGTTACCCCGTTGTTAAAAGCTATTTTTTTCTTTTTTTAAGTTTTTGTACTTATAAGGTAGTGTTTCTTTTTCATCCGTAATTGCGGAACCCTCGGCGCGCGAGTCAGGCTCGCACTTGACCGGTTTTTTATATTAGTAAGGATAAGGTAAAGATTGTCTAAAGAAATGTAAAAAAATATTTTCAGTTTATGTACGTGGATAATGATAGATTAACGGTTGCGGGCGCGTTGAATATCGTGGATCTAGAGGGCGCCACGATGGCTCACTTCACGCAGACCACACCATCGCTGATGAAGAAAATGGTTGTGGCAGGACAGGTAACACACACAATTTTATGTTTGCAAGTATCATTACAAAATATTCGGTCGATTTAATTTATAAAAATATGTTTTTTATATTCCAGGATGCTTCTCCAACTCGTATGAAAGGGTCTCACTACCTCAACACCCCCCCCGGGTTCGAGACGTTTATCAACTTCACCAAAACATTCTTAAATGAGAAGAACAAGGAGAGAGTGCGTATTTTCACGTATCGTTGCTAGGTTGAAAATTATGTAGGAGACATGTAAATCTAAATCAAGATTATTTATATTTTAATAATTTAAAACCATAATTTTTTACTTCTAAGTCACGTGACTTAATACACTAATCACGACGCCATAAAATCATTGCCATCGGGTGCGTTCCTAATTGCTCTCACAGCGCCAGATCGCGCTCGCGCTCGTACCGATTTATCGGGTTGTGCATTCCCTGGTCGAACATTATTGGCTCCCGCTTCTTTACCATTTATGAAACCCTGTGTATTTTTGTTTGTTTCTGCCAGTGGAATGAAGTCACATGCGAGAGCTGACAGTTGATAGCGTTTTAGCGGCAAATTTATAAGAAAAAGCCTTGAAAATGAGGAAATTTAATGACGAAAATATATTTTTCACATTCAATTAGAGTTAACAAGCAGCCTGAAATATTGTTTGAAAAGCAGTCAAGAACCGAATTTACGAATTATTAGAGATATTTGTTTTATTGCTTTTTCAGATATACGTGCACAACAAAGACTTTGATGCACTTTGCAAGCACGTTCCTAAAGAAATTTTGCCCACAGAATACG
Source organism: Tortricodes alternella (assembly GCA_947859335.1). Lineage (NCBI taxonomy): Eukaryota > Metazoa > Arthropoda > Insecta > Lepidoptera > Tortricidae > Tortricodes > Tortricodes alternella. Next base: position 11,659,158 of record OX401974.1, read on the forward strand.
GAGGAAATGGAGGCACCATTCAGGAAATTATTGGTAAGAGCAAATGGATAAACTACACGTCTTTCATACCCATGCATCCTAGAAGCAATATTGTAAAGCTTGTTATCATGGATTAACGAAAATAGGAGCAATTCGACTCGGGAAACCCACTTTGCTCAAAGTATTTTCGCTTCGAACTTGTTCTAAATGGGCCTATTTTGGTAACAGGCAGGACTCGGTCTGCTATTACTGCTTTTATGCCAAAAATGATTTATTCTTCTAGGTTACTGGCATAAAAAGGTAGAAGAGTACAGCGACTGGTTGGATGAGGATGAGCAGTACGGGACGGACGAGGCCAAGCGGCCCGGCAAGCCCAAGACGGCCGCGGACATGTTCGGCGTTGACGGCTCTTTCAGGCAGCTACAGTTTGACTAAACACAATTGGATTTGGAATTGTACAAAATAAAATTGGGAAGAATCGCGGGGACGATCGACCTCATGCAAACTTATTTATTACCTCATATATTAAGCTTTATTTTAGGGATTAAAGAGATTCATTTATCTTTATTATACTTAAATAATTAAAAACCAAAATTTATAGTTATTTATGATTTTATTCATATATTTAAACATTTTACCATATGTATAATATGATCATGGTAGACCTAGCCATTGGCTTATCATACAGAAGTTTACACATTAAAAAATCATGAACTAAAACAGGGCAAAAATGACTCAATACTGAACGAATGACAAAGACCACTCTTCAAATAATCTACAAAACTTCAAAATCGATTATATGAGCCTGTAATTTGGCATGGATGTTCGTTTGAGTTTCTACGTATTAATAGGGTGAGATTGGAGTATAAAGTAAACTAACTATTGAAACAAAGCACAAGTGAGAGTCGCCAGTTAGTTATTACTTATATGGGCTTTTTAAGTAACATTTAAATCAGAAGTAAAACAAAATACAATTTGCGTTTTCTTTTATAAAATCCCTAATTTGGACTGTTTTATGTCTAGGTGGACATCAGTTCAAATTCATGATTATTACTTATCAAACCTTAATAAATATGGGATTTTAAACATATCATAAACATATAATCAGTTTATATTAAATTAATAACTGAACAAGTTCTTTCTAATGTTAAAAAAAAAACGAAGTACTCCTATAGTATGTAGAAGTGGATAGGAGTGGGAGTTTCATGACTCGTGGTATCTTGTGTCATACTTATTGCAGACTGAAATACCTATAACTAACATATACCTGATAATCATATCAGTTTCATATCAGTACGTCGATACACGCCGGCACAGCGAATAGCAGCGTATGTGAACTATGAGTTTTCTTACAGTAAGTACAAACATCTATATTAATTATTTTGTGAAAACCAGTGATTAACGCCCGTTCCCAATTCAATCCGAAGATAAACTTGCTTATAAATACTACCAGTTAAAAATTGCCATATTTTGCATGCGGCAAATGTCAAATTTTAACTCGTAGTAACCAAATCTATTCGCAGATTGAATATTGGGAACGGTGATGAGCCAATTTATCAATCTAGTAGACTCTCAAGATTTATATTTTTGATAAGAATCGTAGAGAAATATCCTACGCCCTTGAATAGTTTAGCTTGATTCACCTTAAAAAAAGATATATTTTTTATAAATCGATAAGTTTCAGTAATTTATCATCATGATACGTGAATTGTCCCCGGCGTTAGCTAAAATAGCTAAAGACGAGTTAAATGAGAGTCCACAACGGACGCAAGATGATGTGAGGCACCTGAAGGAGTGGATCACAAAGCAATCCCATCTGAAGGCTCGAACTGGTAAGTTTTATCATTGTATCTGTGATAGACTTACCTTCCGATCATTAGCAGGTTGGGTGAAGATAAGCTTTTAACACAATCATCATCTATATATATAAAACAGTACCGTGACTCACTTATAGCCAACGCACAGCCTAAACGGGTGGTCCTAGAGGTTTGAAATTTGGAGGAGATATTCCTTGAGTATCCTAAAGGTGCACTAAGGAGGGATTTTTTGAAATTCCTTCCCCAAAGGGGTGAAAAGAGGTGATAAAGTTTGTATGGAAAATATCGCGGGCGAAGATGTGGCGAGTCCTCTAGTGATAGTACATAATTCTCCATTTATTATTGTTATCTGTTGTGATACGTGTTATACTTAGTGTTCGTGTTTTTGTTAAATTGTATGAATTCGGCAGTGCCTCAGTGTCTAACTGTAATACTGTGTAATTATTTAAATAAATATATAAATAAGTTATGATAGGTAACCAATTTCTTTCGCAGACGATCAATGGCTGGTCGCTATTTTGAGAGGCTGCAAATTTAGTCTCGAGCGAGTGAAAAAGAAGCTGGACTTGTTTTACACGCTGAGGACCACGGCGCCGGACCTCACTCTACGAATCAAGCCCACTGATCCTAAGTTCTTGGAGTTTCTTAAGCTGGGGTAAGCTATTTAGTTGTACCTATGACTACGACTGTCTTTTGTAATTCTTTTATAATTGTATGATGTACTTAACAATTACTCAATGATTTTATGGAAAACTGGGTCATATTCATTATTTCCTGCTACTTTTAATACTATATGAACACATACATATACTTCTGTTTCAGAACCTGTGTGATACTTCCCGAATCGAGTCAGACCCTGTCTCCCCGAATTATTTTGATGCGACCAGGCATCTACAATCCTAATACGCATCATGTGGCCGATATAATGTGCATTTTGTATTACTTAGTGCAGGTTAGTCATTTTTTTTTAAATGCTGAGGAGATAGATTTTATTAGATACAACATAATCTAAGTAGGTATATAAACCTCATTACAAATTAAAAAATATATTTAAACTAAACTAAACAAAAAATGAAATATATTGAATTTAATTACCAAGAAAATTAATGTGGCTTTGTACCTTGTTAAATTTGTCATTTTGTAATACTAATAAATAATTTTCAGATTTTGGTTGTTGAAAATGACACTGCTTCGGTGATGGGCACCAAAGTTGTGGTGGATTATCAAGGAGTTACCATGAGCCATTTGACTCAAGCAAATCCTACATTACTCAAGAAAATGATAGCAGTCAGTCAAGTAAGTATTGCTACTAGGATAAAAATACGAAAGCCGTCTCGTTCTTAAAAAACTCAACTATTGAGACGAGATAACTTTTCTACGAATGGTTTCCTGGATATTTTTACGGAAAAAAGTTTTAAAGTTGTTTTTTTATTGACGTAGGAATCTATGCCACTTCGTCTAAAGGGAAGTCATCACGTGCATATGCCCACCGGGATTGAAACGATTTTCACGATAATCAAGGGGCTTCTCAACGAGAAGAGCAGAGATAGGGTAAGCCTTAGAAATAAGTCATCACTTAAATACAGCGCATAACATAAACTGACGATTTGAATCTCATCTATCTCACGATTGGTTTCAGTTGAAAATACATAAAAACTATGACGAATTAATGGAATTCATACCGAAGGAATCATTACCAAAAGAATACGGTGGAAGTGGTGGTAGCATTGCAGAAATTACAGGTACCCTTTCAAAAATTTAAACACCATCTATTTGGTGTGTCAATCGCACCTTACACGGTTACTATTTTTTTAATTCAGGAACATATTCGAAACTGTAGTGCACAATCGCCTAAGGGCATTATTTAAAGAAATATATACATTGGAAAACCCGACTACAACTTTAATAAAGATGAAAATGTCCTCTTAAAAAGCTCCAACCATTATAATGTAAGTTTAATTTAGCGCGCGCGCCTCGACTTTCTTTTGTTCATAGCTTTACAGAAAAAAGGTTTTTTTTTTGTATGTATGGATATATATTTTCGCAATCTCCACAATTCAAGCTTTCCTGGAAATACACGGCTTTACTCACGATTTATTGTCAGAAAGAGTCTGACATGTTTCGAACTCGTATGGAGTCCATCAGTCCGGTCGCGGTCAAAGTAGTCCCCGCACTGCCCGCACTGTGTGTATTTCAAGTATTCATAATGTCTCACGAAAATTTTAATTTGACTATTCAAGCTTTCATTTAATTTAATTTTTAAAGAATAAATGAAATTTGATGCACTCGTAATGAAATTTAATGCACTTATTCTGCTTAGAATTATTTTAATCGTTACATCCACTATGTTCGATTTCTTAAGACATGTACACACGGAACACTAATGTGAAGTCTACAACATCCCATTTTTCAAAATATAATGAGTACTTTAGGAGCAACAAGGGAACATGATCATACATAAAAACTATCCGTAAATGGACTGCTAAAATTATAAACCTCCTTTTTTGCTTTGCCGTAGTCGGGTAAATAGACACAAACGTATTGCCCATTATTAATATTTTAAGGTATTTGAAAACGATGACGAATATGTTTTTAAAGTTACTGACCTATTTGTAAAAAGTTCTGTTCTTCATAATGATTTCAGAATATTGGGCGCAGAAGATGGTGGAGTACAAAGCGTGGATGCAACAAGAAGAGACGCTCGGTACCGATGAGTCGCGGCGCGCCGGGCAGCCGCGAACGGCCGAGGAGATGTTCGGCATTCAGGGCTCCTTCAGGAAACTGGACATAGATTGATTTGTTGAAACACATTCATACATCATAGTTCTTCTGAGACCTTAGTGTAAGTGAGAGTCATAGCAAACGTCTCGAATGCGTTTGCGTAAGAGTCTCTATTCCCTTATGGATGAAACGATGAACGCAATCGAGTCGTTTTTTTATTATTCAAACTTACACTAGGATTGCTCACAACGCAGCGCAGCAACAAAAAAAAAGTTAATTAATCAAATTACATTACTTATGCCATTTTGTCGGTGATAGTTCAAAACCGCGTATGAGCAATTTGTAAAAACAGCATAAATCCAAAAAGTAGCAAAATTAACATTTCGCGACTATAGGTTTTACACGCTGAACTGATTTGATTTTACTTATCACTGAATTTTGTTACAATAACTACACTTACGCGGTATTTACAAACTGCTCATACTTACGCGGTTTTAAACTATCACCGACGATTTGATTTATTAATTACTTGTAAGATAAATAAACCTCTTCGATTATAAACAGCAATTTAAAGTCAACGTGCTTATAACACTGTTCACACCAGGAAACGATTTTTTTTGTATAACATACTTTAATAAATTATTCTAAAAAGGAAGTTTGTTCTTATATTATAACATTAAGAAGAAAAGTTAATAGAGTAATAGGTATAACTTCAGTAACTATGTTAATAGCCACACATAATAAAAGTGATTTTTTTTAATGTATAAAAAACTGTTGCATTCCTTGACCAAATGTTAGTTTAAGCATATGTAACTGATAACTTAAGGTCCTACATATAAATATTGCATTATTTATTTACTAGCTTCCGCCCGCGACTTCGTCCGCGTGGAATTCGGTTGTAACCCTCGACAACTTTTGAGTTATCTGGGGTAAAAATGACCCTATTTTCTATTCCAGAAGCTAAGGTCTAACTATATACGACGTTTCATGAAAATACGTTCAGCCATATGGAGCTAAGTTGTAACAAACATATTCAAACACACACACACACACACACACACAATAATTTATTTCAGAAATGGTTACCTACCTAATTGTTTGTTTTGAACTGCATATATACTAAGTTTCAAGTCGATAAACAAATGGAATCGGTTTTTCCAATTCAAAGTTTAACGCCCCAAGGCACCCCTTTTTAGGGGTAGTTTCATATTGTCTTATACCGCATAACTATTTTTCTATTTTGAACAGTATTTATACCAAGTTTTAAGTAAATAAACTCATCCAAACAGTTTTTCGCACACTAACTTCCACCCCCTCTTTTACCCCCTTCCACTTTTATTTCCAAAAGTTTCTATAGCCTATGTACTGCCTGAAGTGTTCTTGGATATCAAATTCAAATTCAAATTCAAATTATTTTATTTCAGAATAGATTCCATATTTGATTGCATAATCCAAAATAACATAACATAATTCAATAAAATTCACACAAAAACACAGATACACGCAAATTAGATTTAAAAAAAAAAAAAAAAACTATTACTAAAATTTAGCATGGAGACAGTGCATACTGTTCCAATACTCCTGGAAAGATATATTATCGAAAACCGCATTGAAATCCATCCAGTAGTTTTAAAGTTTATCGCGCACATACAATCAGACAAACAGACAAAAAGACAAATCGTTTGTTCATCGGATTTTTGGAACCTTAAAAAGTATCATAATACAATCTAACTTCAACATGACGCATAAAAAGGTATAAAATGTAATAATTTGTGTAATAGTTACATGTATACGAAAGAAAATAAAATTTGTAATTTTCGCGTGTTTTTAGTTCTATTTGTCGAGCGGTTGTGATTTATTTATAATGCGAATCAATACGTAATAATATAAATCATTTTAAAAACAAGGCCAGACACCGAAGATTGGCTGCGTTACCATAACCTTAGTTCGTTTCAGGTCTGTTTTTTTAAATAATAGTTAGCAATAGTTTTCGTGCTCATTTTTCACGCTCGTGATGTTACGGTCATTTAAAATTATTATTTTTTGGTATAAAACTTTGTTTATGTCTCGTTTCCTTCGCATGTTTACGACACTTGATTGTAATGGTTGGCTATCCTTGATGAGAGGGGGTTTTGTAATCAAATGATCAGTAAACTCAAGGTCAAGTTAGATTATTAATCTATACATACTCGTATAAAACAGTACCGTGAATCACTTATAGACAACGCACAGCCTAAACGGGTGGTCCTAGGTTTGAAAGGAGGAGACATTCCTCGAGTATCCAAGAGCTGCACTAAGGAGGGATTTTTTGAAATTCCATCCCTAAACGGGTGAAAAAGGGTGATAAAGTTGGTATGGAAAATACCGCGAACGAAGCTGTGGCGGTTCCACTAGTACTTATATATATTACGACACGTAATTTTTAGTTTACCAAGTGAAGAAGAGCTTGGGCCCGTTTCTCAAAACATACTCATCTCATCCTAGCGCTTTTTCCCGTCTACGCTTACGCTACGGGGTAACGCTTTGACCATGATCCCGGATTCGGCAGGTCGGGTTATTACAGTGGAGCGACTGCCGTCTGACCTCCGTAACCCTTGTGACAGGGGAACCTGACCAATTGAATCATGGTTACACATTTAGTTACCCAAATGTGCAGGTTTTCTCACCGTAAGAGCATCGGTTACCGCAATTCGTAGGCAGATAATGTACATAAGTTAGAAAAACTCATTGGTACATGGCAACCGCTTGGATTTGAACCCGCACCTCACGATCACGAGTCAACATCCTTAGCTATTAGGCCACCGACGCTAAAAAAATTGTGTTTTGTTTAATTTTATCTTTTAATTTACTAGAAATACACTAGTATTATTACTTTATACTAGTATGCTTTTGAAAATCGTGTACCTTTTGTTTGAAACTTATTGTCGTGAAGTGATTGGAAACTATTTAACTAAAAATAACGTAGTATGACATTGAAGGCCTGAGGCAATATAGTGAGCTGAAACGTAGACGATACAGTTAGATTATCTACATTCTAATAAACGTCACTTTAATTAAAAAAAAATGTTGGTGACCTTTGTGAATTTGGCCAATATCAAATATATCCATATTAATATAGGTACGTTAAGAATTTTCGACCGATACCCTATATGCTGGGCTGGGAAATATGTTTTATGGGGCACCGAGTGTTTATACCAAAATGAAATAAAAGAAGTTCATAAATAAATTTTAATCCATTTTTTGTGTAGGCAAATACGCGGGCAGCCTTTTAAGAGGTAACTGCCGGAGAGGGGGGTTCTCAATGCGGTTGTAGTTTTTTTTATTTTTGTTACTTCAGAACTCCGTCATTTATAAACCGATTTTGAAAATTATTTTTTCAATCGGTAGGGTATACTCCCAGTTTAGTCCCGTTGTAGTCAAAGTCGAGTTATGATGAAAGGATCCATGAGGAATCGATGGAACTCTTCAAAGATTATAGGCACGCATATAGCAATTTTAGTATTATGCTATTGTTACTTGATTTAGTAAATGTGTGTCGTTAAATCACAGTATAATAAATAAATAGTTTAAAAAAAACTTACTTTTCACAGGCTATTTGAAGTCGGTTTTTATTTTATAAATTATATGATTATTTGACTTACCGTTTTACATGAAACGTTCACTAAAATTTCGCAATATTTATAACCGCCATAACATAAAGTGTGGCCAGTATAACGGAATAATTTCCCCAACAATTTCTTATTATTTACTTATCTACCATGGGTATTTTATGGGTGCGCATAACTTCGATTGATGAGTATTACTATTATTATTACTAGGACGAAGGAAATACATATAGCTTAAGAGCGTTTTCACATTACCCGATACGATATCGGTATCGGACCCCGATACGATTACGGGGCACGTGAAATTTATGAATTATGAACCTGCCTTTCGGATGTCGGGCCCCCGTCGATATCGAATAAAAAAATGCTAGATTTCAACTACTACTGGTAAGAATAGTTTCCCTATTTTCTGGGGAATGTGATTCCGCTAGCAACATTATTTGTTCACTTCTGTGCGCGTCGTCGTGTGTAAGTACGAGTTGATCACTCCTACATGAATCCATTTGCTGCCTCACGTTTGACGGGTCGGCCATAGTATAAAGATGGGAGGTAAGTTATCTTCATAGAAACGCACCGCGCGCGGCTTGTATGTGTGCGCCAAAGTATCTATGCGTCGCCGCACGCTCACTTGAACAAAAATAAACCCGTTTATCAGTGCGCCAGTCGGGGCTAACACCGCACGAGGTTCGCGCGTCACGGCTTTTCGGCACCGCTAAATGAATGAAAAATGTGTGATATTCGCAGGAGAACGTATTGCTTTGTGTTTGGGTGTCTTAATAATTCATCGATTCCAGAATTGTCTCTGTTCAGATTAACTTTTGAACAGGAAAGGTAAGCAAGTCACTTATTCTAGCATATAATTTTTACTTGATGATGAGATACCTACTTACTTATTTTTTGTTGTATTGATATTCTATCAGACAGAGGAAGTAGGTAGGCCTACTTTCCCACTAGAATGTATTAGGTACTTTTGATCTGTCAACCCTGAGACAGTAGGCAATTATATCGCGGATTGGGCCGGAGATGGCCTACTTCCTATCTTTATACTATGGGTCGGCGGTTTGACACATACCTTCTATGTGTTATTATTCTAAGCGACAGGACTTACCACCACCCCACTAACTACCCACATCTCCAAATTCATGGCAGATAGACGGTCCAAAAGAGTTGGGTGGACAACTCACTTCCGTTTTTCATTATTTAGTGAAAAACACCTAACTAATCTAAAATATGACTCGTCTTTAAGAAAAACCCAAATAACTGCTAATCCCGTAATCATTCAATAAAGTTAGTATAATAACATTCACATTGTTGTAGGTAGACGCAAAACATATAGATAACACAAAACAAAGTAAGTACCTATTCACTTATTTCAAATATACAATTGAATAGGTTTTTGTTGTCAGTGGCCATCTCCCTAGCTTCGTGAGTACACGTCGTATCTAATCAGTGATAGTCATAAACCGCGGGCAAGTTATCGCGAGAGCGCAGTTTGATTTAACTGGATTTAGGAACGACCGTTCGTCCGAGACGTTCAATTAAATATTACATTTTTAAATAATAATATTGAAACGAGGAATTAATAATTCGACAGCTAGAAATAAATTAGAACAACGGTTAATGGAAGCTGCTAATTCGGTAAGTAGGCTCTCAATATTCGAGAATAATTGTGGCTTCTTTTTCAGTTACTGGGGCGACATACAGTATTAAAAAAACATAAAAACAAGTACTCTATGAAATATGAACTTGAGTTCCATAATTAATAATACGTGTAATTATAATAAGTGTTTAAATATATTGTGTAGAAACTTGAACTATAACGTGAAATTATATACAACTTGAAAATTTGCAATCTAAATGAAGTCGGTTAGAGTGTAACTAATTGACATGACGTCTTCTCACATAGTAACTTTTTGCATAACATTTGTCATGTTTTTAATTACCAGTACATTTTTATTTCGGTTGCTATGCTATACTTGCGTAAGTGTATAAAACAGTATTAAACGATTTAAATCAAATAATCAGACAAAGAATTTAAAAAATGCAAGTAATAAAAAATGCGATATTCAGTTATGATTTATCAATTAAATATCATACTTTTATAAAAAAATCTTAATATGTCTAGAAATTGTGTATCTTTGTCCATAAAAGTTACAAGTTTGTTTTGAGTTTAAAACCCACTTTGATGTCAAATTGTTATCTTAAATAACTTGTATATCTAACTGTACATAGTTAAACCTACTTTTTTGTAAGTAGCTATAGGTATGTGATAGCTTTTTTAACATAAAAATCCATCATATTAGGTAATTGTACTTAAATTTCATAGTCCAGTCGCTTTTTGCGATCCTCTTTAGGCCCTAAACTGATCTGCGTCACTATTTCGTCACGACATTGTATTTACATATGTAAAATACATGGTGAGGTACGAAATAGAGACGCAGTTCAGCTTAGGGCCTAAAAATAATTGTATTTAGTGATCCTGGTAACCCCCCTGTTTAGAATCTATATTCTAAAAGAAATGGCCGGCCCCTGAAAAGGTAATTTCGCTTGAAATTGCCTGAGTTAGGGTTGGGCTGTTGGGCTAACACGGCGCGGCGCATCACCTTTATAGGTATAAAAATAAGGGCGATGTGAACGAAATATCTCACAACGCGACGTCACGCCGTGGCGATGTAGCCGCACCCTTACGATTAAGTTCAATCAAAGGCTTTACAAGCCGACCATCCAAAACAACTTATATCTACAAATTTCTTTCCTAAAGGTTTCCTGGCCCACGCTCTAGTCACCAGAGAAAAACTATTTAGTTTTTACTTGTGGTAAAGATGACAGTTCGGCCGCTGCCCGAGGTACTGAAGAAGAAGGCCGCGAAGGAATTAAACGAGGATGAGCGTAGGATTGTCTCCGACATCACGGCGCTGCGAGACTGGCTGGGGAAACAGCCCCATCTCCAGGCTATACAAGCAAGTATGTCTTGCCAGTCGTTTGGCATTTTTTTCATCCTTAGGGCGGTCGCGCACGACGACTTTTTGCAGCCCTGTAGTTGTGATATAGTCACAAAACGGGCGCGATACTAACGCTGCGATTCTACATCGCTACTATCGTGATACAGTCGCGATGCAGCATCGATACAGACTCGCGCGGTTCGCCCTCTCCCGATGTCGCCCAAAACAGTCGCGCGTTTGTATCGATGCAGTAGCGGTGCTGAATCGATACAGCGCGATTTTATCGCTACTGCATCGCTTTTGTGGCCCGTTGCTAATGCGACAACCGGGCACATGTGAAACGCGCCACTATTGGATGTAAGTAAACCCCAAATACCTACCTGTTGACTTAAGTAAGTTAATTTTGCTTCGTATTGAAACAAAAGATCAAAACATGTCTTCATCTTAAGTGAGATCGTAAGTATTTTGATTAACACTAACATCGGCCTTCGCTGGGCTGCTATGAAATTATCTTAGTTAGTAAGTAGTCTAATTATCAGCCAGTTTACTGCTAGGAAAAAATAAACAATATCCCGATTACACGTTCATTAAATAGATACTTACTAGAAATAACAAATGTCTATGCCTACTGAGTAGCTATCACGAAAGTATATATTACACATCCAAACTATTATTAATTTAATTACTTACGTAAAGATTGTCTTTATACATTGTACATCTAACTACACCATATCATAGTCTGAAATGAGGCAACTGAAATACCTATGTAGGTGTGAATTTTTCCAACGTCTGTTTGTAAATTGGGTATTTTAAAACAGACAGGATTTTGTACAAAACCGTTGTTATTCCAAGATCTAGTTGTGAGTATTTTCTTAACATATTAAATAACATTTTTATGTTTTTATCTTTCAATGGCATCTCACATTGAAATAACGTTATCCATTTATTTAGCAACATGTAGGTAATAAATGATTTATTTTCTGATTGATTCTATTAAATAAAATGACATAATAAATGGTCTAAGCAGCGACATCTATCGTTATTTATCGACAGCGCGTGGTAGTCTTAGTCTCCATAACTCTCTCGCACTGTTTTCGCTGTGCTAGCCTGTGAACGAACACAGATGAGGTAGTACTAAGTAACGAAAACAGATGGCGCTTATCTGAAAATTATATAAAATGGGTAATAATACATTGCTTTTTCTTTTTGTTTTAGCTGATCAATGGCTTCTTGCTTTTTTACGTGGATGTAAATTTAGTCTAGAAAGAACGAAACAAAAATTGGACATGTATTATACTCTAAAAGCATTAGTACCAGAATTTTTATCCAATAGAGATCCATTTGATGCGAAGATTCAGGAGATTCTTAAATTAGGGTAAGAGCACAAACATGGGGAAAAAGTGTACCCAGCCGAAATTAATACACTTCGGCTATTTATCGTTGATTCATTTGCACTGCATCTTTAATCAAGTCTATCAATTGGTTGCTATACCTAGCCGAAACGAATGTATCGAAGCTGCAGTTTGTTACTTTCGGTCTGGAGCTTTATTAAAATTTTACGACAAGTGTTTTTGTCCAGTGTACTACTGGGTGACAATGAAGATGTAATGCAAAACTAAAGTTTCCGGCTCAGTCGAAGACGTCCAATATACGCTATCACTCCAACGCAAACTGTAGTTTTAATTTAGAGAATAAAACAAATTATAATGATAGCCTCATAGTCCTAGTATTGTCGTCACCCTACAACAGTAATTGATTGTCAATATTGTCATACTTTGGTAAGTCATTAATGTCATCTGTCAAAGTTAATAATTGTAGAGTCAATTCAAGATCATTGGAGCAAGGGTGTCCATTTTTAAGCATATTAATTAGGATACATGTAAAATTAATAAAAAATAGATTTCTCAATTCTAGCACAGCCATGGGATTCTCTAACGTATGCAACAATGAGGAAACATTCAAATTTAGACCTAATGATTTTGTTCTTACAGCCTAAAGTAAAAGTTTCGTTTATCGACTGATCAGCAGCTGTGCACGCTAAAGAATCACATCACTGGTTTCACATTACGTATTCAATGTCACCTGCGGTCCTACCATATGTAAGAAATATATTGTTTTTAATTGTCAAACTTTCAGTCTTTTCTTACCACTAAAAACATGTAAAGGCGAGGATTCGTCGCGGACCTGCGTGGTGAGGATTGGCGTGTTCAACTCCTCGCAGTACCATTTGACGGACGTCATCAAGATCGCCTTCATGATCACCGAGATTTTGATGCTGGAGGATGACAATTTCAATGTAGCCGGAGAGGTACGGGAGGTCTACTAAAATTAACTTATATTTATATTAGACATATAAAAATGTTTTCTAAACTATCAATCATTTCACATAAGTCATTCTTATTCACCTTAAAATCGGACCGAATGTTTAAAGAAGTAAATAAAAAAAACGGTCACGGTTCCGCACCATTATCTATAAAAACTTAGTAATATATATATATATATATATATATATATATATGAGATACAGCCTGGTGACAGACAGACGGATGACAGTGCATCCTATTATCTAAGGCTAGTAATAGGGTCCCGTTTTACCCTTTGAGTATCGAACCCTAACAAGTCCCTTTTGTAGGATCACGGCGATTAAGAAAGTTTGAACAATCAAAACATTATGCTCAATACAACTCTTGTATTAAGTACCTTTTGATCCTGCCTTGTGATTCTCTAAAGTGCGCAGCGGCTGATCAGTCATGAAGTACACATTCAAATTTAGACCGAATTGGCCCCGTTAACTCTGAATGAAGTCGGTTAAAAATCAAAGTATTAAGAGGGTCAGCTAACCAGCATTTGATTTAACCAGTAACTCCAAAAAAAATCTGCGGGTTACTCTTGTAACCAGAAAGGTTTTTGATTATGGAATGAAATGTTGTTTTTTTTTTTTAATTTCATCAGGAAGTCATTGTAGATATGAAGGGCGTAGGAATGAATGTGTTAAGCCAGTGGACCCCGGCTCTGGCCAAGAAGGTGGTCTCTTGCTTCGAGAAGGCGTTCCCGGTTCGTGTCAGGTCCAACCACATCATCAACACGCCGAGCGGGTTCGAAGCCGCGTACTCTATTTTTAAGAAATTCCTGGGGGAGAAGTTCAAGAAAAGAGTAAGTTGCCTTGTACATTATTAGTAAGTAGTTTATGATACAAGTGTGTTAAATAGATAACTCCTAACGACGTGTTGATTGAAGACACGAGCACAGCGAGTGTTTTCTACGGCACAAGTTAGCATTACCTTTGTACACATGTATAAGCGTTTAAACGAAAATAAATGAAAAATATAGATAAATTTGTTTCCACTTCAAGAAGTTATACTAAATGTGTATTTCTTCTTTGATTTAGCTGGTAACAGTCTAATGTTTGAGGTTCAAGAAAATTATACACCGGCGTCAAATCCATGTGTTCAACACTCGATCTTGATTTTTTCGCGCGACCATCTCAAACTCGACAAATAACATATGGCGGACATTTTTGATAATGTGCCTGCATCGCAATGTACAAGGATCTGAATTCTCGGTTCATGTGAGATGAAGTCTTGTGACATAAATGTCAGATTCATACAGTCGTGTCAAAGACTGTATGCACTGAGATTTAATCTCACTTATAAACGAATCTCGCAAGCACCTAGAATTGGGGTCCAGTCACGTACGCATGTCCAAAGGTCATATTGTCTTTGAATTAGGCGTAGGTAAAAAACACAGTTATACACCCAACTAATAATTAACTTATTACTACTTTATTTTATTAATAATTAACTGATAAAAAAGTAAACATTGTTAATTGTTAACTGTGATTTTTATTTTTAATTAGTATGTATATATGTATATTTGTAAAGGAAAAATCTGTGACTAAATATTTTGTTGAACTATTTAAATTAAAAAACTCTTTGTATTCGACGTTCGATGAAGACAGAAAATTAAAAAAAAGCGTAAACTAAAAAGCATGATTGAGTTAAAACCGGTTTCTTTTACAGTTTTGCGCCTTATTGTGAGCCATTTACGAGCACATGCATTTTAAAATTATTTTTCCGCATTGGTTGAATCGAAAAGTGGGATAGGTATCATCGTCCTGAAATTTACGATTCATAAACTCGAATCGGAGTTTTGTGAACTATTCAAATATAATAAGAGTTTAATTAAGTTACGAGCAGTATATAAACATTAGGTACCTAATGTTTAAAATATTACTAGCGGCTTATCGGTGTTTTAAAGGTCACTTGGACCAGAAATTTAATACTATCGGGTTTTCCCCAAAACAAATAAGTAAAAATGAAACACATTTGGGCGATATTTGGAAGCGTTAATATTATAGTTTTGCGATAGCATAATATTTGGCCAACACAAATAAATAACAGCGGCATGTGATAATAAAAACGTAGCATTCAGGGACTCGATCTAGGATATTTTGCCTTGAACCCTTGAACAACGCACAAATTACAATTACCAAAACCCATAGACGATACCTACGAATATGTTATTATAGCATTATCTAAATGACTTTTGCGGAAGTTGAACATCCTAGGTTCAATTTCTTTGAATTCGTATTCCAACAGTTTAGCGTAAAGGCTTTTTAAACTTGCCGGAACTGATTTCAGATAAAGGTTTACAATCAGGATTACAAAGCCATTTACGATGCTGTCCCGCAGTCGATGTTGCCCAGCGAGTACGGAGGACAGGATGGATCTCTGCAGGAGTTGATTGGTAAATGCCTTAAGAAACATTTAGTTGAATATATCTGCAAACCCAACACCTAATCTTATTTAACCAGACTACATATAGGATATGATCTTTTCCTTTAAAAGTACTTAAGTTAATAATAACCTTTTTATGGTTCCGTACCCAAAGGGACCCTATTACTAAGGATCCGCTGTCCGTCTGTCCGTCTGTCCATCTGTCCGTCCGTCTGTCACCAGGCTCTATCTCATCACCCGTGACAGTAAGACAGTTGAAATCACAGATGATGTATTTCTGTTGCTGCTATAATAATTAATACAAAAAAACAGAATAAAATAAATATTTAAGGGGGCTTCCATACAACAATCGTGATCTTTTTGCTCGTTTTTGCTCGATATTGATAACGGCAACAGGTAGACGCTTGAAATATTCACGGAATATTTAGATATACATATATTCACTTTAAAAATAAATAATATATACGGGGGCTCCAATACAACAAACCATTTTTTTTTGCTTGATTATAGATAATGTTACGGAACCCTTCGTGCGCGAGTCTGACTCGCACTTGGCCGGTTTTTTGTTACGATAGGTAGACGGTGCATTGTTTAAGAGGGGTGTGAACCTACGGCTTTTCATACAAAGGCGACAACGATATCCATCCCTTAAATGTTAACCGATGTTCACCAATTTTTGATAGGTTGTCAGTCAGAACAAAATCTAGGTCTATACGTTTTGATTTTTTCAATTCTTTATCTTTAAATTCAGTTCTATTGTGGTTTCAGTATTCTCATACAAAACTAATTTCGGCATTATTTGATTTTCTTGATCTTTAATCAAATTTCATAAAACGTATAGACCTAAATTTTATTCTGACCTATCAAACCTATTAAAAATTGGTCAAAATCGTTTAACATTTGAGGGGTGAAAATAGGATATAGGACTAAATATATTATAAGGGGTGAAAGTCGTTATCTCCTTTTGTATGAAAAGGGTGACTTTTGCCTTTGGTTCACAGTTCTCTTAAGGTCGTAAACGTAAATATATAATTTTTTTTTTTTTTTTTTATCGAAAATGGGTGTGCGTTTGATCTCAGTCTCACCTGATGTTAAGTGATGACGAGGTCGAAGGTGGTACACGCTTACCCAGAAAATGCCTATTCACTCTTGCCTTGAAAACACCAAGGTTATACGATTCCGGGAATACAGACGCAAGGAGAGCGTTCCACTCCTTGGCCGTACGAATGATGAATAAATGGTCTAATGTTTTAGTAATATACTGGCCCTAGGTCCTAATTGCAGTCTGTTCTACGATCAATGTGCCCCGCCCAATGGCACTTAAGTTTAGCAATCCTTTGGGCTACGTCGATTACTCTAGATCTTTTGCGAATCTTCTAATTTTTTATTCGATCTTGCAGCGATACTTCGATTATAGCCCTCTCCATCGCTCTTTGGGTGCACTTGAGCCTACTTATGAGGCCCACAGCGAGCGCCACGTGTCGTAAGAGCGGTTTCGCACTACATCCGGATACATTCGGATCTATTGATCCGAATTCCGTCATCCGATTTTTTCTTCGGTTCGCAGATTTTTACATCAGACCGACATTTCTCGGTTTCGGATCGGACGTAGTCGAAACCGCTCTTAGTCATCATTGGCCAAGATTACGCGAACGTGCTTGATGCGAGCAGCTCCAAACCGGTCGTTGTGGCGATCATTGGGGTTGGCCTATGTCCAGCAGTGGACGTCTTTCGGCTGAAATGATGATGATGAAGCTGTACAAGAAATACAGTATTATATGCGACAGCGACGTTCGTCGCCGAGTGCAGCAGCGCTGTGCACATTAGAGTATCACATCTTTGGCGTCATTTGAGGCTATCGTTTTTTTTTTTAAATCAAATTTCATATTTAAATCTTAATTTATTCTAGATGGCTGGAAGCAGAAGGTGGAAAGCCACCGTGATTGGTTCCTGGCCCAGGAAGACGCGCAGTCGGTGGAGGCCCTGCGGCCAGGCACCCCCAATACCTCTTCTACTCTGTTCGGCGTCGAGGGCTCCTTCCGGTCTCTGCAAGTCGATTGACTTAGGTATAGCAATGTATTGAATAAATTAATAATGTGAAGAGTTCTTTTTATTTACCCAATCTGTCTTGAATATTATTGAAGTAATTAGAAAGTAAAATTTAAGTTTATTAACATTGGGTCCAATTTGAAACGGTGTTCGCTAAATTTAAAATTGCCTAAATTGAAATTTAGCGACTTCTAAATTTAGCGAAAACACGTTCGAATTGGCCCCATTGTAATTATAAAAATAATGGCTTGCGTGGGGACTCTTGCGCAGACCCTCTCAATATGGAAGGAAGCTTGTGCCCAGCAGTGGGACGTATTAAGGCCGAATATTAAACACTTAACTTGAAACTTACCATCATTTAATCTACAGATAAATGTCTTTAATTGAAATCAATTGACATCTACAGTTCCGATGACGAAGAGCCATGAAAAATGATAGAAAGGCAGTTCTTCTTTTGCACAGCCACTTACCTAGGTACCTATTTAAATAGTAGTTGTTCGTATAACATGGTGTCAATTTCTTTAATCGTCACATATAAATTAAACTCGGAATGTTTTGTATGGCTACAAATCTTTAATTTATGACCTCTGTGTATTTTTATTTTGTATAAAATTAAAATACTCTATTTAACAAGGAAACTCAATAATTTTGGATGGTTCCGATATCTACTACACAGGTGGTAAACTGTTTCATATATTTGTATTCTGATAGTTTAAGTAAAGATAAGGAGATTCACAAGAAAAACAATATGATATGAGTTATACACGATAATGATAAATTGAGATCTACCTGAAGTTAAATATAGGCATTTCAAGGTTACATATTATTATCAGTAGAAATTAAGTATATAGTATGTCGTATATATACAATATATATAGATATGTGTAATATATATAGGTACATTAATTTATTTTAAATTATATACCCCATATTAAACAACCCATAATTATCTTTTTATTATGATCGTACCGAAATCATAAATACAGACGAGTTGAATGTATCTCGGTATATGAAAACATCACGTAGTCGTGAGCTTATCACTATCTCATTGCGAGTACAGTACGATTTCGCACCGAGCGATAGAGCGTAATGCGGCTAGCGGTGCGCGGTGGTGGCGCGGGCGCCGTCAGTAGCGGCCCGCTGTCAGTGTCAAACACGCGTCGATTGTGCGCACTCATCGTGCGCCTTGATATGCGCTCGCCTGCCCGACCTCGCGAGCGCTTGTGCAACTGTCTTTCTACCATTTCGCCATGACACAAGAGGAATATTGCACTCGCCTCGACGACGAGTTGCAGTTGCACTCCAACGAAGACGAAGTCGTCATCCGGACCGACCGCACCAGCGTCAAGGAGATGATCCTGCGTTTTGAGAAGACATCGATGACCAATCTCACGGATTCCACTGAATCTTTAGAAAAAGCCAAAGAAATTGACCTAGGAAATTTGATGAGTGTGGTGAACCCCATACAACTTCACCTTCAGAACTTGTATCCAGTGAAGAGATCTCAAGATCGTCATTCTAATGTGTCTGTTAATTCAATTTTATCAAATGTATCCGAAATCAGTTATGAATCTAATTCGTCGGGTTTTGTGTCTGACCGCAAGTCAGGTGTGGAGAGGCTTCGCCCGCACCGGCCAGCTCCACCTCCACCAGAACCGTTTAACGACAGCTCGTCTTTGGAAAGCAAATCACCGGTGCCAGAGTTGGTTATAGAAACGCCAAAGGAGCGACGGTTTTCCTTCGCGACACCTAATACTTCTCCTGTTGTTCTGCGGCGAATGCGTCAACCACCCGTAATGAGAAGAAAGTCAATAGTTTTAAGTCAAGGGCACCAAGGGGAAACTCATTGGTCCTATGGCGTCACGCAAGGTGAATTAGAAAAATTACTAAGACTGAAGAGATCGGAAGTGTCCGATCATGAAGAAGAACCGAAGACTGCTTGTCTAGAGTCTACAGAAGGAGACAGCAGTAGTGATGATTCTACCGACAGTGACAAATCTGAACGGGGCGAGGAATACGAAGTGAACAATGATGATTGTAAAACAGATACATTATCGACGGACCATTCTACAGACACTTTAATAAACGAAGAGTGCAGTGATGAAGGGGACTACTTTTCTGTCGCATCAGGGGGTTCCGGTGAACGTAGTAATTATGATAATGTTAGTATTAAGTCCATATCGTCGTTCGATATGGTTCCGTACCAAAAATATGACAGTATTACAGTGTCGTCGGATGAGTTTGGGTCGGAGGTGTGCCACGCACCCGACACAGAGTTCCTGACCGTGAGTGCAGTGAACGAGTGGTGTGTTACAAAGTCCGAGGAACCGGTATTACTGCCGGTGGTATCAAAAAAGGAGAAATATCGACGGTAAGGTCACTTGATTTTTTCAGATAACACAACTATTTGCGATATCGAACCAGGCTTTGTCATGCTAGTGATAAGTGATAAACTTAATCATTTATCACTAAGATACGGCTAGTGCGTCTTTGTACACTTGCTTTATTCGCGAACTCGTTGATAAGCTGCTCGAAACGGATGTTATACTCGTATATTTACAAAAGAAGCCACCTCAAACCGAGCATCACAAAGCCAATATTTCAATAGGCATTGCATTAGTATTATTTTGATACCGTGTCAGTTAAGGTTCTGCTAGATCCTGTTTAATTAATTGTCGTTTCATTCAATGTAAATATGATAATTGCGAGCTACATTACAAGTATAACAGGTGCCCGTAATGTTTGTGGTATGTCTAAGGCTCCACCTTTATGTTTATTCATAGCTTCGAGTCATAAAGCCATATGTTTATTACAACCCATATTTGATGAACAGTTTGGTTTGTCACAAAGGAACGTATGTCATCGTAATGGCATGGTTATTATTTTATTGCACAAGGGAACTTAAACTTACTGATAAATACTTTTAATTAACTCAACGATAGAAACGACCGTTTTCCTCTTTTTACCCGACTGCGCAACGCTAACGAGGGTAATGTGTTTATCAGCCTATGTATGTATGTATGTATGTTTGTTCCGCTCTAGAGACCAAACGACTGGGCCGATTTTGATGATTCTTACGTCAATTGATTTGTCTTAATTAAAAGATACTTTTACCGTCTACGAAATGCGCAAGTTATTTGCAAATAATGACGCCGTAATAAATATGTATTAATTGCTTCCTCGAGTCAGACAGCTGGAATTCCTCAAAATTTAAATAATTAGACCGATGGCTTTCTTTATCATACTCGTCTCAAGTCTAAAGACAGAATCGAATGCGATAAGTAATGAAACGAAAACATTAGTTATATTTTAACTTTTAAAAGGTTGGATCTAATCAAATAAAAAATACTATGACAATAGCTAGGGATAGCTCTAAATTAATGACTTAAAATTGATGGATCATACACACGTTTAGGTTCAGAACAGTGCCCTCCTGTTCACGAAAGTTAAGGACATAGGGCTGATTTTGTTGCTATAACTACCTACATATCCGCATGTAGGACATTAGGCATGTTTTGGGCTGCATGAAGAAAACATAAAATGAAGCATTCGTTTTCGTTAACTTTTGGTCATAGGAGTGACAATTTTTGTTTCTTGTACTTGTAACAAACAAATCAAGGTAATATTGTTTGTTATTAGTGGATTTTAGTCTTACGGTATGCGCAGAAACATCTGACGGCCGAGGCCGGCCTTAGTGTGGGCAGCAATTTATTGTTTTGCTCAGATTTACCTGCTCAGTCTTAGTGTGAATAAATATTTGTTGTTCATTGTTTTTATCACTCTTGCGTCGGTCTGTCTCCCATATGAAATGGGAACGTTTGTTACATCAGTTTGACCGACTTCTAACACTTATCCGAATGTAAAGACAAGTGTAACTCCGATAAATATGCAATATGACAAAAATAAATGCTATCTAATTATTAAAAATCTGCAACGGCTGAGCAGGGTCAGGTACAAGAGTGGACGAAAATAACGAAAAATCAAATTTTTTTGCTTGTCCTGGGTAAAGAATAGGTGTTACATCAGATTTCTCACAAAATTATCACAGCAATGGACTAGTAGTGGTATTGTTAGTGTTATCTTCACCGTGTTCTGTAGTGGAAGACATAAACGTTGTTGATATAACACGGAGTAGTGCGCTCATTTGGCGATGCTAATTGTAAACAATCATTTTGTGTGGCCACTTGTCATCCTCGCCGTTACATCAACAGCGCAACCGTGACGCACATGACGTAATGTACTAGGATCGTTAATAACAGGCCACCTGTAATGAAGTTGGTCATACAAACAATTAATTTTAATCATTGCCAGAAAGTTCTCGACTGCATGGAGCTTCTGTTTATAGACGTTTCATACTATAGCACTCTAACACAGTTTCAAGTAATGAACGTGTTGTAAATACAATGTTGTAGGTACAACACTATAGCGTACATTAGCTAGTTTGCGTGTACTTTAGATACATACCATAGACTTCTTATGGGTTTTCCTGTAATCTATAGCTAAAGATCTATTTTTTGTATTTTTTTCAAAATTTTAGTTCACGTAGTTTCGGAGATAAGCGGGGGGAATGGTCAATTTTCGCCTATTTTCCTAAATAACTTTCAAATTATTTATTTTAAAATTCTAAAAAATATATATTTAAGATCCTCACAATAAGCCCTTTCATTTGATATGTCACGCGATATCAGTTGCATATTTTTTTTAAAATTTTCTAATTTACCCCCGAATGTGGCCCCCATGTTTAAAATTCATGTATTTACGTCACGCGTCCGTGTTGCGGTCATCAACTTAAATATGTATACCAAATTTCAACTCAATAGCTCCACTAGTTTCGGAGCAAATTGGCTGTGACAGACGGATAGACAGACAGACAGACAGACAGACACACGAGTGATCCGATAGGATTTCGTTTTTTCCTTTTGAGGTACAGAATCCTAAAAAACCATCTAATTGTCTAGTTAATGTATAGATAAAGTTTAAACAACCGACTAGGATGGAGGTTGTCGAGACTACACTAGTAGCAAGTTCTATAGGTAGGTACCGTATTCGTCTAGGCAGTAAACTAAATCTAAACAAACTAACCCACGTGACCCAGGTACCCATAACGACATACTAACCATTGATTAAAAAAATTGATTGACTGATGAGCTGAGTTACATGGGTTAATTTGTTTACATTTATTTAACTACCTAGACGAATATCGAATAAGTAATAGTCGTCATTATTAACATAAATTTTCGAGATAATTTCCTGTCCTTTGTCATACATTTTCACAACTTTGAAATAATGGTTACCAAGATGAGAAATACAAAAGTATTAGAGTCGACCAAAGTCGATTCTGAGCTCTTACATAAGGCATTTTAATTTATACACATAGTTTAGAGGAACAAATCAAGATCATTTTACTTGTATCAGCTGTTCATAAAGCTTGCAAGGAGGACTGGACACTTTTCAAAATACCAAATATATATTTATTAATATATTTACCAAATATTTTCAAACAGAAATTGTATCCGATAATTTGTATACCTACCAAATAAAGTTTTAATCACAAATCGCATTTAGATTTGCATCACAATTAAACATTAATAATGATAAGAAAATCCTCTGCAAATATAATTTTGTGGTAAATAGTTCCATTGATTAATAAATAGTTCCGTGACATCATCGTGTAAGCAGGTAGGCCTACATTAGACGCGGGTGGCCGATGCCAAGGTTATTCAGTGCGTATTTGTGTTTAGTTAGTTGTAAAATGCGCTAGTAAAATTAGGGTTATTTACAGTTTTTAGGGTTCCGTACCTCAAAAGGAAAAAACGATACCCTTATAGGATCACTCGTGTGTCTGTCTGTCTGTCTGTCCGTCTGTCACAGCCAATTTTCTCCTGAACTACTGGACCGATTGAGTTGAAATTTGGTACACATATGTAAGTCGGTGACCGCAACACGGATGCGTAACGTAAAAAAATCAATTTTAAACATGTGGGCCACTTTTGGCGGGCATATTAGAAAATTAAAAAAAATATATATATGAAAACTATATCATTTGACAATTTGACATATCAAATGAAAATGTTTATTTTGAGGATCATGATATATTTTTTTATTGGAATTTTAAGATAAATAGTCTGGAAGTTATTTAGGAAAATAGGCAAAAATTGACCATCCCCCACCATTATTTTCGAAACTACTAAGCCTAAAATTTTGAAAAAATACGGAAAATAGTTCTTTTCCTATATAGATTACAGGAAAACCTATAATAATTTTATGGTATTTAAAGTAATATAGGACATTTCAGATAATCATGTACGGAGTTGTCCACGCGAGTTTAACTCGCACTTGTCCTTGCACCGGTTTTTATTCTTTACCCATGTATAATCGTAAAAAAATTGCTTTTAGCTTAAATAGTCTTCAAGAAAATGTGGCCGAGACATACAAACAGACAGATAGACAAACACAGACAGACAGACGGAGATGGCGACACTATAAGGGTTCCTAGTTTGACTTCGGGACCCTAAAAACACACTTAACCATAAACTTGATTCAGAAATTATTGGAAATATTACTTAAATGAAGTCCAATATCTAGTCTCATTATCCTCATTATCCAATCCAAGTCTCATACTCATTACCTAATACTTACAAGTAAGAAAGTCGTCAACGGGTAATCGGAATATCAACTAATTAACAATTTGTACCTACAAAGTGATTAGTCTTTAATTAGCTGATACTAAATACAATGACGTGGCACAATATTGTCTGTGTGTCTGTTACGTTTTCACACCTAAGGCCCTGAGAAAGGATAAATAAATAGGCTACTTCTTTTAAGACAAACTTTTTAACAGGTGAAATGAGGGCTGGAAAAATTATTTATGGGAATTCGTGCGTGCCCGACGTGTGCCCGTTGATATCTTTTTATGTATTTGCGCAATTTAGGGCTAAACTGATGAACTGATTTTGATGAAATTTGGTATGGAGATAGTTTGAGCCCAGCGGCCATAGCATGCCAGACACGGATAAGTTAAACTCGTTTATCTCTCTATCTCTTTCGTCGGCACGAGTGTGAGAGACGCACTTAGAGATAGACGGTTTAACTCATCCTTGTGTCAACCTCGCTAGGGCCGCTGGGGTAGCGGAACATAGTCTACCATTTTTTTAGATAACTAACCCGTAAAGTGAAATAGGGCCTGGAAAATGAATTAACGGTAAGTGCCCGACGGGAGCGGGAAGCAATTTGAGAGAAAAAATCTAGGAAGAGGAAGTTGCGGGTAAAAGCTGGTCATGCTAGTCAGCTAATGCCACGTAGGTCGAGTAAGTGAGATCACAAAATGTACAAAGCTACGTCGGTAACATTCGGTTTTTTATAAAATTACACTCTTCAAATAGTTATATACGAAGCTTTCCTGAGTTTTGGCGAACCTAACATTCTAAGATGTTTTAAATATAACACAATTGTGCATTAATTAATACAAGTAAATGCTGGGAAAAACAATATAATCCCAGAGGAGTTGTAATAAAATGTTGAAGCCATAATTTCTTTTGCCAGGCGGCTGACAGAGAGAGTAAACGAACTGGTTCACACCGAAAATGTCTACGTAGAACGGCTAAGGCACGTGGTCGAGAACTACATCCCTGAGATGGGACGAGACGACCTGCCTATGACGCTGAGGGGAATGAAGACAGACATCTTCGCGAACATAGAACGAATATTTAGATTTCATTCGGAGGAGTTCTTGCCGGCATTGAGAGACTGCGAGAATGACCTCAGGAAATTGGGGCAGTGTTTTAGGACATTTGTGAGTATTATGTAATTTTATTGTAATATTTGAGCGAAGCAACAGTTTCCGAATAAGTCATAATATAATGTGTGTAAGAGTATATTTCCGAAACTCTCATATTCCAATAGTTGTTGTACTTAATTGTAACTGATAAAAGTTTATATTCAGTGGCCAATAAAATCATTCATGTCATGGACTGCGGCGAGCGTTAATCTGCCTTAAATTGCAATCGACCAATATAATCAGACCATTCTCATTTCGAACGTGATTTGTATCATTTACACGATAAGAGATATCTGAATAAGATCGCGGTTCTCTCTTATTTGGACGATCTATATCCGTGAATTCCATGATATTAGTAATGCACGATTTTTCACAGTTCCGTAACTTACCGTCAGATTACCCAGGTTGAGAACGGTAATCGCCATTTTAAAATTCGGTGAAAGTACTCTTAATGGAATTTCACTAACTTTGGCCCGTATTACTCAAAGATTGCTAAAATAATAATGTTGTTAAATTTTCTTGTGGTTTAAGCCATTTTAGTGTTTGTTTAAAATGAATTTTATTGATTTATGTTGTCAGGTATATTTTGAATTGTCCGAATTTAAAATCGTCTAGGGTCTGTGTTTTACTGGAGATTTTTTCTTTCAGGAGCAAAAATTCAATATGTACGTAATGTACTCTAGGAATAATAAGAGAGCCACGAGGCTGGTTTTTGAGCACAAACAATTCTTTCAGGTAAGCCACCACAACATTAAGTTTATTTAATTTATGCTCTTATCAAACAGGAAGTAATGCTTGTTTAAACATGAGGATGTTTAAAGTAAAGACTTTTATCTTGGTTAATCCCAAAATTCTGAATCACTTTAATAAAGTGATTTACTTTGTACGTTGTGTTTTACGCTGTCGGATATATTGAAATTGTATATACCATATATAAACATATATACAGATTAACTGTATGTTGACTTATTGCTACCAAATTTGCAAAGCGAAGGTATTTAATATAGGTTTTAAAATTATATTTCGATTAGTTTTAACAATCATCCGCAGTTTCACATAATAAATAGCTTTTTCCCATTTTAGACTTTTTTCGGTAATGAAAGAATATGGATCATAAAAGTATTACGGGATAGTTCAAAGTTGTTAATGACTCAAGCACCTTTTCTTGGGCCGCGATAAACCTCACCATAAAACTAGCAACGAGTAAAATCGCAGGCATTTGTCGAATCACTGGTAATACCGTTATCGTGATGGATATAAAGTGTCATAAGCAACAAATTGATCGTTTGCATTATTGGTCCGGTGGCATGCCGGCGCCGGCGAGTGCGGTGCGTGCCCAGCGCTATTTCTCGTTTGTGCACTCTTGCAGTCCGCGCCCGTGGCGAGAATGGCAAGTGCTGTTAAATAAGTTAACTGTCTGATCCCCGTTATACATGCATTCTCTTAATAAGGCCCGGTTTAGCACACTTTATAATAATGACTCAAAGGTGAAGTTATCAAGCGACAAAAAGTGTTAAACATA
This sequence comes from Tortricodes alternella, assembly GCA_947859335.1. Lineage (NCBI taxonomy): Eukaryota > Metazoa > Arthropoda > Insecta > Lepidoptera > Tortricidae > Tortricodes > Tortricodes alternella. Next base: position 11,686,306 of record OX401974.1, read on the forward strand.
TCTAAGAATTGTATAATTTAATACTGTCAATACAATTTACACGCAAAATCGATCACCACCTGTGTCAGTGTCAATAACAAATCGTTTAAATCTTTGTTTTAAATTAGTTTCTTCCGAATATAAGCAATCAACTACCAGCAATCCTCCTGGTATTTTTTTACATCTAAATACTTAGCGAAAGTTAAAATCTAGGTGTCCGGTCTTGCGCGATTGCGTTGCAACCACCTTCTCAGTCTACTTACTAGATTGAAATTCTGCTCCAGTTAATCCAACATCTCAATAGTGATCACATATCATTCGACGTAAATTATATGCGAAAGCCGGAGAAAGGCGATAAACGTAATTGGTACAAATTTTATAAAGTGAATAAAATTGCGCAGCAGCGTTTAACTTGGCTGACTCAGAACCTTAAAAACAACATGACGATTAATAAAATTTTCATTGTATATGATTGTTTTCTTTTCAGGAAAAACAATTAGAATTAGGAGATAGGTTAGACCTGTCGAGTTACCTTTTGGAACCAGTGCAAAGGATACCTAGGTACAAACTTTTCGTGGACGATCTCGTAAAGACATACATCAACTACGAGAACGAGAAATGTGAATCTGACTCGAACATATCCAAACTGAGCGTGGACAGCGACGAGACGGGGGGTAGCAACGGGGAGGAGGAGGGCGAGGAGACGCCGCTGGAGAGCCTTAAGCTGGCTAAGGCCATGGTGGAGTGCGTGCTGACGGCTGTGGACGGCATCATGGCACTCGAAAACATCAGGGACTGTCCGGTGAGACAATTTAAACAGTTACCTTACTTACAAATTCTCATACTTGACTTGAATAAAGGTTAAAGGTGAGGTTAGCTTGAGACAATATAAAATGGATGCTAATGAAAATAAAAACATCTCAATTTTAAAATCTCATTCAGTTGTTATATAACTGTTTAAGCAAAAGAAACAGTATTTAAATAATCCACCGGAAAAGGAAAAGTCGTTGCGCGAGCGCGGCATTTTAAACGTAGAGTAAACAATCCCAACTTCACAAGATTCGATAGGCATCTAAGCATGTTGATTACTTTATCGTATAATCCTCCGAGCCATATATTTACTTTTACTTAACGCCGTTCTCACAGAGTTCCACTTAGTTTCTATTAGCTTAATTAGCAGTTGAAATTATGTCGAAGGAATTTTAATGGGAGGACACAATTTAGGCTACATTGCTTACACACAAAGCTACGTATGTATATCTACTTCAACACATCTTTGCGTGTGGCGCTATGTGTGCTTGATTACGTTATGTAGCTTTGATTTGTGTAGTAGCGACGCGGCAGGCGTCTGTACGAGAAGAACAAGTTTATGCATACATAGTGCCGGGCGCAAACACGAGTTGAATATTGGTATTTATTCCTTGGGTGATATTATATTTATAATTGCTATTTGATTCATGCTCATTTACACACACACGATTAGTTAATTTACAAATGGGAAAAGGGGAAAAAGCCAAAGCGCATATAACACATAATGAACGAGCGCGCATGGCTTCGTTGACGGGGAAACCTTGTATTTGCGCGGTACGCTTCGCGCTTTAGAAAACTAACATATGGACTGAGCTGATAAGCCACTATATTCTCTAAAGATGCAGTTCGCTCTTTTTGGCTAAACTTTGCCATAGCGGAATGTTATAATCTAAATAGAGGTTTCGCTTTCATAAGCGACGATGTGTCGCACGGTTTTAAAACATTAACTAGCAATACAAATAAATATGAAAATGAATTACCAACTTTACGAGTATGTCATAGCGTGCAAAAGACGAAAGGGTAAATAAAACTAACAATTGTGTTTAAATATGCCGTTATCAATGAGCTAAATTATATTTTTAGGGTTCCGTACCTCAAAAGGAAAAAAGGAACCCTTATAGGATCACTCGTGTGTCTGTCTGTCTGTCTGTCTGTCTGTCTGTCTGTCTGTCCGTCTGTCACAGCCAATTTGCTCCGAAACTACCAGACCGATTGATTTGAAATTTGGTATACATACGAGTATGTAAATTGGTGACTGCAACAGGGATGCGTAACGTAAATAAATTAATTTTGAACATGGGGCCCACTTTTGGGGGGCAAAATAGAAAATTTAAAAAAAAAAGTTACGCAATCTATATCATATGACATATCAAATAAAAGGGCTTATTGTGAGGATCTTAAAAATGTTTTTTTTTGGAATTTTAAAACCAATGGTTTGGAAGTTATTTAGGAAAATAGGCGAAAATTGACCATTCCCCCCCCTTATCTCCGAAAATACCGGGCCTAAAATTTTGAAAAAAACACCAAAAATTGTCCTTTACCTATAGATTACAGGAAAACCTATAAGAAGTCTATGGTATTTAAAGTAACATAGGAAATTTCAGTTAATCATGTATAGAACAGAACCCTCTCCACGCGGGTTTCACTCGCATTTGTCCGGTTTTTATCAGATAGATTTGTGGGAATTCATTAAATATAATCGCAGTTGCATAATGAACTGTTTTCTGGTCGTTGTAGAAAAAATGCATGACTGATGTATTTGGTTTGATATTATCAGAGGATTGTCTATTGTTACCAATTTATTTTTTAAATATCTAACTATTATACATCAACATCATTCACTCCACCGGAGGAAATGCTTTGCTAATCGATTGTTATTCCTTGCCTGTTTTACGTATTTATACGTAAGATCTGCGCCTGTATTCGGGAACGCTAAGTGATTCTGTAGCGACGCGTAAGCCAGATTTCTCATCTCGCTCTTACGCATTACGCCTCGTGCGGAAGAGTGAGATGAGAAATCAGGCTTACGAGTCGCTACAGAATCACTTAGCGTTCCCGAATAGAGGCGCTGTTGTAAGATACATAAATAATGTCACCCTCAACGGCCCAAAAATAGTATAACCTAGCCTAGGCCCGTTAACAATACACAAAGACACAAACTAACCCCAATGACCCTAGCAAGGTTGACAAGAGGATAAGTTATCGTCTTCTTATCCTTCAGTGCAAATCTCAAATAGTAGTATCCAAGAAAGAGTACGAGAGCTAAGATGGGGATAATTTATCCTCGCTAGGGCTGCAAGTGTGATAGATGCTCGTATCAACGTATTGCACTATCAGGCTACGAATCCATCATTGTGAATACAGAATTATATTTATTAATGTTTCAGCCACAGATCAACCTGCTGAGCCAGGGTCGCCTGCTCCGGCAGCAGGAGTTCTATGCGATGGATAACGCGCGGCGTCGCCGCCAGCTCATGCGGATATTCCTCTTCGATAAGCTGGTGCTGCTCACTCTGGTCTACCGGAAGGTCAGTACATGCTATTAAGCTATACATTGCCTCGTTAGAACGAATTGTTTGAAAATAATCATCGTAGGGTGTTTTTAACGTAACAACTATAGTCCCTATAGTTGTTTGTCTAATTAAATTAGTAAATTGGCATAAAAAGCATAATGTATTATATTTTTTTATGATTCTGATTATATTTTGATAGAAGTGTACCATATCGATTGAACGTTTTTTTATAATATCTTGCTAGATGAAATTTTCTTAACGCTCAAATAATGTTTTCGTTAGGAAAGCCTTAAAGCCAAAGCCTTTATTTAAAACTAGCTCCTGCCCGAGACTTCGTCCGGTTGGAACTCGGTGACAGTTATGTAATCGCTCGGGAACTTTTGAATTTTCCGGTATAATAAATAGTACCCTGCCCTATTCCAAGACGTAAGGTACCAATATACTCAGTTTAATGAAAATCCGTTCAGCCGTTACGGAGCTGAGTGGTATCAAACATACACACACATAAACTTTCGCATTTATAATAGTAGTAGGATGATAAGAGAATTAAGTGCTCTACAGATATAGTGACTAATATGTTTCCATCGGTAAAACTCGGATCTCAATCGGAAGACGACGGGACACGAAGTGAGATATCTATTTGTGAAGAATTAAACAATTCTTTAGCGGCGCATGGGCAAAACGTGGCATTCATATAGCCGTTACGTTTATATTCTAGTTTGAGTACTCTTACGGTTAATGACTCGGCGAAGATAGTCCGTGTTTACCCACTTTTATTATTTGCCTTTACACATAATTTGTTTCTATTACTATGTTTAGCTGGATATATTATGTCCCAATATATAACGGTTGTTGCAATCAGGCCATGGGTTTTAAATGTTTTGGCATAGTGACTGTTCATTGGTAATGAATAATAATATTTACCTAACCTTTCAGACCGACTTTAAAATTATAACAGACTTGGTCGTCTGCTGTTATGAGTCATAGTTGTGTGAATCATTATGTTTATCAATATATTTTATAAAATTAAAAACTTGGAAGTATAATTGACACGATGCTGATAGCACATTATAGTCTATTAAGGCAACGGTTAATTTTATTGAGAAAAACTTTATTAAGTAATTGCGAATAATGACAAATTACCATTTTTCATTGAGGAAAAGAAAAACAAAAAAAAATAAGCACGAGTAATTATTTTTTATGAGTTAATATTTAGGAACAATTGGATAGTAATGTGACCTGCGATATGTCTGAAATAATTGCAGGCTCAATTTTCGCAAGGCTTAATTCTTAATACCATAAATGGAGCCATGTCTTAATATTCGCTCACATTATTCGAGGACCAATTCCTACTTAGTGGGCGGACTAAAACAGGACAGGAGCAACTTATACTTAAATTGGCAGCGTTATGGAATATTGGGTAGTTATGACAATAGATGACGCAACGATGCGGCGACAGCCTGGCGCTATGGCGCTTCTTATACAACTACTAATAACATGAAAAAACAAGTGCGAGTGAAACGCGCGTGGAGAGGGCTCCGTTCCATACATGTTTAACTGAAATTTCCTATGTTACTTTAAATACCATAGACTTCTTATAGGTTTTCCTGTAATCTGTAGGTAAAGAACTATTTTTTGTATTTTTTTCAAAGTTTTAGGCCCGGTAATTTCGGAGATAAGGGGGGGGGGGGATGTTCAATTTTTGCCTATTTTCCTAAATAACTTCCAAACCATTTATTTTAAAATTCCAAAAAAAACATATTGAAGATCCTCACAATAAGTCATTTCATTTGATATGTCACATGATAAAGTTTGCGTAACTTTTTTTTTAATTTTCTAATTTGCCCCCCAAAAGTGGCCCCCATATTCAAAATTAATTTATTTACGTTACGCATCCCTGTTGCGGTCACCAATTTACATACGTATACTAAATTTCCAATCAATCGGTCCAGTAGTTTCGGAGCAAATTGGCTGTGACAGACGGACAGACAGACAGACAGACAGGCAGACAGACACACGAGTGATCCTATAAGGGTTCCTTTTTTCCTTTTGAGGTACGGAATCCTAAAAACATATAGATATGATAATATGAAAATGACTTTCAGAAGTTTATTACTTTATTTTTTGTAGATATAATAAAAAGCCTAAACATATACCTTTTGTTTAAACAATCCATGCGATTTGGAGCAGTGACTTATTTATTAACATTTACCCGTTGCGGTTTTAATTCTTCTGAAAAAATTAATAAATAATGAAATTGACTTAAATAACACGAACCTTCAATGATACATTGTACTTGCGGTGACTAAGAAATTGTACTTATTACCTAAGCACGTCCAACAAAGGTTTGAGGAATGTCAACAATCGACGGTTAATATAAAAGTGAAACGAAATACAGTTGGAAGTTCCAACTTGGAACGGGAGAGATTTTTCGTTTTGAATGCCAGCACTGGCCGGTAATGACCGTGTAGCTAACCTTGGCGGCGCGGAAAAACTAATATATTACGCATCGACGATTTCAGCTGTTTGGTGGAAGGCACCTACTGTGCATATATTCACACACATGTGTAGCACGTATAATGAACGCTTATTACGTAGTTTGACTTAAATTACCTTAACTTACATAGGTAACATAGGTTACATAGGGTCCTCTCCAACATGGTGGACTATCTGTATGGGCGATGGGCTGATCACCTGTCACCATGCAGTTGATCATACCATCTTAGGACTAATTAATCGAACGTGGCCACAAGTAGTCTTGTGGCTCTGGCCACCCCATTAGGGATTTAGGGCGTGATGCTATGTATGTATGTATGTACTTACATAGAAAAAACCAGTCATATACCCAAAAGACTTTTCAAAGCATCACAAATATTAGGTTTGTGTTAGATAGATCACAGAAAAAGGCGCATTACGCGATGAATTGTTTTCATTAATAATGAAACAATGGCAACTGGTAGCCAAAGAGGACTCGTGTTATTTACGTTTAGTACACTTGGCCTGGCATATTATTATGTTGAATTATTGTTTATCTACACCCATATCATAAAACCTCCATTGGTTAATCCAAAACCAAATGACCACCATTTTGACAACCAATTAGGAAAAACCAGTGCTGCGATAAAGAAATAACATGACTTCTTTATCGTTTTTAGTAAAGAAATGAGATTAAATTTGGAACAGCTGTCAAAACTCAAGTGGGTCTCTATTCTAGTATCCATAGATATTAAAACAGTTATTGATACGAAACGTCAATTCAGTATGTTTTTTAATATAAACTGCACAATATTTGATCTCGAGTGACGTGAGAATAGAGACTTCACTCGTTTGTCTATGATTTAAAAAAAAATGGTCTTGACGGAGGATCGAATCGCCGCCATTATGTTGACGTTTTGCTGAACGAAAGTAGAATTGTTGTTGAATTGAATAGAAAAAGTTGATTGTGATTTACATTTTAGTTGAAAATATGAATTGTAAGTAGTTTTCTCGGAGTGTGTGTGATGTGAAAATGCGCCGGATATCGGAAATATGCAGCCACGATTGCAACAAATAACTTGTTGCCAGAAAATATTGTTTCTGAACCCATCATGGAGGATTTATAATATGTGTGTAGATAAAGTTATGTATGCAACTCTGCATAATTTGGCCTTAAAACACACGTCCGATCTTATTATGAAACTCGCCTATCGGCTCATTTCATGAAAACCGCACTAGTGTTTTAAGGCCTATCATTATGCAACCGTTGCATAAACTACTATTTGTTATTTCAGCAACCAACAGTGGAGTTTTTCTTCTATAAAGACCATATTCCTGTGGATGATCTTGGCATAACGGCCAAAGAAATAGACCAGCACAAGTTCACCATTTGGTACAAGAAACGCAACCTTAAGTCTTACAAGCTGGAGACTAGGGAGCCGGCTGTTCGGAGCGCGTGGGTGGAAGAAATCACATCGCTGCTGTGGGAACAGGCTATGCAGAAGAAAGGTAAAACAAAAAACAATTATTTTTTACTTTTAACAACGATAAGGTCTAAGCAACAAACAATTTTCACAGAAATAACAAATAAATATTCAAAGCTCATAGTGAAGAATGAAGGGTTTTTTGTAAATTAAACAAAACTGTTTATGTATTCTCTCGTAAATTACTTAACTAACAATAGCCAACTTTATAAATTACCGTGAGGCAAGGCAACCTTCAGCTTTTGCGTGCAAATGTTGAAGAATATTGTAAAGAAAATAATTTACTCAACAGATCAAAATTAATCACTCCTAATTACAACTCGACTGTAGATTCAAATGGATCCTAAAGATTCTTGATTTCAAATGCCATGCACTATAGTAAAGAGGTTGCTTGCATTGCCAGCATGTAGATAACACATATCTGGCGAAGTAAACAGCGCGCAATGAATTGAGCATTATGCACTATAGTGACGCGTCACACGTATCTGAGTCGGAGCCCACGTCCGAGGGAGTTATGTCACTCAAATCAAATTGTGAAGATGTTTGTGCAGAATACTCGTCAGCAGCACTGTGCCTCGTTAAACACTGCAGCGACTACATACGAGCTTTGAGCGTATGTGGTGCAATTATGTGCTTATCTTTGTCTACCTATATCTACCTATACCTACAAGGTTCAAATGTCTTTTACCAATCAATAATTTATTGCAATAATGAGAGTCCTCTGCTCTGCTGATTCCTCAGCTGCACTGGGAGTGAAGAAATAGCATAGAATGCGTGCAGATGATTATCATCCTGGCATGTCGTAAAAGTCGACTAAGGGACGGGTCCTCTCCAACATGGTGGACTATCTGTATGGGCGATGGGCTGATCACCTGTCACCATACGGTTCATCATACCATCTTAGGACTAATTAATCGAATGTGGCCACAAGTAGCCTTGTGGCTCTGTCCACCCCATTAGGGATTTCGGGCGTGATGCTATGTATGTATGTAATAATGAGAGTATAAAAGTACAGTGAGTGCGTCATAATTAGCCAGTTTAGCATGCAATATATATGCACAGTTAAATTTCATTTATATTTACATGTTGCTGAATTCATGAGTATTAAATATTTTGCTTAAATATATTTTAAATTGAGTATTTTCGTTAATGATAGCGAGATCAATTTATACTTTTAACTTAAGGATGTGTACCACGTCAAATCTGCAGTACATCAATTTTATTTTTCAAGTTTTGTTTCATTTGCACGAAATAACAGCAATGTGTAATTTTGTATATATAATGATTTACAATTTACAAATTGTGTGATTATTAATAATTATTTAGTATGTGAAATAAAATCAGAACCTGATTTGACTACTCGAGTCATAACCAATCAATATGCAGTATTTGAAACGGTCCGGACACATGGAAATTCAATCAAGAATATTTCCGTGGGAACAACGGTAATGAAATTTTTTTTTGTCATCAAATAATCGAGGAGAGTACAAAGTTATAGAAAATACATTTTCTGATTATACTAAAAGTACTATGGGACAGAAACATTTTTCGCTTTTTCCTGTAATTTAATCAACTTCCGGTACAAATAACAAGGGCACAGAACATAACACATGTAATCTTAAATGTCATATATCTCCTTTAAAAGAACGGTAAAGTGGTTTTATTTTTTATTACACTTATGCGAAACGACTAATACTACAATACTATTCAATTTCAGCGAAAAATATACAAATCGATATATTGGGTACACATCCTTAAAGTTAAAAGGTTTGAGTTAAAATATTTTTATAACTCTTTTTATCTAGTCGTAAATATACATACTTACTCGTACATAGAAAGCATGCATTGTCGAGTACCGTGTCAAGAACTGCTTTCAATTCAAGCGCAAGTAATTTCTCATAAAAGGGACTTGTTGAGTCCATCTGGCACGCAAGCCACAGAACTAATTACCGCATAGTTAATACGAACAAACTTTTTAATTGGTCTTCATCTGCGTATTTGTGTATACGTATCGGAAGAGTACGAGTGTCTTTATCTTTAATGACGCAATCGGCTGCACCCGGGGTCGTCGACTGCGTTTTTTATTGGACACCCGTTGGCGAGTTGCATGTGCACTTCGCGCCTGTGAGAACGGCGGGAGCTCCGGTTCGCTCGCTAGCAACCTTTTTATTTTTAAACGTCATCCCATCTGCATGCATTATACGCATTCTTTGTTCGAGATCCATTTTTAGGCACTTATTAATTACGAAAGTATCCTGCTTTTGTTGAATGCCTCGATTTTAGTTGCGACTGTTGACGAAACCGCTATCGTTGATTAGGACCCAGATAGTATTAACACGGGAATACGGCAGAAAGTGATATCGCACTGAACTCTGACTGTTACAATGCCTATTTTTCGCAAAGATCGTGCCGATAAGCTGAAAGTGGTGTTTAAATCTTTCTGGTAACGCGTTTCTTTGTTACCTCATTGCTGTTTAGCGACAATGGTTATTTCCTCAAATACTACAATGGGCTTTGTCTAATACACATTCCCTTTTAAAAACGCCGCGTTGGTAATATGTGAATCATAAGTGTAGTATGACGAAAGAAAGGTATAAACTGGTTACCTAATTTATTAACAACACTACCTAACTAGATTCTTGTGCTTTTTAATGCAGTTTTTGTTTTATCAACAAAATGTTATTAGTCGAGGCTAAATTGATTTACTAATCACTAACAGTGATTAATTAGGTACCCTCAAGATAGGCTAATTGGAATTTTGAAATATTTGTACGCATGATTCATGTATTTCTTTTTTTATTATCTTAGCTTAGACAGCGGAAAACTTTGAAAAATTTATTTATTATATTTTCGTGCTATTCTGACTTTTCACTTTGAAGTGCAAAATCCTTGAAAAGCGTTGAGTTGTGAGGTTGGGGATACATTATACATTTGCAGCAGTTGGAGATAAAACCTAAAATTTACTGATTACGTGAGAAGCTATCGGTCTGAAATAATATCAAAGTCACTGAAAAGCAAAAAGTCGTTTTGTATTATTATTTAATGAACGATTTTTCAAAAATATACTCTTAAGGGTCTAAAATCTTAATCCACAACAGCAAAGTCACTTCCAAAAGCTAGTACAATATAAACTTACTGTTAAAACACATAGAACTGCATGGTAAACAAAGATTAAATTGCCAGTGAAATCATATTATAAACATAGTATAGTATTGTGGCATGTTTAAATAACAAAAAGTCCGGAGTGTGCGCCGGCCATTCAGTGTCAGTTTATCAACAATAACCTCCCTGCGCTAGCCACAGCACTAGCGGGAATCTTCTACACCGCCCTGTCCGCATACATACAAAATTAATATTCATGAATCGCGTGTTGCCCGAGGCGACAAGAGCTGGCAACTTATATTCAAAGTCGCTCACAAAAACCTAACATTTGTATTATTTTGTTAATTTATAACTTCATGCACAAATATTTTTAGTTATGTGCTGGATCGATGAACGAGTAAAATTAACTTTAGCTAAACAAAAATGAGTTTCGTCAATTTACCTATCAATATGTAATGATAATGTTTTCTGTTATTTCTTGGATTGTTATTTTACCGGCTACGAATATCTTAATTGAATGTTTTATATTTGTATTGAAACAAATTGAATTGCTGAGTGAAAATAAATCGCCTAATTCACTGCCTAATTGTGCATTGCTTATCAAAAATTGATAAACACCAATTTGACGTAAACTCACAGCGAGCCTAATGGCCAAATATAGGAACGCTATTAAGGCATTTGATTTTAAATCAAATGGTCAAGGCTCCGTCAACCAGCTGTCAACCTAAACATAAACGTCGCTTTAATTAAAGTTCAATTAGAGTTGCCTTTTTGTATTCGGCCATAAAAGGGTCCCACGTGACGCTTTCATCCGAACTTACAACAATTTTATCGAGTTCCTTTTGCTAATCCTGTTAAGAAAAGAAATATACTATTATCTCGGCTCGAATTAATTGGAGTCGCGTTGATGTCTTCGTGGAAGCTATATCGTTATCATGTTATCGATGTCGCTTATCAGGCGCTCGTCCCGTCAGGTGCGCCCGTGATAGCCTCGATACTACTTCACACACGGTGACTAACACTGAACAAAAAACACATTATCATTTCAACATTCGCTTTAATGTTTCAACTCCATTGTTAGTCCCTCGTGACAATTGGAGGACGCGTCTTAGAATATAAATGATATATGATATAACAAACACTCTTAGACTACGCTATCAACTATATTTAGAAAAGGGTGGGGCATTGCAGTGACTCCCTAGAAAGCTGGTTATCGACGAAATTGCACTACTGACTTAACTAGTTAACAATGGTACTGGCACAATGGCAAAAATCCCGATGCCGATAAATATGCAACAAATGGTAACCTATCATATCTCCGAATTTTTATATTCCTGAGAGTCATTTTTTACTGAAATATTCTCTATTTTCTCAAAAATCTAATCTAATCAGTAGAAAATAAATTTATGGATTATTTAAAATCGGAATTAGGATAGGTAGAAAACATTAATTATGTATATTAATGATGTTTAAGAGGGCTATCAAATCCCGTTCTGAAAGATTAGGTATATTAAACGACAACGCGTTGCCCTCGTGCAATGTACAAAGTGCGCTGACGGCCATTTAAGATGTATGGCCGTCAGCGCTCTTTTTATATTGGGAACTATCGCTTCGCAGGACACAGGTCCGCTTTAGTCAAGCGCTAGCGTGGAACGGAATTCAGACTGCCGACAACTCACATTATGCAGTAATTTGGGTGTTTTAATTACTTTTATTTTAAGTTGTATATAATCAATTATTTTTTCCAAAAAAAGTATTACATTTTAATTATTTATAAACTAACAAATTTTATTCTGATATAAATTTTACGTAACAATATTAATGTAGTAAAGAGATATTTACGGTTAATTCTTAGCGTTATAGTAGTTTTACGGCTTTGACTTGGATTTTTTTCTACATATCCCATACATATTTCAAAATTCAGAGGCCGCTATAAACTACAAGACTATTTATTACTACTGCAATGCAGTTTGGCAGATGATTGATATAAGATGTAACTATATTAAGAGGTTAAAACTAAATAAAAAAAAAAAAAAAAAAAATTTAAGAGATATTATTATATATTTTTCATTTCGTTTGCTTAGTAGAGTAGTTCAATCCACGAGCTCGAAAAAGTGCCGTCGCGTATTTTTTGAAAAAACTTGCTGCTGAATTTCGGCTTTATATCAATAGATACGAATAAATTGCAAAAAGCGAGGCCACTTTCTTACCGGCCGCGACCTTATCGAATTCATATTTAAATGAACACTTAAAGTACTGATCAATTTATTTCACCGTTTAAAGCTTAGCAATGTATTTTGCTTACAGAATTACTCCTTCAACAACGCAACAAGAGGATTTCGATGGTGTCTATGAATAGTCAAGACTCCAATGAGGAGAGAAATGATGACAAATGTAAGTAATCATTTGTAAGTTCCGGCTGATATAATTAAGGTAAATCAAAAGCATAAAACACATAGTATCATATTTTTCTTTATTTTAGGTACCTAAGGTTACGTCGTGCGTCCAGTAGCGCCCTCATCAGTGTTATTGTATTTCTATTAAACTTAACTATTTTATTAAAATCGAAGGGACACAAGTTGTCGCACAGCTTAATACACAATTTATATGCTATGTAAACGAATACTTAGGTTAAATAGATAATACAAAAACACTGATGAAGGCGCAACTGGTCACACGATACACGCTTAAGAGGACTGCGAACCAAAGGCAAAAATCACCATTTTCATACAAAAGGCGATAATGATTTCCACCCCTTAACTGTTAACCGATTTTGACCAGTTTTTGATAGGTTGGCAGTCAAAACAAAATCTAGGTCTATACGTTTTTTGACTATTGATTAAAGATCAAGGAAGTCAAATAATGCCGAAATTAGTTTCGCATGAGAATACTGAAACAAAAATAAAACAGAACTTATTGATAATAGTGAAAAAATCAAAACGTATAGACCTAGACTTTTTCTGACTGACAACCTATCAAAAATTGGTGAACATCGGATAACATTTAAGGGGTGGAAATCGTTATCGCCTTTTGTATGAAAAGCCGTATGTTCACACTCCTCTTAATAGTAATAAATAACTCGCTGCTTTCGTTGGACAGATGCACAACTCGAAATGATACTCTATTATTTTAAAAGTCGTAATACTATTCAATTAAAGTCTCTAATCGGAGACCATTAAGGTTGAGTTGTGTCACTGTTGTACTAAAGCAGCGAACTGCGCCTCTTTTCGGGAAAGCTAAGTAATGTAGCGACTCGCGAGCGAAATTTCTCATCCCACTCTTCCGCACGACGCGTGCTGCTTAAGAGCGAGATGCGAATCTCGCTCGCGGGTCGCTGCAGTATCACTTAGACGTTCCCGAATAGACGCCCTGATTATGGATGGATCGATAATTTTCTAATTTCTCAAATGGTGTAATCATGAATTATGAATAAAACTAAATCATAAATGTATAAAATATCATAAAGAATGAGACCCACTTAATTTCCCCAATAGTTTTTAAAAAGTCACATATTTTATCTCTAATATTTTTTATTTCTTTAAATATAGAATCGTCTCTCCTCCAGGTCTCTTAGACGGTTTCGTATGCGTGAAGTTGCACCAATCAGTTGCTTTGTAGGTCAGTAATCCTTTAGGCAAGCTTCCAATTATGCACCTACCTACATTTAAAACTATCTTGGCTTTCCTTTTCCGTACGCAAGCTTCTCGGTGGAATAATTTGATGGGTTGGTGTCTGGTTCTTGTTTATTTTTAGTTCCTTGTCCGTTTTCTTTATATTCTGATAAGAAAAGTCTGCTCCATTCCTGCCCTCGTGCTGAAAATTAATAACCAATTAAGTTAAATTTATAAAATAAAACAAAGTATATAAAAGTTTGTGAAATACTTCTATTCTATTACTATAAGCCTTAATATTGTATCTGTTAATTTGCCGTGTTCGTAGATTCTCATTAATATCCATAGTTTACCTACTTGTCCGCTTTGTCATGACCTTCATAACTTTTATTTATTTTTGATGTTTCTTTAATACAGTTGTCAAATCAAATAAGGGTTTCAATATCGTTCTTATTTTATTCTCTTTGATTCCAGACAATTCACTCCGCGGAGTGCCAGGTGAAGTTCGACGATCAAGTGATAAAAAAGTCCGAAGAACTACTTGGTACTGCGAATGAAAATTCCTATATTTTATTGAAACTCGGGTTCTTTAAACGCTGACAAAATGGAAAGTATTTCCGCTAAAGGAAAAATATTCAAGAACATTATTTATTTTTTTAAGATTTTTTTCCTGAGATTACTTTTACGTAGGTTAGAGGTGTATTGGACTTTGGATGGATATTTATATTTATATTAACACTAATGGTCATAAAACTGTTAAAAGAAGTAACACGCTAGTAATTATTAATACATACGTCGTTATTAATGTTACTGTAGATTTGAATTATTATAATAATAATTAAGAGCTATAAATAAAATGTATATTAATTTGAGGTAACTTTGATGATAAGTCATGACCAAAGTAAGGTAACGAACATTTTACGATATTTTTAGGAAATGTGATAATCATTATAAAATATATATAAGATCAGCATAAATTAATTATGTTGTAGTTTCAGTCACGTATGAAACGTATTATACCTAATAATACAATGTTGTTTAATTTTGAGTATTTGTAAATAATTGTACCTATTGATATGAAACAGACGATAGCTCACTGCTATACAATATTATTTTCAGAATAAATGTCTTTTAATAATTATAAAATTTATTATTATTATGCTCCTCTGCTGCACTGGGAGTGAAGAAATAGCATAGAATGCGTGCAGATGCTTATCATCCTGGCATGTCGTAAAAGTCGACTAAGGGACGGGTCCTCTCCAACATGGTGGACTATCTGTATGGGCGATGGGCCGATCACCTGTCACCATACGGTTCATCATACCATCTTAGGACTAATTAATCGAACGTGGCCACAAGTAGTCTTGTGGCTCTGCCTACCCCATTAGGGATTTTGGGCGTGATAATATGTATGTATGTATGTTTACAATTTTTCATCAAAATTTCAAATTCATGCACATGCACTCTCCAAGCATAATAAAATGAGAGATTGTAAAAATGGCAAATGTCGACTGCGTTAAGAACGCATTGGCTTCGGTGCAGACAATCCGAAAACTTGAGGCTCCGACAGCCAAACGATGATGCCCCGGTGCATTTGCCATTTGTATCTGCGAGCTCAGCCGGCGCACGCTTTACCTGTCGATAGCACTCGAGAGCAACGTGATTTTTTACTCTTATTCCACGGTCTGAAATGTCATGACCACGTTTACAGAATTCTGAATTGATATTTCATTTGAATAACCTAATCTCTTGGTCTTGTCTCAGTAATTGAATCCAGCTAATTCCGATAAACTTTCGCAACTCTTGCATGCATTGCTTATTACAGATGTAGTGCATAATTAGTTTCCATCGTGTTTTATCGGAAAAGTTCGTATTATCGTGCTCTCTCAATTACCGTCAGCAGGCTCCAAATTCTCGGTGCATTCGAGATAATCTCACAATCGAGATTAAACGTCAGTGCATACAGTCATTTGACACAACTGTATGAATCTGACGTTTAATCTCGCAATCGACATTATCTCGACTGCATCGAGAATTGGGGGCCAGTATCCATCATACCATGCCGTCATTTTACATTTTGACAGTAAATAATAAAGTTTCATATTAATGTATATAAACATGTCACTCATTGAATACAATAATTAATTGACACTTCGGGTCCCGTCGTCTTCCGATTGAGACCCGAGTTTTACCGATGGCATCATATTATTCACTATATTTGTATATTGGTCAAGCGTCGGCCGATGAATATGGTTTTGCGTTACATAGCCGGCTTCGAATAAATATGTGGTGTGGCTTCTGCATTTCTACTGAGCTGATTTATTGGTTTTTAGAGATTCGGAATACTCGTAGGTAACAAAAGATGAAATTTATTGAGCCATCTGTTGGTAAGTTACATTTGAAACTAAACTATCACAGAATTATGTTTTTTTTTTTAACAACCAACTTCTTTTTTAGGGTTCTGTAGTCAAACTAGGAACCCTTAGAGTTCCGTCATATGCGTCGGTCTGTCCGTTCGTATGTCACAGCCACTTTTCCTCTTGGAATATTTAAGTTACAAAGCGGAAATTTCATAGAATTACAGAAGATGGCCCAGACACAGACGAAATATTGAATAAAATAAAACAAATTTTATGCCCTATGCCCTGCTATTAAAGCAAAGGTGTTTTTATGGTTCCGTACCACACTTGACAGTTGCACAGAGATAGGAGTTTGCAAAAGTATTTTTTGTCTTATTTCATAGGTAGGTTCAACTTTATCTCAAAACTCGTAATGTACAAACATAAATTTGTTTTTATCTATATATATTCTCGCAAAGTTTCTATGCGATCCAGCTAAAAATGTTCAAACCACAAATGTACTAAGTTTGTATGAAGCGCTACTCAGGGACGAGGCTCTTAAAAGAAAAACTATCACGACTAAGTAGGCGTCATTGGTTCATAAGTTAGTTGTCTATAGGCAACTTGTTTATACCTACTGAAAATCATCGAAAATAGGACCTAGCTCTAGCTAGCTAGGTCCTATTTTGAATAGAAAACTAGCTAAAGTTATGGTTTTCGAAGTTATAATTGGTACGGAACCCTCCCCCGAACATGGACCGAAAAGCTTCCGCAGTAAAGTTTAGAATCCTTGATTAGAATCTCAATTTAAACTTAACTTTGAGCTTTAAAGATCTTCAAAGTTGTTATTTCTCTTTATATCGCAAAACGATATGCATACCATGTAATAGTTTAGCGAGTTCAAAAACAAAATATGCAACTCTACGATGATGACTAACTTGGACGAGACTTCTCCAAATAATTTGCTAAAAATCTACGTAATTTGAAACGGCCTTTCTGTATCCGCAGTAAAGTAATGCAATACTTTATTTGAAATCCGCAATGCGAAAAATTATGAGTAAGGCTACGAAGTGCGGCGCAATATTCCACCAGCCTCGAATTCTCTAACGTTTGCAGCAGCTCGTCGATGATGGGACACATTCCAATTTGGACCAAATTACTTTGTTCTTACAGTCTAAATTAATAGTTTCGTTTATCCGCTGATCAGCCGCTGCGCACGTTAGAGACTCACACCCCTAAAGGTTAAATTTTATAGCCTCGCGCCGTTTTCGAACAATTGCATTAATAGTGTATCAACGGAGCTGCGCGCATCTTTACTGCCGCAGGCCGGAGTCGGCCAAAACACAATTAAATTTTTAATATTTTAACACAGAAATCAAATTCGTACGCTGTTCGAAATAAAACTGAAATTGCAAAATTAAATGAGTAGAATAAAACAGAGTTTTATAGTTCCTAAGAGCACCTCGCCTTGTTTAATTAAATACGACAATGTATTTTGAAATTTGTAACGGGCATTAAATAATTACTGCATGTATGTAGTTTATTTTCTTACCTCATCAGGCACGCATGAACTTGCAGTTAATTAATTTTCCAGCCTTTATTTCACCCTTTAAGGGATTGATTTTCTTAAAAAAAGTAGCGTATGTCCTTCCCCAGGGCTCAAACAATTTCCATATCAAATTTCATCAAACTCGGTTCAACGGTTTACCCGTGAAAACGTAACAGACAGATAAATAGACAGACACATACTTTAGCATTTATAATATTAGGTATTAGTATGGATATGGGTGAATGAATACTTATGACCATTAGGCCGCTCGCCCACGGCTACTTTTTGAAGCGATACAGTCGCACGTTTCGTGAACGCGCGGCTGCATCGCGACATATGTGGCCGCTTGTCGCATCTGCAATATCGATTCGGTCCCTCTGCTGTATCGATACAAACGCGTGACTATAGCAATGCAGTCGCGCTGTTTTGAATCAATATCGCTATTGTATCGAGACAAACGCGCGACTAGCGGTCGATATCGGGGGATGGAATAGCAAAGGGAGGCCGCGGGCGTCTGTAGCGATGCTACTACATCGCATCTGTAGCGTTTGCTGCATCGCGCCTGAATCGCGGTAGTAGCAATGCAGAATCGTGTCTGTATAGGCTATGGTACACAGCCAGCGACAGCATCGCGGCCGTTTTGCAACTGCAAAAAGTTGCCCTTAGTCTCTTTTCGCACCCGTTAGTTATAGATTTCTGGATGCCTAGATAACTTAATTACTATTAATTGTGCGTTAATCAATTTACAGCGTGGATATAACGCTGAAGTCCTATTAATTTATTCTATAGCAGATAAGTAATATTTTAGTAATGGTTTGGACATTTTTGTATTGGAATCGTATCGTATAGCGTGGTACGTACCGTTTGAACGTACTTGTATTGAATATTTTTATAAATACCAGTTGCGTACAAAGCACAAAATGCCATCTCAGCGGATGGGGAGGTTTACGGCGCAATTTCTGCGAGCCAGACTTGTTCAACAGGAGTTCTTTGGCGGCATCTTTAACACTCCCTTGAGGGTTCATTTATATATTCGCAACACGGAGGCTGCAATAAAACGGCGTTATCCCGGTCATTATTTAGTCATCGCCCGGCCTCTCTGCCGACGCTACGAAAATAAAATGCATCCGAATTACCCTGTTAGTGTTGCCCGAACTTAATGCACCTACATGAGTTGACTGCTTTTATAAATGTTTAATACCTTAATCGTGCACAAACAGGCCTATTTCCATGAGATATTTTCTAGATAGTATCAAAAAGTATAAGGCATCGTATTACTATATGAGCACTTTTGTGCTAGTTATGCAACCATTAACCTGAACTATTAGCACACACTGTATGAAATAGCGTCTCGCTAAATTCGTCCCAGTAAATACCTCCGTTAAGCAGGCAGCTCTACAGTTCTCGTGTAAACTTCTGCAAATTGATGCCCTGATCTCAGTAGATGAATGCCCGGCCCTGTACGATGGGTACTCGAATAATTCGTAAGGAAAAAAATGCTTTTAATATATTATGCGTCATTGTTTGTGACAATATCAAGGTTATTGTTTACTATTGTGTCGCGAAGGAAAGGTATTAATGAAAATTTCTGTTGATGTTATCGAGAAAGGTTAGTTAGGGGAGCGGTCAGGCCTGGTTACGAGGTAGCCATTTTATGAGGCGCCGCCGGGCGTTGCCGCTAAATCTCCTTATTTATCCGGGAAACATAAACCTTGGTCTCAGCAAAAATTAATTGGCTCCCACGCTCCTTCTAGTCGCACAATATTTGCGGCTTACTGTTTTACTGTTGTTGCTTTGTCGTTGATATTTACTATCTATCGTATGAGTTCACTTGTTTTATACCTATTGTATGCTTTTGTGGTACAAAATTGAAATTTCTTACACTATTTTGTCTTATCTACGTATATGATGATGATGTCTATGTCTATATTAAGTACTTATAACGAAGTTAAAAGATTAACTATAACCATCAATATTTTGTAATCCATCAAACCGATGTAATGCTTTCGCAATCGCCTCCGTCCGATTCCTCCACCATTCAAAGCTCAATATTTGCGCAACTGCCCCAGCTCGTCATGGCATCTCTCGCTTGACCTTCCTCGTCACAGTTCAGCTTGCTTTGCCAAGTGGGCATTTCTGACTCCAATCCCAAAACCGTAAAGAAATAAAACAGTATATTCCTCCCACCTTAAACTGTACATCGGTGGCTTGTTGGTAATTAATAGAAGATCTCTACGATAGCTAGCATAAATGATTCAAGTCAGTTTAGACCTTCGCGGTAAATGAATTTCGCTTGACAGTAACTGTTATCTTAAGTTGAAGCTTCGGATCAATTTTTTATATGAATGAATAAAATATCTACAAAACTGAGGCGTTTCCTAACCTGACGTTTATAGAAATGGCGACTTCAAACAATTTAAGCGTGTAAACACAGAAGGAAGGAGATCAGAGCACGAGAAACGTTAAACGTAAAAACATAAACAAAATGTACAAGGCTGTGAATTACACTCAGTGACAATACTTACGATAAATTAACAATTGATTAAATCTTGAGGGTAAGCCATTTGAAAACCTAAACTGACTAAACGTTAGTGTGACTGTGGTGTGACTTCTAGAGTTTAACCTTAACAACAGTTCAGCAGCAGGCAAATAAATCATGGTTTGACAGCCGCTAATCCGTTCTTAAAATTAATTCAATTTTTAAATAAGTTGGTGAAATCTGCACTGAGTCTGAGCCTTACACCTAACAGGCTATATTCACCACAGCATTTTTATATAACCATCGTCGCAAAAAAATATCTAAGAGTACGTTGTTATGCTGCATTTTATTTCGTTTCCACATGAAGCTATAAAATGTATTCAGAATATTTAATACAACATGTTTTATAACCAGACAGCTTTTTATTTTTATGAGGGGTCCATATTTGGCTTGTTGCTGAAACGAGGGACATAACCGTTGGCCACCGCAACTGTTTGCAATCCCATCTCTAAACCGGTCGTGCATTTGTTTTATTTTGAGTAAAAATCCCCGTTATAGAGCTAAAAACTAAAGTCTAGGTTTAAGTTCGTTTGTCTGTGACCTC
The DNA here is from genome assembly GCA_947859335.1 of Tortricodes alternella. Taxonomy (NCBI): domain Eukaryota; kingdom Metazoa; phylum Arthropoda; class Insecta; order Lepidoptera; family Tortricidae; genus Tortricodes; species Tortricodes alternella. The sequence continues at coordinate 11,707,251 of OX401974.1, forward strand.
CCATAGTATCTATTCATCTAAATCTAGAGTGCTCCTTGCTAACGCGTGTGCCATAAAAAAACCTGGTTCCACGATACTCGTACCGTACGGGTAACCACACTTCATTAAAGCTTTGGTGTTTGTAGACTATGAAATACTCGTATGTCTGTATCTTCCCTGCTAGGGCAGTTGTACTGCAACCACGAGCTGTCTTTATTTTTTCCAGAATTAAATATCTTCAAATCGTCGTCTTGGCAAGTTTGTATTTGTGCTTACGAGACACGTTTTGTATGAAAGAGCTAAACAATGAGTGTTCAGCAAAGATCACACATGCGGCCTCTTGTTATTGCCAGCATTAGAACAGATGAGATTGGAGACGCTCCAGGAGCATGCACCTGATTGCTTGCATTGCTCGTCGTTTTCGAACTTAGGGCTTTTTTCTTCATTATGAGTTCAGATTTAGAATATTTGTGTCTAATTTGTAATATTTTTCTTACTTACTTTGAATAGTGGCAAAACGGTTATATTATCATGGAAAATCATTGACTTGCCGTTCAAAAGTTCTGTAAGTATACAATGTTTAAAATCGATTTTGCGTCGTAGTCGGCTCTCGGCAAACGACTGAGCGGGCGGGCATTTAGTCAGGTACCGTTGTTTAGACACCATATCAAAGGCTGCAGTGATCCATTGCGATGGCCAAGTAATCCCAGCTAGAGGCTCAGTCTCACGTCCAGCTTACTTTTATTACCGTGCCTGCATCGCGAAATAAAACAAAATTGGCGGGAATTTATGGGCCACAGCCCCAGAATGGCTAGTGGGGTGGAAAGTTTTCAATTTGAAACGAATAACATGTTTGTCTCATGTAATAAGGGGGTTTTGCGGTGTAATAAGGGGCTGCAATGGCTGTCGCGGGTTTCCTTAAAACTTCTTTCTTGGTTTTATTACCTAAGTGCTACGATACGGGCGAATGTAACTCGTGCGAATCTTTATAGGTCTGTGTCACCGTACGTACTTACCGCAAAAGACCTTTACAACAAAACAAATGTTTATGAAGGATGACCCAATCCCCTTCTCGTAGCGAACATAGTTTTATCTTTTTACATTATATCTTTTTACTAAGACTGCTATAAAATTGGCTATCACTTATAAAAAGGCAGGTTTCCTTACCCTTCAAATAAGAAGAACCCGATTTTCTCAATAAATATTCTCAAAGCAGTATTGAATTGCACATATGTCAATTTGTTTATAAACCTGAAGCGCCTATTCACCAAGTTTTGTTAACACCTTGTCGTTTTGCAAGAGAACATAATCCATTGCTCCTTTCATATCAAGTTTCTTTTCACATAATCGTACTGGGCAATCTTTGTGTTTCGAGAAAAGCAAATTGAAAGAGAGTCGTTCAGCGAAACCGCTTTGAAGTCGCGACGTTTACAACAGCATAACGTTCCTTCAGGTAGCAAATTGAATGTTAAAACGCGTTACCTGCCCCTAACTGAATAAGTTATGAGCCCGGAGCTATTGGTAATGAAACTTGAATGACCTCGGGCGTGTATACAGTCTACGGGATGGAATTTCCGTGTTTACGCAGCTCCGCCACCAGTTTATTCTGTTGCGTTAAGTGCCACTTGTGGAAGTACTGGTGCCGGCCCTAAAAGGACGCGCGTATTGTTTTGCTGAGAACGAGAGGGTTGCTAAGGATTTTATACTTGATTACTAAAACAAACGTCAAATAAATTTGAGCTGAGCTAAGGTGCTGTTTCTTAGTAAGTATTTTTCATTCTTGCAATCTACGGTTATATACATACGAAGCAATACCACAACAGGCAAGGGCCTGTATTCGGCATTGCCTAAACGAAGCAACTTCTGTTGCTACGTTATGGTAGCTCTTTTTAACGTGGCAGCAAAGGCAATGCTTATGCAATGTCAAATGGAGACTAAATGTGGACTTCCGACCAGAGCGGATTCCGCGTCACTAACGCAGAGATAGTGATGCGGTGACAAAGCGATAGTATAAACGGAATGGAAATGAATGAGGGAACGTTCAAGCGCAGTGTCACTATCGCAGCAACAGTAACGCCGCGAGTGTCGCTCGACGCTCACGCAAGCAGTGTCGCGCAGTCGCTGCGATCGCACGTGGTTTTTAGGTTATGACAATAAGAAAATATCTGAAAAATTGAACATAACATGATATTTCCTGCTAATAAATTTAGTGACGCAACGTCTAATTTTGTAAAATTGAATGGTAAAATTGCGTCGGGTGGGCTTTGCTCCATACTATAGTAGTAACTAAGCAAACGATCCTCCTTATAATTGATCGGTTCATTCCTATCAATACAACCGTTAGGTATGGAACAACAACTGACTGACGCCGCTGTGCCTGACGCCGGCTGCGCTGCGCGGAAGCCAGTGTGCGTCAGAGCCGCTTCGACGTTTACGCAGGAGCTCTGACGCGCGGCCGTTGCGATAGAGCCGCTCTGGTCCAGAAGTCCAGCTTAAGTATTTCAGCAAATCGTTCTATTAAATTAGAAGAAATATATTTCGGAATCCTAGAATATCTATTGTGAACTATTTTTGTCACGCGATGAAAATTGCAGCAATAAAACTCGTACTGGGGCTTAATCTCTACATACAAATGCCAGTCAATGGAATGCATCGGCGCTTTGCCGCCGACACTGAAATATGGCCAAAATAGACAAGGGGCTCTATTGAAAATGAAAATGAAAATGAAAATGAAAATATTTATTTTGCAAGTAGGCCACATGGGCTCTTTTACATGTCTGAAGCTACCAGCGCTTCGGGAACGTCCAAGCGATATTGTTGCGGCTCGCGAGCGAGATTGGCGTCCTACTCTTCCGCACGATGCGTAATGCGTATGGGTGGGATGCGAGTCCCGCTCGCGAGCTGCAACAATATCGCTTGGAAGTTCCCGAATAGAGACGAAGGTGTACGTACAGTTTAGTAATTTTAGAAGGCTATGTAATAGAAAATATAATAGACATACAATGCTCATAATATATTATGCAGACTTGGTATAATTTTGTTTAATATAACATTCAAATGGTAGGTATAATGAACGTAACGTATAATGATAAAATGCATAATTTCATAACATATGACGCAGTAATAATTATGATAGGAGGACTGTTTTTTGTCGCATTATCTGTGTGTTCACAGAACACTGTTAGTTAATGAACAATTATATCTTCTAATAGTTTGTACTCGTATCATATGTAAGACTGTCTCCGTTTCAGCTTAGGAAAAAATGCTTTCGTATGTCCAGCGGATGTCCGTCGGCTGTCCGGGGTCTGTCCATTTGTTCTCGTCTATAGGTCGCAGTTCTCAACTGATGCTCGTGAAATTTTGTGAGCCGGTTCGATTATTATATAGATTTTTTTGTCGATTCAGTTTTTCAAAAAATTTCCAAATGGCGGAGATACCTATTGGGGTTTTTGCAATTACAAACTTATTTGCGGTATTAGTAAACTGACACCACCTATATCCATGTATGGGGATATCAGTTTTGTAACGGCAAAGATAAGTTTGTCGCGAGGTCAACAGCTCACGGAGCCACTAGTATTATTGTTGTTATATTTAAATTATAACTTGTGAGCGTCATTACATGAAATTATTTCATACGTTTTTATATAAAACGGTACGCACTCCATTTCAGAGGGTCACGCAGTAGGCAAACGCCAAACAAAATAAATTTCTCGCCTCCAACGCAAAGTTTGTGAAGAATGAGAGTTACTCAGTTAGTTCCGATCCTGGTCTGCGAGTGGAACTTTCTATTTTTCGATTGGCCGTGTTAGTAAGTTGGCAAACGTAGTTTACTGAGTAGTTCACACGGCCGCCGCCGCCGCCTGAGCGCAACTCGATTTTTGTAACTTTTTTATTTTGATAGGTGTATTCTGTGTTTTAATGCAAAATAACTGTTGTAATCGATACATATAATAAAATCGTAAAGCCGAAAAAGTCAGTACATTGAAGAAAAAACCGGGCAAGTGCGAGTTAAACCCGCGTGGAGAGGGTTCCGTTCCGTACATGTTTATCTGAAATTTACTACGTTACCTTAAATACCATAGACTTCTCATAAGTTTTCCTGTAATCTATAGGTAAAGAACTATTTTTTGTGTTTTTTTCAAAATTTTAGGCTCGGTAGTTTCGGAGATAAGGGGAGAGGAATGGTCAATTTTCGCCTATTTTCCTAAATAACTTCCAAACGATTCATCTTAAAATTCCAAAAAAAACACATTTAAATCTTCATAATACGCCCTTTCATTAGATATGTCACATGATATAGTTTTTTTTTAATTTTCTAATTTAACCCCCCAAAAAGGGCTCCCATGTTTTAAATTAATTTGTTTACGTTATACATCCGTGTTGCGGTCACCGACTTACATATGATACCAAATTTCAAATAAATCGGTCCAGTAGTTTCGGAGCAAATTGGCTGTGACAGACGGACAGACTGACAGACAGACAGACACACGAGTGATCCTATAGGGGTTCCTTTTTTCCTTTTGAGGTACGGAAACCTAAAAATACTATGGTGCTGCAAAATAAGCAACACAAGACATGGCAATGGTTTTTGAATTTTTGTCTGTTTGTCTATTTTGTTTGTTTATCTGATTTTATGTGCGTGATAAACTTTAAAACATACTGGGCGGATTTCAATGGGGCTTTCGATATTATATTTTTTTATTTAGGAGAACCAACAGCGTCAAAAGAACAGGATGTGTCTTAAGTGGCGATTCAAATAATTCACTTAATAAACGTAATAATAAAGATTAGCCCTGGTAATGTCAACCTTCTACCAGTAGTTGATTTACCCAATGTCATTCTTAAGGAAAGAAAGCAAGGGTGTCCATTCTTAACGATAGAAATTAGAATAAATGTAAAGTCAATAAAAAGTGGATTTCTTTATTCTTGCACTACAAGAACACGTAGGCGTTGTTAGCCGAGGTGAGATGTATCTAAAACAATAGTCTTCCATTATGTGTTCAAAGTAAAAAAAATACAGGTTTTTTAAGAAATTTTTCCACGCAAGCGATGTTGGGGGTGAAAATATTAAAAAAACGTTACAATAGGGATGTTGACAGGGTAAAAAAAATTGTAATTCTAATTAGTCCGTCTGTAAGATTATCAAAAAAAATTGAACACGTATTTTTTGCTTTATCAAATCAATCAAAATTGACAAAAGATAATGCGCATCAAAGTTCGGGGGTGGGGGCTAATGACGTCATTTAATGGTGAAAAGTGTACAAAGTCGTGACGTCACGCGGGTCTTCAACGCACTACATCTTCGTCATATTTTGTTTAATTGACAAAAGAAAACATATTAGTTCAATATTTTTTTTATAATGTAAATGACGGACTTATTAGATTTTTTTAGGAAACTAGCCTATTGAGTGATAAAAGTCATGCTCATAATATTAGAACTTTCCCATCAGTTAAGTTCTTTAGTGTACTCATCGAAAATGCAACGCCACGCGCCATTGTGAATACCTAATTCAGAGCCTAAAGGAAGAGATCGCTAGACTAATGCTAGTGGCAACACAAGTTCTCGTGCCGTCGGGGACGCTGTTCTTGCGTCATTTGTACGTCTCAGACGGCGATTATCAAAGCAATCAGCCGCGCTGCAAACTGTTACTGCCAAACAATAGCGCGCACGGAATATCGATAAGTTCAATTGTTACCCGAGGTCCTCAATTAGTCACTTTTTAACCTTTGTTACTGCGATATTTGTAAACCGATTTGGACGATTTGTGGAGTTTACCCCTTAAGAATCGATTTTCATATATAAGGTATGAAAAATTATGGAGAGTAAAATCAAACTACGATGTCACACTGTCAGACGGTACGGAGTCACACGATGTTAGCCGAAGATGCGTCGGTCGCTTCGCATTGCATAGTGAATAATGTTTCCATCGGTAAAACTCGGATCTCAATCTGAAGACGACGGGACCCGAAGTGTCAATTAATTATTGTATTCAATGAGTGACATGTTTATATTCATTAATGTGAAACTTTATTATTTACTGTGAAATGTCAAAATGAAAAATGACAGCATGGTATGATGGGTACTGGTTTATTTTATAATCGTTCGTAAGGAGTAAACTCCTGTCGTGCGTCGTCACTTTTATTTTTATTTAATCGATACAGTAGATATCCTCCAGATTGGTGCCGTTAAGATCAAAGTTGGAGTCTGATGAGGGATCTTGGGATGTAAGGAATAATACCTATAACTATATTTGCACTCAGCGGCAGTAGCATCATACGGTCAAGCGGGAGATATGATGGAGTTCGAGGATGGCTATGTGGAACTCTTTAATTATTGGCGTTTAATGGATAATGATGAAATTTCTTGGTCACTGTTGCTATAAAACGTATTCTCGTTGGAACGCACTTAGTAAATTCCTCGCATTCTGATAACAAAAATCTACAGATGTCAATAATGTATCTATATAGTTAATTTACTAAAGAAAGCGAGTCATTATTTCATATTTTCAAAGAGTGTTTGGAGTCGGTTTAATTTTTTTCTTATGTTGGTAAACACTGAATTTTCTTACAGCTGTACTGAGAAGCGAAAGACGAGCGAATTGTTGTGACGTAATTTTGTATAGGTAGCTAAACGACTTTTCCTGAGGAGATTCCATTCCATTTGTTATTTTCGTTTTTCCTTGTTTTATTGCAAATGGTATGCATTTCGTATATGCCTGCAGGTGACAAATTGAAAGGTTTGGGTGTTTTTCGATTTAAATTGTAGCAATAAAAACTTTTTTCTATGTTACGGCATTAATACTTTTCTTTCTTCATTTATTTTATACCTTGTACTTAATACGATCTCATAATGAATATGATGACTTTAAGTTTTTATCACATGGTGCTCAAAATTTTAAGACCGCTGTTAAAATAGCTCTTCAGTTTTTATTAGCAATTATTTCTATAAAACACATCAGCGGAGACAACAATTAAATTTCCCATAAGCCCAATAGCATTTTTAACAGGAAACACAACAATTCAGGATAAATAAGTACTCTGCGCTATCTAAATAAGCAATCTATCACTTAATTTCAAAACAGTTAATAGTTTGACGTAAAAAACAAAACGGAATAATACAAATTTGACATTACTTTACTTTAGCTACTTAATGTGATGTAAGGATTAAGAATAAAAAGATTTTGTGTCTATTTCAAAATCGGATAACAGGGCCTGTATTCGACATAGGCTAAACGATTTTGCAATTATTTTGCTACAATATGGTAGCTCTTATTATACATACATACACACGCCCGATATCCCAAATGGGGTTGGCAGAGCCACAAGACTACTTGTGGCCACGTTCGATTAATTAGTCCTAAGATGGTATGATGAACCGTATGGTGACAGGTGATCAGCCGATCGCCCATACAGATAGTCCACCATGTTGGAGGGCACCGTCCCGTAGTCGAATTTTACGACATGCCAGGATGATAAGCATCTGCACGCATTCTATGTTATTTCTTCACTCCCAGTGCAGCAGAGGAGCAGCTCTTATTATCTTGGCAGCAAAGGCGACTGCATTAAAAAACCATCGATAACTGTCGCTTAGGCAATTTCGAATAGACCCTGGTGGAGAACAAATAAGTTGAAATAAAGAAAAATCACGTTTTGAATAGTCTGTCAGACAAACTTGACTGAGGAACAAACTCTTCATGTAGTCAGACATAATTAATTATCCTTGCCACTCGCACTCTGGTTAAAAATTATGTGTATAAAGAATTTTAGGTTTAAATTGAGAACATCTCCCTTTGTTTAAGTTAAAGTCAATTTAAGTGTTCCGATTTATGGCTTGATTATATATAGTCGTATAATTTATAAAATAAAAAACCGACTTCAAATAGCCTTTGAAAAGTAAGTATTTTTTTCACATTTTATTTATTATCCTTTGATTTAACGACACACATTTTATACCTCAAGTAACAATAGCATAATGCCAATTGCTCATCACCATTTAAAAGCTGTTGCTATCCACGGTGCAAGGATGTCAATCGTTGAGGAGTTCTTCTGGTTCTTCAATTTTACTACATGAATTTTCATGGACATAACTTGCTTCAGAACTTTATACAGCAATTTAATCGCCAACCGTGAAATACTCAACATTTAGGAGGTCCGGTGATCATCTATGGTCTTCATATTACCCAGATCTCATTAGCTCTTAAGGCGCCTTATAAGCTATTTTGTGATAAGAACCTATTGTTTGGCTTGGCTTGTCAAGTCCTACTTTATCATGTTGGATTTATATTAGTTATAAGGCAGTTAAGTTTATTATTAGTATTGTCTATAAACAGCCATTCAAAAGTAGACGTAAAATATATATTTTCTTTGAAATAAAAAATATATCGATGGGAAATGTTCCGGCGAGCGAACAGCACTAGGGCAATTGGCGAGTGTTTGCTCAAGTTTAGGCGGCGGCGCGACGGAAGTGGTCGAGGCGGTCCGAGTTAACTGTTGCGTCGCTTGATTGTCGCCTCTCCGCGCTACGTGATACACCGAAAATAACATTTTTACAGACCTATGAAAATAATTACAACTCAGGTCTTCATTTTCAACTTAGGCATCAGAAGAACCTAAATGGAATGCGAAGATTCATGTACCTAATTAGCAAAGCTTTTAAATGGAACGATGCCTGTTTCGGCAGATGTCTACAATTTTCTCTTCCTTATTTGTTTATTATTGTCAAGATTAAGAGACGAGAGGGTGGTGAGAATCGGAACAGTAAAAGTGATTTACTTTTAACAGAGAGCATCCAAGAATATACTTGGAATTACTAAAGAAATTTGGTGCTTAATTCGTAGGCTAGCGAGAGAGATGGGCGGCCCGCGCGGAGCCAGGCACCCGACTTTAATTACAACGCAGGTTTATTCACTCTAATTTCGTGAATTTTGCATTCCCCGCGCGAACCGCGGAAGGGTCAGAATAAAAGAAAATGACATTCGTTATTCTATTATGTTTAGCAAAGGAGAAGCTTCGTATTTGTAATTACTTTTGCGCTAGACAGCGGGGGGGCCTCCGTTTCGGAGGTAAGCCGTAGCACATGGCTGTGCTTGCTTGGTGACCGTATTACGTACGTGAGAAAGCCCCCTTACTTTATCATACGTAACGAGAAGATAGTCCTTTTGTGCTAGTTGCTACTCTTGCCTTAAGAAGACTAATTAATCTGTTCTTTAAATGATGTTCGACATATAACATATAACTTACTTAAATACATGTGTAAAATGAGACGGAGGCCTTGCCTTGCCTCAACTTGAAAGCATACATTTATTCCAGTATTGATTATCATGAATGTGGCGTATCGATTTGTTTATGTATAGGAGGAATGTTGCGAGGCGGCGCGGGCGCTGGTGGGCGCGGCGGAGGCCATCGCGCCTCGAACGGACGAAGTTTTCTCCTCTCGGTCGTTACGAGGCGCGAATTGCCCGCGTTACAATTACAGCGCGGCCCGCCATATTTATGCCCGCGGTAACCAAATTGCCCGATATTATTCCATCCCATTGAGTGCGAAAAGCGCAAATTAAACCGACTTTATATTGGACGATTTTCCTCGAGAGCGGGGGCGAGATATGTTCGTTGTTAGATAAGGAGCCGAGAAGATTGCGTTATGAAATAAGAAAAGGAATTGCACATTCTGAAGAGTTGAGCGAGTTCGTTTTCCGCTCTTGGATAGAATTTATCTTGACTCTGGATTTGGTAATGTTTTCATTACGCAAACCTCCTGTGGGTGCTGAAAATTGAACGAGCATGCACTACGAGCAAATTGACTTGATGAAATTGTGTCACGCAATCGATATATTGATTATGAAATATTTTATTTCTGAAAACTACAACAGAATGCATGAATAATTTATAAACAAGTGCACTTTAAAGTAGGTACCTCTGTTAATGAAAGACATGTTGTCCAATAACTTTATTGGGTTTTGCGAACAGACTTACCAGATAAGAACATTTTTGTTTTTATTATCCATACATGTCACACTACTTACAAGATCTGTTGGATTTTTTTCATATTTGCACACGTACTAAAATGTAAAGGTCAAAATAACTGCCGAGCACTACATGTTTCCAGTTGCCCCTGCCGTTTGCTTAACCTGAGTGATAAAAGAAAAGCAAAGGAAGATATATCTGTTAGGGGCCCAGATATTTTGGGAACTATATAGCCTAATGAAAGCGAACGAGGGCGGCCGGGCGCTAACAACTAATTGGCTATTCCGAAAACTCATTTGAACACAAAATGGATTCTGTATTTAAATTCCAGCATTGAGTAAAACAACGACGAAAGTTAAATGCGTGAGGCGTTTTGGTTTCGATATATTTTTACGCTGCGTTTCCGCTCGCCCATTACAGAGATGGCGCCCTCATCATTTTGCAATTTGGAAATGTACACAATTTTTAGATAAAATTATACCTCTTCCTGCAATCTAGAAAAAGTAAGAGATCTGAATTCTAGAAAACATTAAGAGTAACAAGAACTCGGTGCTATCTATATGTACAGAGAATGTTAATAAAACCATCCCTAGAAGCATTTTTCGTTGGCATCCATTGACCAACAGTAGGGATTCAGTAGGGACATGGTTAGGAGTTTGCCCACATAAAACTAACATCATCACCACATAATACCAATATAACAAAAAAATATCATTACGCCCAACCAATTACCAACGTTGGGCCATTATGCATTATGTATGCCTGTTATTTAAAAATGGTTGGCATTTCTGCATTGTATACAACGATGACCCTGTTATATATATTAAGTAACGTTGGCCCAATGCAGTAAAATATTATCATTACGCCCATCGACTTACTAACGTTGGGCCAATGCGACTTCTGCTACCGTTGGGTTAAAGCTGTTGGCATTTCTGCATTATATTGTTTAAGTTGGAAATTCTACAATGGCCCAAGGTTGTACTTGGTTGTAGGCCCTACCTTAAAACGACGGCCAAATCTAACCGTTGGCCAACTAACGAGACCTATGTGGCCCAACCAAATGCCAACACTAAATGCTATTAGGGATAGTTTTCGAAACATGAAAATACACTTGATAGCTCTTTTTACGTCCGAGGGTGGTCATTTACCGATGCATATCGCATACCGTGTCATCATTATTCACCGGGCTGTAGTAGGTACGTTCAATCCGCCACCTTTTGGGAAATCCAGCGTCTGGCTCGGCTAATGACGACTGCGCTCTGAATACTGAGCGGCGAGCTAGTCCTGCTACACACTAGTCGATGTACTTACACCGCATTATGCACCTCCATCACTATACGCCATCAGCTCTCTCAGAGTAACATGTCAGCTGCACAGCACAATGCATGTCGGAGTCATCTGAAACTAACCTCAGGACAAACGCAAACCTTAAAGTTAGGTATAAATCAAATAGTTCACTTTCTCTGTGGAGGTAAATTGTGTTTTGTTTAAGTTGTTCGTTCCATGCGCGTTTGCTCGGGTAGTTCGCGACATATTGTCTAAGAACTCTGCCGACGCCTCTCCAATAAATAAGCAGGTCACATATTGAAGGGGGCGGGAGGAGGGACACAATTGTAACTTTCTCGCCCCCGCTTTACGAGAGTAGGCAAAAGTTTAAAAAATACAAGTTTACTTGCCCCTGGCTCGCGGACACCGAGCGATCACACGTACACAGTACACGCGCCGCGCCGTGGGACGTTCGGCGCTGCGCCTGAAGTCCTGCACAGCATTGTTTATGTTGTTACATCTCAATAAAACTATTTTACAACTAGATGGAACAAGATTACCATGAATATTTGTATGCACTTACGAGTACAATTCCGAATAACGATTCTTTTGAACGTTATGCAGAATAAAAATGAGTTTCCATTCCGTAAGCCGCTCACGGTACTTTATTTTATTTCTTAAATAAAGCCGCTGATAAATTTGGGACCGATACTTTTACAAGCTTATGGCACGAAAGATTAAGAAGTGAGAGCTTTTAAAATCGACAGTGGCATCACGATCAAAAGCAAAAGTTGTTAATCTTGTCCCGGGCCGGCCGAGTTCCGGCAGGGCAGCCGCGCGTTACACAACAAGCAATTAGTATGCAGCGCGATCGCGTAGCATTTTTTCACATTATATTAAGTCCCGAAGAAAAACTGTAGAAAGTTCATGGGGTGGAACTGGGGCCACTCCGACGATTCCCAATAATTCATTAGAGCGGCGGCGTCACGGGGTACGAATTAAAATTAATGATTCGCGAGGACAGCAGCCGCCTCCGAAGAATCCGTCGCATTACCGAGTCACTTTTTATCTGTACATAGACTTAAAACCTCCAACTGAATTACAGGTGCCGAGTCGACTTTTCACCGTTAGACGTTGTAGTGGCTCTGGCAAATTACTTAAAAACAATCAATCTTTGTAATAGTCATTACTTTGAGCTCACCATAAATCGCTTGTAATGTAAGTATCCGTTGAAGCTTTCACTGGATAAAACCAGATGGTACGCTCTTAAAATGCTTCTTCTTTGAACAAGGAACAGAAAAAAATGATGTGCCTTGTGTAACGTCTTCTCGCAAAGTAACAAATATAATAACGGCGATACCACGCAGCAGAAAACGAAAAGCAATTTAGATGAATCAGCTGAACGGATCAACTTATAATAAGGAGGTGAGCGCAATATCGTTGGTAATATTAACAAACTTTCGTTTGATTCCACACTGGGATTGCAAATACATTGTCGCGAGATGACTTGATGAGAATTCGGGCGACGCGACGCGACTCTACATACAAGTCGCGTTTCCAGTTTCTCGTCACGTGCGCTCGCCTCGAAGAAGGCTTACCACCCTCCTGGTGCTGCCTAGTCTCACGTCAAAAGCAAATTTTGCAAAATACCTAGAAGAACTAAAAATCTTTTGTTTTCTAATCAATGGACGACACTTAAAGCCTAGAACTTTAACTATTGAACTTACTACATTAATGTTATTTTCTGAATTACTTAAATTTACCTTTTTGAAAAGTACTTGCCTACTTAATTAAGATTGAGACCATAACAATATTACTTTGTTGCCAAAGTATATTTTAAAGTCAAAGAATGAAGTGATTTACACTTAATGTCGGCATTTGAAAAGTCTGAAATGATGTACGTTTTAACTCAAGTAGACAATGTAAGTAAGTAATCATTAAAGCACCAGGGTAAAAAATAGTGAAACTGTAAGGCAAAGAACTAGCATAAACAGCTTAATGTGGTGTCCGAAATCATACACTAGTATTTGTACCCTGTAGGGGGATGCTGTCATAGGTGCATGGTGTGTAATTCAAAATATGCCTTTGCACAGTTTGTATATCACGTAGATAGGTATATAGGTTGGGGAAAGTCTTTGATACAAAGAATTTAAAATAAGATCAATGATCTTTTCAATGCATCGTTGCCATTTATCAGTCAAACCATTTTGAGAAAGGTCTCAATAGAATAAACATGTACGAATAGAATATGGGAATTGGTAAATACCGAATGAGGATGCGTGTAAGGTATAAAAAACCAGACAAGTGCGAGTTAAACTCGCGTGGATAAGGTTCCGTTCCGTACATGATTATCTGACCTACTTTACTTTAAATACCATAGATTTCTTATAGGTTTTCCTGTAATCTATAATAATATGTAAAGAACTATTTTCTGTATTTTTTTCAAAATTTTAGGCTTTCGGAAATAAGCGTGGCATGGTAAATTTTCGCCTATTTTCCTAAATAACTTCCAAACTATTCATTTAAAATATATATATATATATTTATATATATATTTAAGATTTTCACAACAGGCCCTTTCAGTTGATTTGTCTTTACTGTCTTGTCTGTCTAAAAAACTTTTTTTAATTTTCTTATTTAAAGCTGATCTGAGACGGGTGCGGCTGGGGTCGTCTGAAGGGACGGTAAGGTCAATGGTGGGCCGACTGAGTTGATCCTGGAAAGCTTCCCCGCTGCACGCAGACGGCTGGGGGAGAAGGCGAACCGGGCCAACCTCTGTTTGCCCATCGCCTGAACCCCCTCATAGAACTAGGGTTAGGGGCCCATTGCACAGCTCTACCTGTCTGGGGAAGGGAAGTGTTGGCGAACACGAGCCATCCTCCTTGGCGGTGGCTCTTCGGAGCAGGCTGGGAGGCGTCGTGGTTGCATGCTTCGGCGATCCCATGGCGTCCCCACTTAACAGCCTAGACGGAAACGCCGGAGTGGTTTTAGACGGTATGCCCCTGGGGTGAGTCTGTCATACCACCCCATATAAGCCCTGACCCGGGGCTGGGGTGACGATGCATAAAGCATTTCCACTACAATAAAAAAAAGAATGTACGGAACCCTAAAACTGAAAAAAAAGCTTTTAACAACCGGGTAACCATTTACAACCTACCTATGATATAAGACAAAACATAACTTTCGCAAGCTCCTATCTCCGTGCAACCGTTGCTTGAGATTCGAACTTTCGTTATCAATTTTTTTTGTGATGTAAATACAAATTTACAGGTTTCGGACTTTTTCCTCTACTTGTGCTATAAGACATTGCTTTTTGTCAAATTTCATGATTCTAGGTCAACGGGTTTACCCTATAGGTTTTGATTCTCTTTTGAGTCCCTTTCGAGTATCAAAATATGTGGCATAAACGGCCGTATCATTTGATTGCGGTGACTTAAACGGTTGATTTTCTCACAAGTCGAGGAGATTGCAGACTTGAGTATTTGATATTAATTTCAACTTGATACCTCCACGCGTTTTTGAGAAAAAGGCCTTGACACATAGACAGACAGACAGACGGACAAAGAAGTGATCCTATAAATTCCTTTTTTCCTTTCGAGGTGCGGAACCTTAAAAAATAGTCATCAAACTATGTGACTTTTCCAAGCTACCTATACACTCAACTATGTACATTTTAAGATGGCTCGTAAAGTATGTTTCATCGATGTTACAAATTGCCCATCAAATTATCGACTAACAAATGTTACAGTAAAACTTGGCGTACCGTATTTGTGAAGAAACTGTATTTATTTTGCCAAAAAAAGGGATGATAACGTGACTGAGGGCTAATCGGCTGACATCCTCAACTTTGTTGTTCTTACTGTGGTGTTCATAAGCCGGGCGCGCGACGCTCGAATCCTAAGCAGCAACTTACGCTCAACCAAATTGACGACAATATCTGCTGGCACTTCCTTGTCACCCTACGCAGTTATTAGCGTCGACCACATGCGAGCGGTTGAAACGCTCGAAGTAATATAAGGAGGAAATATAAAACAAGTTATTTGTGATAATGATCATGTTATTTACGTGCATCACTCTTTGCCTAAGTAGAGATGGGGTCCCTGGGGGATGGGGGGAGAGAGAGGGTCCAATTCGAAACGATGTCGCCTAAATTTAAAACTTCCTAAACTTAAAGTAAGAAACGTCAAATTCGATTTTGTATGGCACCGAGCTGTCGAGTTTGAAGTTTCTTATTTAAAGTTTAGCGACTTTTAAATTTAGCGAACACACTTCCGAATTGGTACCATTAAATATACCATTAGTAACTATGTATAGGAACTAGTATAAGATAATTATTGCGTGCCATTTTGGCACATATATGTAAGTATTTGAACTTATGAAACATTTATTTATTTTGTCACGTTACTTACATCTTTTGTGTATTTCTTGAAGTATTTTTATTCTATTATATTACACCAGATAGACATTCACAAATAATACAAATAATAAAGTAATAAACTTCAGCTAGTTAAGTGACAGCAACAAGATGCAGATAACATTTCTGTAATTTTGTGTCAAAACCTTAATACATCTTAGGTCAAGTGGTAGAGATACTTTAAGGCCTTAAGACCTCGCATCGTAATTCACAAGCCACACCCTTATTCTCGAGCAGAGGTGCGTTGGAGAGTGATGGACTATATTACTACCGCGCATGAAAACAAGGGATAGTGTGAGCATTACGTGCATGACGTAAGCGCCACATTAATAAAATTTCTGTAAGTATCTCTGTAATTCTAAAAGTAGGCTACCAGCAGATTTACTCGTAAATGATAATTATCGTTTTACAAATTCACCATGAAAGACGCTGGTCTTCAGCGACGCCAAAGTAAAATGTGAAAAGTTAGAGGTGACCGGAAAAAAAAAAGAATCGAGCGAAATTGATCGTGTTTACTACCAGACTGTTGACTATATACTCTAAATACTATATACACTTAATAATATATACTTAATATATACTTTAAAGTTGGTCTTAATTGTCTTCTATAACTCACGTTGCCACAATCGAATGATGCCGCTTTTTTTTCGATGTACACCTTTAAATCCCCTTTTTGTACCCTGGGTTTGATTTTGTAATGCTTTAAAATTAAATAAATAAACTTATCTTACAAATACCTATAATAATCAAAGGAAAATAATTTATTTTGTTTATACGTTTTCGGTTAAACTAATGTTGTCAGTAATAAAAAGATTAAATGGTATAAATTAACTCTACCTCTACATCCTATTATTATCATTAACGTGATTATTGACTTTTATAGCAGACTTAATATCGTATTTTTTATTAAAATGCCAATTAAAGTAAAACATAAAAACTTTTTAAGACCATAGTCACATAGCTACTTACTGCATGTATTTACCTTAAGACCATCCATAACTCATTAAGAGGTTAGAAACGCCGCGTTCAAAATGTCTTCATGTAATCGCTTGTAGCTTAACAGACATCCATCGTACGGTAAAAGAGTCGGATGTCCGTTTTCGTTTTAATTGGTCACTAGTCGTTAGGCTGCTACAATATGACAAGCACGTACGTTAGGCTATGTTTCAACTTGATTACGTACTCAAAGTGACAGCCATATATACTTTTTCATTCCCCCATCTCGGAAAGAGTAATTTTGCTCTTCGATATCTGAGTGCAAAAGCCGTTTTTATCCGCTAGGCTAGAGGATAAAGTAAATTGAATTTAGAACATCGTGTGCACTAAGTTTGTGAATTCAAAACATCATTAAATCTATTTACTTCTACCTCTATGGTGCCGAATTTATCATATAACGTTTTTTAATTTGTTAAAAACTGAGACAATTTTTGAATCCTCGCTAAAATTAAGCACGCGGTTAAAAAGCAACTTTGCTTTCTTGTATAACAAATAACTATTTTTATTTAACCTATGAGTGGCCGGACTTTGTTCTTTTTGTTTAATTTTGCGCTATATCGATAGGTTTTGATTTCACATAGCTAGAGTACAGTGCTTAATATTGTTGGTATGTAAAAGAGGTTAACGTAGATTCGGATCGATCGTAATGGGATCTTAGAATATAAATATTTGTTAAGAAGCATTTTAATGTTCCTTCCTACCTAGTACCAGATTTTAAGGCTTTGTAAAGATATAAAGCATGTGCGTGACTCGGCAGGCGCCGCGAGGTCGCCCCGTCGTACAATTGTGTACTCCCTATAAAACTCGACCAGGCGGACGTGGCCTCGGAGAACTTATAACATTTCCCTGACATTGTCTAGTTATTGAAGTCGCGAGGAGGCGGGGGAGGTCAGCTTCAAGTTGGTGGATGTATAAAGTGGCTAATATGAGCAGAGCACGCGTATGGAAATTACAGTGGAATCAATCACGAACCACCCAAGCATGCGCCGTGCGATAACCGACCTACAGATAGTGAAACAATGCCAACGAATCTTTATTGTTGCATGCTGTTTCTCAGGTTTATTCATATATATTAAATATGATAATTACGTAATAAACATAACTCAAGAAACTATACGGCAACATTTTGTCTCAATCATATTTATTTTAAATAATAAAAATTGTATAAATAAAACGATTTTCCGTCGCTGTAGGTAGCAATAACCTACTTACGCATCCTATGAAAAATCGGCTTATAATGAAAGACCGCTAGCGGGTATCAGTACGTGCTTGTAATGTGATTCTTATGGTAAGCCGATTTTTGTGGTCGTATCGAACACTCATAAAATCAGATAATAAAATACACATCAGGAAATTCAAAATCACTTACGTTTCAGGACGAAAACAACATGCGGTGTCCTAGCATGCCAATAAAAATGTAAATGCCGCGAATAAAATTTTGCTTTTGAAGACGGCAGTCACGATTGAGGCCATTTTAATGTGTGCGGTATCTAGCCTACTCCTTGCTCCGACATCTTTTTATGACGCCGCCTGCTTCGTTGGCAGCTTCATTTTTCGGCAAGATATTGAATTTTGCTTTGCCTGTTTTACAAGTAAGTTTATTATTTGACGACTTTATTGGATTCACTTACAAACGCTAAACTAGCATCCAGCATGAAAGTTAACACTTATTAGGGACTAGTAGGTACTTTATGGTTGTATCGACCGAGCGAGCGAAGCATCTCCGTTTGACCATTTGTTGTCTACAGGTCGCAGTTCTCAATCGATTCTCGTGTTTTGTGGGAGGTTCGATAATTAATTATATATAGATTTTTGTCTACTCAGTTTTTCGACATTTTTGAAAATGGCGTAGATATGGGTGTTTTTGTAATTACAAACTTATTTGCGGTGTTGTTGGTAAACTGACCCGACCTATATCGATGTATGAGGTTAACAGATTTCCAACGGCAAAGTTAAGTTTGTCACGAGGTCTACAGCTCACGGAGCCACTAGTACTACTGACAATACAGATAAAATATGTGTGTAAAAAAAACCTACCAATTTAAACTCTACCCTTATTCCTTACTACGCGTACGCGCATTCATGGCTGAAGTACAGAGTTACGCGTTGGGGGGATAGCACTGATACGAACGAACTTTATCTTCTCCAAAAGAAGTGTGTTCGAATACTGGCCAATATAAAAAGCTCAGATAGTTGCAAAGCTTATTTCATAACATAATCCTAACAGTTGTAACGTCAGTCAATCTACATTTTGAGGTATGCAAATGTAATATTTTATAATATTATGAATAAATAAATGAGTACGAGTACCAGTATAGGTAAACAACTTAAGTAAAACCCCTCTTGCATGTAAGTAAGTAGTGAAGTGTTCGGATAGACGTTCCATATTTGAAATTTGTAATATAACGTACGGTTTGTAAACTCATTGGGTCCAATTCGAAACGGTGTCTGCTAAATTTGAGATTGCCTAAATTTAAAATAAGAAACGTCAAACTCGATTTTGTATAGCTCTAAGGTTCAAAATCGAGTCGAACGTTTCTTATTTCAAATTTAGCGACTTCTAAATTTAGCGAAAACACTTTCGAATTGGCCCCATTATTTACTTAGCTATGAAGTTTGATTAAACATGTTCCACTTTTAATTTAACTGTCATTATAAGATTAAGCATAAATAGTTGTCAATTAGCCGAATTCAGAAAGGCCACTCAAATTATTATTTAATTAAATTTACGTTTCAGTGACGTTTCTGTATAGGTTGACAACTAGTTGAGGGACATTTAACTATTTAATATCTAATCAAATGCTTAAGTGACGTTTCTTAATTCTGCCAAATGTCAATTAATTGATTTTGCATTATCTGCGTCGTTATTATTAATATTAAATTCAATATAGTTTACCACATCGATAAATTTAAAAACATCGCATACCACCATTCACAATCTAATCCGATTGTAAATATTCGGTGAATAGTTAAAAGATTTGTTGCAAAAAAAAAAAAATGTAGTCTATTAAAAGTTTAACGAAGGAAAGTATTGGTAAAATAAATCAGGACGAATGGATAAATGTTTGCTTACATACGATTAAGGAGGAGCAGAAGCTTCAATGTTAAGAGTTACAAATGGACGGAATATCGGAGAGTTGTATTATAAGTAAGTGTATCCTCGGAAGACAGTGACACTCAAACTGTTTTTGCACTGTCCACGGATGAAATTGAGGGTGATGAAATAGCGAGTGATGTTATAGAATAGTTGGTGTGTTGTGTATTGTAACTGGACACATTGAAAAAACATTTAAAATGATACTAATGTCAATGAAATAATATAATGTCGATCTGTCATCAAAATTATACATTTTTCGTACATAGCTTTGAGTTCCTTTTTATTTATAAATTTAACATGGTGATTAAAAAAAGTCCCGAATTTTATTATATGCGTTTTTGTAAACTGTACACAACTACATATATGATATAAGAGGGGATTAACTTAAGTTTTTTACCTATGCGAAAATACCCACACCTTTATAACCGACTTCAAAAAATCCGACGGAGGAGGTTCTCAATTCGACGCGTATGTATTTTATATCTGATTAAATACATCAACGACGATGTTATGATACAAGGTTTAAAAATATTTTAGCACCCCTAAATTCTACGGTAAGATTAAATAGTTTAAACCTAAATACAATGGCATTAAAAATTACAATAAATTCAGCTATAACATCAAAAATGAAACGATGGAAAAGAAATGTAATAATCACCTTAAATCAATCTTACTGCAAAAAACTTTTAAAACTTACAAGAATTGTTCGATGTTAATAGATGTTAGTAGTAGTAGATGTTTATGCAACGGTTGCATAATGATAGGCCTTAAAACACTAGTGCGGTTTTCATGAAACGAGCCGACAGGCGAGTTTCATAATAAGATCGCACGTGTGTTTTAAGGCCAAATTATGCAGAGTTGCATACATAACTTTATCTACACACATATTATAAATCCTCCATGATGGGTTCAGAAACAATATTTTCTGGCAACAAGTTATTTGTTGCAATCGTGGCTGCATATTTCCGATATCCGGCGCATTTTCACATCACACACACTCCGAGAAGATTACTATTCATATTTTTAACTAAAATGTAAATTACAAACAACTTTTTCTATTCAATTCAACAAAATTCTACTTTCGTTCAGCAAAACGTCAACATAATGGCGGCCGTCCGTCAAGACCATTTTTTTTTAATCATAGACAAACGGATGAAGTCTCTATTCTCACGTCACTCGAGATCAAATATTGTGCAGTTTATATTAAAAAAAACATACTGAATTGACGTTTCGTATCAATAACTGTTTTATTATCTATGGATACTAGAATAGAGACCCACTTGAGTTTTGACAGCTGTTCCAAATTTAATCTCATTTCTTTACTAAAAACGATAAAGAAGTCATGTTATTTCTTTATCGCAGCACTGGTTTTTCCTAATTGGTTGTCAAAATGGTGGTCATTTCCTACGGTTTTTGATTAACCAATCGAGGTTTTATGATATGGGTGTAGATAAAGATATTTAAACTTCGCTCTGCGTCTATCCATTCCAGTGCCCATGAGCGTTTCATCTGTCACTTATTGTTATTATTATATAAATTATGTAAAAGTGATTAGGTTTCATATGAATGCATTAAATACTATGATTATGACTGTAAAAAGGGGGCCGCTTCAATCTTTCAACTTATTACCTCTATAATAGATCAGTTTATATTTCACATTATTTTTATACACGGGAAATAAATTGCTTTGTAGATGTATTATGGTACAGTGCTATAATCTTATTCATAGAATGATACGGCCTGAATGTACGGGAGCGGAAGAATTTCAATATGTATAATGTTATGCAGGTTGATTTTTCGAGTGCGGGTCGAACATGGGTCATTTGAATAAAGTGATATCGCGGAAGCCGAGCAAAATATTGTCCGCAAGAGGTCGCCGCGCTCCCCAGCCGGGAATATGTTTTGCTACAAGAGGTGTACGGTTATTAGAATCCAGATGTGGTATACGAACCGCACGTTGCAACCTTATGTTAGTAGAAAATCGTTAATAAAATACTACTACATACTATTCAATTTTAGCGAAAAATATACAAATCGATATATTGGGTATACATCCTTAAGTATACACTTTTTATTAGATCTTCACATGTATATTTTTCGCTAAAATTGAATAGTATGATAATATTAGTCGTTTCGCATAAGTGTAATAAAAAAAAACCACTTTACCGTTCTTTTAAAAGAGATAAATGACATTTAGGATTACATGTCTTATGGGCTGAGCCTGTGTTATTTGTACCGGAAGTTGATTAAATTACAAGATAAAGCGAAAAATGTTTCTGTCCCATAGTACTTTTATAATCAGAAAATGTATTTTCCATAACTTTGTACTCTCCTCGCATTATTGATGAAAAAAAATGTCGTTACCGTTGTTCCCATGGAAATATTCTTGATTGCATTTCCATGTGTCCGGACCGTTTCAAATACTGCATTTTGATTGATTATGAGTCGAGTAGTCAAATCAGGTTCTGATTTTATTTCACATACTAAATAATTATTAATAATCACACAATTTTTATATTTTAAATCATTATTCGTACAAAATTACTCATTGCCGTTATTTGGTGCAAATGAAACAAAACTTGAAAAACCAAATAGATGTACTGCGGATTTGACGTGGTGCACATCCTTAAGTAAGACTATAAAAAAATGTTAAATCCCCGGGCTTGCACATCGTCACTCGTCTGTTTGTTAATGGCAGTAATCCCCGAGCCCGCGGCTTGCTCAGCAGATCCGGCGGGCCCGAGTCGGGCCGATCGGTGCCATTACACGCTGTACTCGCACTTACATTAACGCTCTGCGAGATGAAAGATAAACATTTGACGTGAGGATAGGGCGAATCCGTATTCTCGTCACACGGACCGGGTTAATTCAATAGCTGATTGGATTTGGGGCACGCTGATCTGAGAGGGTGTTTAGAGTTTGCGACTGTAGTACGGCTTTTTGTCTGCTAATGCGCTGGAACCAATCAAGTTCCATTTGTTGGCTTTAAGTAGTCTGACATGGAGGATGAAAGAGATTATGTTTTTATGTTTGTCTCCCTAAAAACTATGTGTTTTTAATTTTAATTCAGTGTACCTACCTATTTCTAGATTTGTGGGTTTTTTCCAAATGTGACTTTTTTTAACTGAGTTTTAAAAATAAAGGTAGAATATAAAGCACTGGAAAAAGGGCGTCAAGAAAGTAATGAAAAAATATCGCAGAAAGTTCATTGAAAAGTTTTTCATCACACTTGCTCGGAAAGGGTGTTATTATACGCAGGCGTAGCGAGCAGCTATAGCTGATTTAACTCCTCTATATGTGCCACCGTTAGCGGGAGTTAGAAACCATACAAAATCCTTAACTCCCAAGGGCCGTTATGGATTTTGTATGGTTTAGAACTCCCACGGGCAGTTATGTATGCGCCAGGTCGGAGGGGGCGCGCGGGTGCCGCAGCCGGCGGAGCCGCCCCGCGCTGATCGCGACATACAGTTTGTTCTACCCACCTGATGGTAATTCACGGTGTACAATGGGATTAAAATAAATATATATATATTTTTTTGTCTAATTTTTATTTCATTTCCTCGCAAAGGTTTCCTCGAAAAACATTGTGTGTATCACGGGCAGTAAGGCGATAACAAACTCGAGTCATAAAAGACAATAACAGACTCTCGTTGGTCATCCCCTTCTTACGGCCCTAGATGCACAATATACTATATTTCCCGAAGTCCTTTGTAACCGACTTCAAAAAAGGAGGAGGTTATTTATAGCAGGGTCGTACGGTGTAAACGGGTACGGCGCGGCGTGGCTATAGGTCGTCACTTGGATCGTGCGCTTTTATATTCCATCTTGTGTTGACACTGCATTGTCCTGTGGGATTATTGGGTTGATTTGTTTGCCGCCTGACGCCTATGACTCTCCGGCGCTCTTCCGAAGAGTAACTTCGTTGTAATTGAGACGGGAAATGCGTGACTGGGCGAATTGGATACGTAAGATTCTGTACCAGAGATAGGTTTATTATATACTAGCTGTGCCCGCGACTTCGTCCGCGTGGAACAGATAAAACATTCACATAAACCTTACCTACATATTTCCATACAAACTTTCATCCCCTATTCCCTATTGTTATTTTACACCTTTGAGGGTAAAACTTTTACAAATTTTGAATGTGGATATTTATTTATATCAAATCAATAGCCTAAAAATAAGTTTCAAACTTCTAGCTCTAAAAATGACGATACTTCGGTACAATTTTTCATCCCCCCCTTTCAACCCGTTACGATCCTTTTTTGCAATAAAAAGTAGCCTATGTCCTTTCTCAGGCTCTAGACTATCTGTGTACCAAATTTTATTTAAATCGGTTCGGTAGTTTTGGCGTGAAAGCGCAACAGACAGACAGACAGACAGAGTTACTTTCGCATTTATAATATTAGTAAGGATAGTAAGGATGAATATGAATGACGTACAGTTAAACACAACTTTATTTAAATCATTATCAACAAGGATCGGTCGGTATTTACACTTCAACGTTTTTTAGGGATAAACGGGACCCTCACTGAAAAAAAAGTTTGTTAAATGAAACAGAACTTTAGTCCAACTGTAACTTACAAAAAAATAACTAAGGCATAACTATATTTACTGAGGCTACATCGTCCGTCCGTCCGTCCAGCTGTCAGAGGCCTCTAGCTCATAAATGGTAAGAGCTAGAAGGTTGGAATTTACACAGAATATGTGTTGTTATGAATTTTTTAATTATTTGCTATTATTCGTTACTAGCAAATAATAAAAATATCAAAAGGTTTTAAGCCTAAGAAGCTCCCCATACATAGATACCTTAAAAATTGACTGATTCTAGACCAATTTTGTTCCAGTTGTATTTTAAAACGTCTTAAGTTTCAGATATCACATTTGGCCTGATTTTAGTTTATACTCCACACCTTGTCAAACAAAGAATATCTATTCAATGGTGTTCTTCTTACAAATGTGAGAAACCTATTGAAATGAAAACAGAAAATTACCGCTGCAGCTTAATAATTTGCCGACTTAGTTGCAACTGTCCAAAGTTCTTATTATCACTACCATAAAGTCTAATATTAATTGGTTGAAACCATGCCAAATTGGCGTAGTATGGAACCTTCGGTGCGCGAGTCAGACTCGCACTTGACCGGTTTTTGAAATAACCTCACATAATTTTATTAACTTTCAAAACACTTTTACTGGGAAAACACAAGAATATATAAAAAAGGAAAGGAGAGCAAAGGTATTTTCCAATCCCGAGAGATACTCCTGAGTGACCTTGTGTTTTGGTACAAAATGAGCGGCCCGTTTTACGACGACAGCTGTCCTCGTTTGCAAAGAAAAGGTACGTTTGGAAAAGACTACAGCACCATATTTGGGTAGCATTCTAAAGAAGTTATTCATAATATCGAAATCAGAATATGCTCTCGTCTTTATTACGGAAAGGTGGTTAAAAACAAATCTTGGCCGGCTATAAGACGGCTAAATAGGCGATGGGGACACGTAGCAGAAAAGTGATGCGAAAAAAATCCCCTAATCTAGTAAACAGGGGCCAAATGACTCACTTCACGGCGGGGGCGCCACGTATGCGGTGAAATTCGGGGGACTTAATCTTTACGGGATAAAGTAAAAGGAGACATGACCCAGGTGCGTCGCCAGACGCCGCTCCGCGCGTAAATTGCGGGACCCTTTTGTCTTTTTGTAACGTTACCGACTGGGGCTTTAGTTAATTATGAAAGCGAGCCTAATTTAAATAATATTCATTCACATGTGTAGGAGATGCGAACCGGCTTGTTTTATAAGTCCCCGGTAATTCCTTAATTAGTGCCTCCTAAAAATGTGCTGAAAAAATCACGAAAAATAATGTAGGAAACTGAGTTATGAGCTGACCCTTTATAGTTATAATAAACATTTATTTCGGAACAATATTTGATAATTTACGGCTTATGAATAAGTGTGCTGGGAAAAGCACATCGTAGTTATAACTACGCGTATCCATACATTTTCGTGGATATAATCAGCATACATTTTTGGAAACGATTTAAGTTTGCCTTTCTAGTTAATGAAAAATGCATTGTAGTTATATGATATTTCACTTCTTAGTAATAACGTAACACGTAGCAAGTAGCAGCGTATTCAGCTTTATAACAAAAACTCGCTTCAAACACAAACGTACTAAAATAATAAGATTACAAATAAAAATGTTGCCAGTTTCTCTCGACGAAAGACTGACTAAGAACTAGGACTCAGGAACAGAATCTTACTAATACCTGGAAATAAATCTTTCTCGGTGATGTTTACAGCATCACCGGAACGGTTTTTCATGTTTAAATACAGCATTAGGAGCATGTGCGTCCAGTAGGTACGTGCGGCGTAATCGCCGGCGCGGACGTCTGCGGAACACGGAAAACCGTTCAGACACCCCTCCTCGACCTTCCCCCACCTCCCAGCCTACCCACCACTTTTACGATGAATCTTCGTTTCTCCGCATCAAGAAGTAATTTTAGTGTTCCTTTGCCGATTCAATGATAGCACTCGGCCTGATTGGTTAAGCCCCTCTTTGATTTAATTTCGGGTTAAGTTGCTCTGCGGTCGGGTCCCGCGGGGATCGCGTTATGGCGGCCTGCGTCGTGCGCGAAGCTGGCATCGCACACTTTAATGAATCGTCAAGCGAGGCTGCCTAAAGAAACAGTTCTATTTACCAAATCAGCTCTTTCTTTCGTTACAGTGATAATAATAAACGGTATTTTATTCCATTTGTCATAGTTCTAATTGTACGCCTATATTTAAGCATATCTAGACTGAAATCTATATTTTCGTTAATTAATCGACACTAATTTACACAAATGTTATAAAGAGGTACAATTTATTTGTTTGTATGTGGGGGGTAATCTTTGGAAATAGTTAAGCGATTCTAAACATTTTTTTATAATAGAAAGCTAAGCTACACTATCCCCAAGTGACATAGGCTCCTTTTTATCCCAGGAAATTATACGGTTCCCGAAGGAACAGTGATAACAGAATTCCATGTGGACAAAGTCGCGGGCTAAACGCTAGTATTGTATATTATTCTTGGATTTTAACATTCGATATCAATAACAGTTTAAGTATAAGTTCAGTGATTTCATTGGATCCCATTTTTTTCTATTTTAAAGTTTACGTAAATTCCATACTACATTTTTTTCAGCGTCGCAGGCGTGGGTCGCTCAGTACCGCGGAGATAGTGGCAACGCAGCACGACACAATATTCTTATGTCTCGTCCACGGGGCCAGTTGTCATGAATACGTAATACAAGGGCAGGACGCGAATTCTTTCATTTATTATTCAATCATTCGTTCGGCGTGAGTCGGCTTTAATTTCATGCCGGCTGGGCACGGTGCCCCGAGCGACAACCGGAGCCTACAAGTGTGGAGACAATTCCGATCCCATTATTAAAACTTGCGCCATTTAACGCTCTACGAGTTCATTTAATTACATACCAATTGTAATGCCATAGTTCGGTCGTGTGTAGTACCAGCTCTTACGGTTCGGTTTACCTTTGTTTTTATTTTTATTTTTGCTTCACGAAAACATCTTCATGAGCGAGTGTATTGTGACGATTTCATATGATTATATAGTTGCGATACACTCGCTCGTTGACGTTGTGCTTTCAAAATAGGCGTGATTCCTGAAAAAAATCGAATTAGTCCGTCATTTACATTATAAAAAAATATTAACCACATATTTTTTCTTTTGTTAATGAAACAAAAACTGACGAAGATACAGTGCGTTGAAGTTCCGCGTGACATCACGACTTTGCACACTTTTTAACCATTAAGTGACGTCACTTCCGAACTTTGATGCGCGTTAACTTTGTCAATTTTGAATTTGATAAAGCAAAAAATACGTAATCAATATTTTTTTATAATCTAACTGATGGACTAATTAGATTTTTTCTAACCCTGCAAACAGCCCTATTTTTTAACAGGACGCCGGACGATGATATCGGTGCGATACACTCACTCGCAGAGGTGGCGCCTCACCGTGTTTGTGCTGAAGCGCATTCCTTACTTTGTGGACCGTTACAGCAGTGTACTGCGAAAAAGACAATTCTTATTCTAAAAGGCGAGGTTGGCGAGGATGTGGTGCGAGTGCGTGCCCGTTTTGATTGAAACCGCCGCGCCGCGCGCCAGCCAGCGCGACCGACACCGAATTGAAAACGCAAATTTAGTGACACATCTATTAACGGAAACGTGAAAAAGGCACGACCAGAAAATAGAGACGGAAAGGGAAAGGTCGTTGTAACAATATTTTATTACGAAAGGAGCAGATTTTGGACTTCATTTAGGCCTGAGTGAAAGTGATCCCGGTGCGACTATGAACCTTGACAAAATATCGAAGCTAAGGATAAATTAAATGTATTAATGACTGGACTGTTTTGCAGCATGTTGCAGATGACATTGTGTCTTAGACTAATCTTTTTGACGAGGCCTGACGCCGATACTTATTTTGTGTAACTTTATTATATTAATGAAGCCTGTTGCAGATAATATTCACTTTGGAATGAATAATTTTGCTATAATGTGCCGTTAAAAAAAATATTAACGACTTAAGGAACTCTTTTAACAGATCCTTCAAAACTTTCTTAGTTAGCTATTTCCGCAGACTGCAAATAATTTTCTCTTTAAACTTTGTGGAACAATATAAATAAGCCCGGAGATATTGCTTGCAGCAAACATCTTTTGTGAAACAGCACTGCCGTAAGGTACGCTAAAGATGCTCTGAAAGAAGAATGTATGAAAAACATTGATTTCGTAAGAGCTTTCATAAAGAAAAGAAAGAAAGTATCTGTTTGTCTGAGTGTCTGTTCGTCTATCCATCCGTCCCTCCATTCGTCCATCCGTCCGTCCGTCCGTCCACCTATCCGTCTGTTTGTCTGTCTGCTCCCCTTTCACGGCTGAACTGTTGAACCGATTTTGGTATGTAGACAGTTTGAGCCCTGGGGAAGGACATAAACTACTTAATTTTAAGAAATCCACTCATAAAATGTTGAAATAGGGACTGGAAAATTTCTTTACCGTAAGTTAGTGCATTTCCGATGAGAGCCTGTTAAAGTCTTTTAATATATCTACGCAATTCACGGCTAAGCTGCTAAATAGCTGTGCAAATAGTTTGAATCCTGGGAAAGGACACACTACTTTTTTAAAAGACTATCAGTTAAATGGCTGAAATAGGTGCTAGGAAATTAATTAACGCCAAGTTCGTGCATGCCCGATTTGAATCCTTAATTTGAGGGAAAAATAAAAGTAACTTAAAAAGTTAGTAACATCACAAGTAAAAGGTACGTACGTGAACGATAGTTACTAGTTACTAGTTTGATAATTCGAAAGTACCCGAGGGAATAAATACAACACGTGGACGAAGTTGCGGTTTAATATTTTATAAAGTCACTTTTCAATAAGAAGTCTTATTATATACTTCCTGACAGTGCTTTATAATAAAAAAATACTAAGTAATCGTAACTTGAATGCAATGTTAAAAAGGCCTTTATTTCTCTGATTCGGACCTTTTGCTTGAAATTATTTTTACAACTATCAAAGGGAACATTATATTAAAATTCAGGAGACAGTCATTGCGACCTTGTACCAGCTCCGGGCTCATGTCGCGGGGGCGCGGCGGCGCAGGGCCCCATGCACATATATATTCTCGCCCATAAATAAAATATGTACCTAGAGAAACATCTCATAAAACCAATGTGAATATGTTTTAGTAATGTTTGCTTTTGGGAAGTTCTAGTCACATTGACACAAAGCGACTATATAAAGGGTAAACCCTAGAAGTCATGTTGACATTTAATCTGTCTAGTGGTATAGCGCGAAAGCAAAGGAAGGGTTATTAAATTAATGATATAAAAACTGAAAACGATACAGTGCCGCCAACCCTTAGCTCTTTTTAGGGCCTGTATCATAATTGACAACACTATATGGGCCCCATTTTTCAGTAAAATTTAAAACATGTTTAAAAGTTTTATTTCTGCAATATAATTATTTTCTATAACTATTTCAAATTTAATTTCTTAATATAAGTAGTTGCTGACATAAACGGCTGTGGCATTAAGACAGACAATGAAGTCCCACCTTAAGTTCCTTTTTGAGCGTGTTTTTCGTGAACGGGTACTGTCTATGGGGTCTGGACGGTTCATGATCGCAAGGACCAATCATTCATAAATGATTTGAATTAGAATTTTAAATTGTGTTTATGAATTTACCTTTTACAGTATAATACCGTGTGAAGCCAGTCCCAGTGTTATAATTCCCTTATCAAAAGAGAATAGTGACTAAATACAGTATTTTTCTAGTCTAAGCCGATCGACTACTTTTTATTTGATGTCACGTGATAGTTACCGTGAATAAGGCTGGCATGCACCAAAATCTTAAATATGATTTAAGTCGTTAATCGTGTTTAACAACTGACAGTTTTATACATTTTGACAGACCTTAAACACGTTCAGCGATTTAAAAATGTTTAATATTTTGATGCAAGTGCTTTCATAGTGGGTAATAAGATATTTTAATGGTTTGCAATACAAGTTATGAAATATACCTTGATATAGCACAACAAACTATATCGGACTCGTAAATAGCTAACTTCATTTCAAACTCAAATCAAGACCCCCACTGACCTCGTAAGTTCCATGACCGCTGATAAGTTTAGCTCCGACTTTGGGTCTGATTTATTTCTACTAGACATTGGGCTGGATGAGGACTTGCTGACGTTTGATTTGCTTTGATTTACCGGGAAAAGTAGCACGACAATTCCATTAATCAGCATTCAGCATTATCATAATCCAGCTTCTGCCCGCGACTTCGTCCGCGTGGAATTCGTTTACTCTGTTGAATTCACTGGGATGAAAAGTACCTATTTCCAGCACCACTTATTTCCAGGATATTAGTAGGATGACAGATTTTTATTGTTTCACTAGTCTCTGACAATCAAAGCTTGTAATCAAACTTTAATTATTTTATTCGATTATCCAGTAAACCAATGGTACACAGCTGTAGACCTCGCAACAAACTTAACTTTGCAGTGGGAAAACTGATATCCCCATACATCGATATAGGTCGTGGTCAGTTTCCCAACACCACAAATAAGTTTGTAATTGAAAAAACCCCCATATCCCTGCCATTTTGAAAATAAATCGAAAAACTGAATCGATGAAAACATTGTATGTAATTTTCGAACCTGCTCACAAAACACGAGAATCGTTTGAGAACTGCGACCTGTAGACGAGAACAAACGGACAGACGCCGCGCGGACAGCCGGACATACAAAAGAATTTTCGCCCAAGCTGAAACGGAGACGCTTTGCTCGCTCGGTCGACTAAGAAAATGGTGTTTAATCGACGGCTTAAAATCGACTTGCTTTCAGAAGTAAAGTTAAGTAACATTTTGCAGGTACTTATTAATAAAAAGGTAGTATGTAATTAAACCATTTCTTATGTAATAAACCATTTACTTCTGGCATCAGTGGCCCATACAATGACAAATACGTATATAAATGGACATGCGTGGAACGACGTGTGTGTCAACAGCATCAGCTAAACGTGGACGACGTGGTGCTGCTCAGCGCCACGGTCCGCGGTTTTAAGACACTTCTAGAAACATGCGTAAGCCAGGCCACTGATCATAATCAATTAAATCAATAATAATACAAATTAAATGTTATAAAGAGTGAGGGAATGGTTTTCAAAGCGGGGACTAAGTGTCCTTCGAATGACTCAATGAATGATGATGATTCTTCAAATGGTTAAACGTGTCAAATATATTAAATTATAGACATGTGATTGCTTTGATTTGTTTGATGTTAGCAAACAGCTTTGCAAGCTCTGTCCGAAATAAGTCGCTT
The DNA here is from genome assembly GCA_947859335.1 of Tortricodes alternella. Taxonomy (NCBI): domain Eukaryota; kingdom Metazoa; phylum Arthropoda; class Insecta; order Lepidoptera; family Tortricidae; genus Tortricodes; species Tortricodes alternella. The sequence goes on from OX401974.1 coordinate 11,738,844, forward strand.
GGTTGATTATAAAGGCCGGGGCAAACCAAACGCGGTTGCGGCGCGTTTGCAGCGCGAACGCGGGTCCGCGCCGTTGTCGAACGGCGCGGGCGAATATACCATGCCACACCGCGGCGGCGCGGGACCGCCGCGGGCCCGCGGCTACTTTGGTGTGGCATGGTAAATTCGCTCGCGCTGTTCGACAACGGCGCGGACCCGTGTTCGCGCCGCAAACGCGCCGCAACCGCGTTTGGTGTGCCCGGGCCTTTAGCAATAATTTGTTTATTTCTAGCCCGCCCATTTTTTCAGTGTGGCGTGGGAACGCATTGTATTCCACATTGCCTAAATGATGTCGCAAATTATTTTGCTACGAAACGGTAGCTTTAATTAACTTGACAGCAAATGCGGCCGATTGTAAAACCATCGCAATATCTATCGCTTAGGTAATGTCGAATAGAGGCGCAGGGCGAGATAGCATATCGCTCACAGGATTGCACGTTGTTCAAATGCTGTTAAATGATCCTTTCCTTCCTCACCTTCCAGGCGTACTTTTCTTCATTTTACACATGGCGTTCGTGGGGCGAGCGAACATATTGCCCGCCGGTTTGTATGATTTTCAGACATAGTAGTTTTGGTGGCACGAATAACATTGTCCTAGGGACTCCCGAACGATATTAATTTATCGATAAATTGTACTTTCTTATGACATTTATGACTATGAGATAACGTATAATATGAACATGAAACTTGCATACCTATTATACAGTTGACATAACATGACAGTCTTGTCCGCTCAGGAAGATTAGTTGATGGAAATAATATTACGCGTAAAAATGACGCTTAGAAAACAGTGTCGTGAATGATAATTTAATAAATGCATGGTTAAAAAGCTCTCCGAATTTAAGTATAGGTAGGTACGTGGATCTAATATCTTGTGTAATAAATGTGAGATTATCTTCGTAGCTAAGAAATATAATATTAAGAAGCATTTGAATAGGCAAAAGCCCAAAAGCAGCCGTTGAAATAATAATTTTCTTTTCCATATATTTTCTCAAAACTGAGTAGGTATTATATTAGAGTAGGTATACTATTATGCTACACAATGTAATACAAGGCACTCTTGGTTTCAGTTTACTTTACTTGTATGGAAATCGATTGAATAGCAATAAAAGAAGTTTTTGTGTAAGAAACATGTTAATAATAAAATTTTATTTCTTAAAATTTATGTATGTTTGAATTTTAAAATCCCTAAAACGTATGCCTATGAATTACTTAAATAAATATTACCTATCATTATTAACATCGATGGGTAGTGATCAGCATTTTAGTTAATTTCTATTTTATCCGATGAACTTAATACCTACCCATCTACTGTATGAATCATCCATCCATCCTGGTCATGATTACTGATAAATAGGTGGGATTCCCCTTAAATGGGATACTTTATGCAGCTCCATGTAAGGAGGAACAGATATTATAAAATGTTTTTTTTTTTTTTTTTTTTAAGTATGTGTTTTACAATAACTTTTTCTTAAGTTTATTTTATATAGTTAGGAATATGTCTTCCAAAAGGGCTTTCCGCTTTAAACTTATTTCGGGAAATGAAGAAAAACATAAAAACACGGTTTATACATTTAGAAATATTTATTTTATTTTAAATATTGTGTTAATATATGTTGAGTTGCCTACATAATACGGCAATACAAATAAAAAAACATGGATATAAGCCCTGTTTAAAAGTTCCTAGGTAATATAAAATGCACTGAAATGACATAAATTCTCGTTGTTTGACTAATTAATTATCATTGCTATTACGTATATGTTGATATTTCAGAACGCGTCTAGTGCTTGGCCGGTCGCATTCGCACACGATTCAAATAAAAAAGTCCTCCGTCACTCAAGTATGCTTCGCCATTCACTCGCTGCCTAGAAATTTGCTCCCGCGACCCGTTGCTTTACTATGGATATCCCAATAAAAATGATCCTAAAATACATATAAAATATATCGTAGATACAACGCACTGAATTTTGGTTAGGAAAAAGGATACATTCCGATGTATTTTTCCGATGAGAATTTAATGCTAAAACGTTGGTCGTATCCTCGTAAAGTCTAACGTCGCTTAGAGGCGTTAGGAGCGAGATGTGACCCGGGGTTCTACACGGTCCTTGCAAATGGACAGGAAAAAGGCGCGGGAAGAATGCGTGGGTGCTTTTAATTTAATATCGACTGACACCGAATTGGAATCGAAAGTCCCGCGGACGTGCCCTGCCACTGAATCTCGCTCGTTTTCCGTTTTAATATTTATTACTTACACCCATGCTGCGGCTTATTACAGGAATTACGGCTCATCGAATCCAATTATATGAAGTCGGTAATTTTTTTGTTATTTAAAAGAATGAGGCGTTTAACAGTAAACGTGGTTTACTTCAGTTTGTTGCCAAAATATTTTACCACTGCTTTGTACTGCGAAAATAGTAACTATTGTAGTTGATTGTTCTTTATAACACAAACAGTAAAACTCTACCTAGCTGTACTTATTTGTAAAAGGTTTCAAAAGTAATGTTCACGTAGAAACTCCGACTAAGACGCTGTTTATTTTACAGCACGTTTTTCTCCCTAGAAATAGTTTTCTACGATAAATAACGTACGCATTTAAAACAATAAAAACAACATACACGTTCTGACAGAGGCGGCTTGAGTGAATTTTCGCAGCGCGTTAGGAAGTCGTGTTCCTACCTAGCTCGAACATCCACTATGAAATAGGTCGCTTACATCGGATGCGGTAGGTTCAGTTATTTAGCAATGTAAAAAACACTCTTGACTCTGGCCAGAGTAATGCAATGTGAACGAGGCATAAAGAATAGAACATAAAGTGGACCTTTGCCGTGTCTCTCGGTCGGCAAAAGAGTAGCGACGTGGAGCTACTTAATCTGATTAAATTCGTATCATGCAGTCTAGATAGCGAGTTTAGTATGGTGCACAGGTAATTATTCTAGAAGCGCTGCTGACGGTGTTTAAAACTAAATCTATGATGCGCCAACATAAAGAACGGTAATGGCATTCTTAAACTTGAGCTACATCAAACAGCTACATTGAAATAAATAGTAAGGTGCTCAAAGCAATTCTCGCGATGCTTATTTTTGAGGTGTCATATCGCGAATATGACACCATCTCACGTTCAGTCGCATGGCAACCACGATCATGGACACCCGTTTAAGTGATTCCACAAGCAACCTGTGAGACCGCACATCCTAAGCCACCGCTGACAATGATATGAAAGCGTGTGAATCAAGCAATATTAGACTTTAGTATGTATGTCGTAACTACTAAGACATCAGCAATAGTGCGCGTGGTTATGCCATGGCGCTGGCATGGTGGCTGAACAAGTCTCATAGAAGGTTGTCAAAACCTTCTATGAGACTTGTTACACGAAATTGTACTGATAGGCATGTCCTTCTTTTGAGATCTTTGCACAGCTAGGATAAAGTTGTAAGAAAATAGAATTACACCGAGCTTTCATTTAGGTTCCTCAGCTAAGCGGTGTCAGTGGGGTAAATTTAGTTTGAGCCGGCGGCGCTGCGAACTTTGCCCCAACTCGTGAACACGTGTTAACATGAGTCGTCTTTGAAAAATTCAATAAAGACCTTATTTGTATGGGGTCAGCGTACGGAGCGACACAAAAAGGAACATGATGAAATTACTGCTGGCTCCCGCCCGCGCTTGCTGCGTACGTTTGTTATTGTGTTAGAATTACTCGATTATGCGTAAAAATGTCGCTAGAAGCGAAAAGCACGCGACCCCTTGTAAGGTTTAGCCAAGATTCACAACAGTAATGAAATAAAGTGAGTGGCATTATTTCTGAAATTCCCTGAGATGCGATGGTACATTTTTGTGTTTTTCTACCGTAGAGAAATAGTAAGTGAGATAGAAATGATTTTATTTCGGAACAGTCTGTTACTTAAATATTTGATTTATTTACCCAGCGGGTTGGTTTTCTCCTCGCACGTACTAAACGATATTTGGCGATCCCTAAGACGAGCAGTTTGTCACGTACGTGACGCAGCGGCACAATGGAAACTTCACTATGTTGCCCGAACGTACAAATAAATACCTAAACGTTTTGTAAAAGTGGCTGCTGCCTGTTTCGATCCTGATTATTTAAGTCTATGGGATGCTTGAGAGTAAAAACGTCCATTATTCGTTTTATAAGCGTTTCGGTGGAACGTTCTTTAGCATAATTTTACTATGTAGGTAATACCGCTTCATTTATCTTTACTCGTTTCTACGGCTGTTGCAAAATGGCCAAACAGGTGAATTAAACAATAGATTTTTATTATTTTCAGTCTTTGCTACAGCAGTATATGCAAAACTGTAAATTTAAAACAATAACACTTCATTTTGGCAACGTATTTATTCGAACGCGTCGCGGGAACCAAAATACTTATAAGATTTCGGAAAACGAACGAGGTGAAAACTACATTCGGTACTGTTCGATAATCTATCTATAGCGATTGCACCGGCGATAGGGTGAGGTGTTTGCGCAGAGATTAATGATGCGATACCGAGCACTATGGGGCGCACTCGACAAAAGAGCCTCTCACTTACTCTTTGGTGCCTGCGGGAGTCTCTCAAAACAGCTCCTGTAACGTTAAATTGCATTTTCAGTAGCGAATTTTGATCATAACATTTGCGTATCTATATAATATGAGTATTGGTAATAAGTATTTAAATACAGTTTATAAGAAATTAAATGAGCATGCGTGCTGGCCACATTATCCCCTGTCTGTGCTGGACAAAGCTTCAGGGTTTTCGAGGAGCTGAACGCTGAGCTGAGAGAACAGCGAAATAGTTTAAGAGGTTGGCATGTCTTATAAAGTGCCATTACTTATTTGACAGTAGAGGCCACCGATGACGACGGCCCGGCCTTCTAACTCATACTCGTCCAGAATGGCTTCGTAAATGATATAGTCACCAAAGAACCGGGAGCTTCCAATGCTAACTGAATACAGATCGCTATTTCAGAGCAATACTTGTTCATTGTTATTTATCGTGTACACTGCGAGCGTCTCCGAGCATCTCCGGGCACATTAAATAATGATCCAACCATGTCACGAGTCACGAGGTCTGTCTAGAGGTGAAAGGGGAGAAATGGAAAACTCTATCGAGATATAAATCATAAGTAAATGAGATACTGTGCATTGCGCGCCCCTCCCCTGCTATCTCAGAAATGGAAATCATAAATGATGACAAAGTGACAACAATGTGAATTAATAGGTTCTGAGATAAGTGAAACTTTTTTACCAGTATTTCCGCAATTCTATCCTTTTTTAGGGTTCCGTACCTAAAAAGGAAAAAAGGAACCCTTATAGGATCACTCGTGTGTCTGTCTGTCTGTCTGTCTGTCCGTCTGTCACAGCCAATTTGCTCCGAAACTACTGGACCGATTGAGTTGAAATTTGGTATTCATATGTAAGTTGGTGACCGCAACACGGACGCGTGACGTAAATATATGAATTTTAAACATAGGGGCCACTTTTTGGGGGTAAACTAGAAAATTAAAAAAAAAGTTATGCCACCTATATCGTGTGACATATCAAATGAAAGGGCTTATTGTGAGGATCTTAAATATATATTTTTTTGAATTTTAAGTAAAACAGTTTAGAAGTTATTCAGGAAAATAGGCGAAAAATGACTATTCCCCCCCCTTATTTCCGAAACTACTGGGGCTAACATTTTGAAAAAAAATACAGAAAATAGATCTTTTCCTATAGATTACAGGAAAACCTATAAGAAGTCTATGGTATTTAAGGTAACCTAGTAAAATTCAGATAATCATGTTCGGAACGGAACCCTCTCCACGCGAGTTTAACTCGCACTTGTCCGGTTTTTAAATTATACCATCTTATGTTTATGCAACGTCTTACAATACGGATAAACGGTAAGGTAACACTGAATAATTTCATTTGCGTGATCTACTCCCGCCTACATGAAAATATGTGTCAAAACTGCACATTTGAAACCACCTGTACCATATAATATTAAAATTAGGGTCTCTTCGATGGATGCTGAATAAAAAGACCATATTGTGCATTAAATATACAATGCGCGGCGGTCCTCTGTATCGCATTATCCACGTACAATATTCGCCTGGTCTTTTTACTAACTTTACCAAAATTGACAATCTGTGCAGATTTTCATTGATTGAAGGCTCTTTATGCAAAACAGTTTCATAAATGAAGCTCTTCCTACGCCTACAGCTGCTTATTAATTTTGTATGAGCTCCGTTATTTCGAAGCTTAGCGGCCGTTTTATTAAAAAAAGAAAATCAACCTTCTTAACGTCATTAATATATTTTTTTAATTAGACATTAAGACACCCTTACAAATACGACAAATAGCTTACAGCGTCGCCGTAATTTAATGTTCCCTTGACAAACATTTTATTACTTGCCACAAATATCGTGCATACTGATTCGTGCATTTACAAATAATACAAACAATTCTTATGAGTGACACTGGACACTTTAGTTTATCTTTTTAATTATGTACAATATTTGAGAATATCTATTCAAGTAATATTGCAGTTAATGTGATACAAACAGAACTGTCAGTGTAATATAGATATATTTGTTAGTTATTAATTCCGGCTTCATTTATAGTGCATTGGGCGGGCAGCAGCACTATGAGTTTTCAATATTCGCCTGTTGGCCGCATCATAAATCTTCCGGGAGCGCTTGCAACGACAACCTGCATTCCGCCCGGGCCGTCCGTCCCAACCGCCTTCATATTTAATCAAATTTGTAAAACCATAATTTTTCATAAAATCTGTTTTAGAACTTTATATACCTTTTTAGTTTGTGAGTTTTGAATGTGAACATTTTATGAAACTTTTGTCACTTTTAGCTCTTTGTAAGTCAGTATCGTTTAGTACTTAGTTCACGTGGTAACTTACGGATCATTGACTTGAGTGTACTCACAGAACTATATCGATATAGTTCTGTGTACCGAACTAAAAGCTATTAAAGGCGTCTTACCTTAGTAAACTTGTTTAATTCGTCAATCGGATACACGATGAAATGGTTTGTTGACAGCGCCTCAGGCTACCCCAAATTTACGTAATATTTACCGTACTTAGGCATATCCGATTTAAGTAATTTGTGTTTGTATTTGTATACTCGTAGAAAGGTAAACCGTTGGAAATACAATTTTCTTTTTATTACATATCACTGTGAAACTGCAATAATTTGGGACTTTGAAAAATATATCTTGATATGATGTGTGAATATGAAAATACTAGTCTAACCACACCCCATTTATTGAATTCCATCTACTTAACTAAACTGATACTAGGAACCTATTGTGGGTTTCTTCTTATTATTAGAAAGGTAGAAGTTGAGAACCTAAGCACAACCAACTAAAAATGCATCACTGTTACAACGTTCATATTTATCAAAATAACGATTCTAATAAATATTTTTCAAGCAATGTGCACTTTGTTTCAAAATTCTACTCTTGTGAACTTTTACTCTGATTTGTTGTGTAATTTTGCAGAGTGGCGAAAAACTTAAAGTTTACAATTTTACCAATTTCGTTGTTCTTTTATTCACTTAAGATCTTTGAAATAATAATACACAAAAGTGGCGTTACCGAACTTGACTATCCACATAATTCCCTAGATGCATTTGCTAAGAAATGTTAAAAGTTATTTTTGGTTAAAATAGAAGCTTTGTCCGCTATTTATTAAGCGCTGACCGATGAGAATGACATTTAAAAATAAAAAAAAACAGCGCCTCTATTAAGGAACGCTAAGTGATTCTGTAGCGATTCGGGAGCGAGATTTCTCATCTCGCTCTTACGCATTACGCGTCGTGCGGAAGAGTGGGATGAGAAATCTCACTCACGAATCGCTACAGAATCACTTAGCGTTTCCGAATAGAGGCGCTGGCCACATACATGTCGGACCATGCACAATGTAGGGTTGCGTACTACAAATTATATGCCAAAATCTATACTGTGGACGTGGTGCTATGCGAACTATGGACGTTTTGGTATAGGTACACGAGATAGTTTAAGTACTTGGTTGTAAAAGTTATTTTTTAAATCTTTGCTTCACATGTACTGGACTTGCCGTAAAAAACAATGTCATTCTTTATTAATATACACGGAACAAACATTAATAATCGTACAAAATGTCAGCTTTGTAACTTAAATCGTTTTCGAGAAAAAGTACCTGTGACATACAGACAAACAAACAGGCCCGTCTATGTGTCAGTGTCAGTATACGTCTGTATGTTACAGATGGACAGACGGACAGACGAATAAGGGTTCCTATCCGCGACTGATTTTCAGTGCTCCCACGCGTGTGCCATTCAATTTATATCAATTTTAAGTTGAATGGTCGATTAGTCGGTCTTTTGCAATGTGACAGAGTTAATGCTAACTCGGACCTTATGTTTAAAAAAAAATGGGAAGGGAAATGAGAAAATTGGACAGCATTAATGGAAATAACCACTTTACGAGGCATGATCGGCTGCTCAATTACGTAACACCAATTGGTATCGCTTTCGCGAAAAGTAAACCAATTGTACCCTTATTTACATCGAGTGAAGACTAAATTGGGTTGCATTTCGAGCCAAACCGTTACCAATTATGCTACGTAATTGAGCTGCTGGTGATGATGGAAAACGCTTAACTTGGCCTCGCCCCTCGCCCAGAGCATAATCGCGATGTTAAGTTCCATCTTGGTAGTGGTGGTGTGGGCAAGTGCAGTAATTGAGCAAGCACCGAGCGTCAATGTTTAATCAGCCCGAAGCGGAGCCAGCCGTTTATCAATCGGCTGAAAAAACAACATATTTCAATATCCACTGATTAATATCCGCTGCCAGTTCGCCGGCCGACGCAAACATGAAATTTATGTACTGCAACCCAGCGGTTTATTTCATTTTGCTTTTTAAATTACGAATGTTCCGCGACAATTGGCCGACGCGTCGCTCCCATCTGTTGCTGGGCCAATTATAATTTGCATTAGAATTACAGTTTCAGCGAGCAGATCAAAAAATACGTAGGTTCTCAAGTTCTAGTTTGCTCGTGATAAACTCTCATTGTACTACTAGTATTGATTTTTAAACATAATAGGAATATTATCTATTACTAGGATTTTTAGTATACAAGTATATGAATCCTATGAATAAGAATATTTAATCATTGTACATATTTTAAAATACGTTTCCATTGGCGCGGATACTACATTTTTGGCACAATGCTATATCAAAAATATGTTTCTTATTGTGGTTACAGTTTGTTAATTTTAGCGGGTGTTTAGTGTAATAATTAAAGTGAATTTCTGCCACCCCATTGCCGTAATAATCTAATGTGCACATGTTGATATCATTGCCACAAAATTGGAATTTAGCAGGACAAAGTCTCTGGCGCCGCAGCTATATTAGCATAAAGACATAATTGATGGCTAAACTAATTTAATGTAACACAGCAATTATGCTAAGACGCTCATGGTTTACAACGCCATAAAATTTACTTCCGGTCCCCGAAACTGCAACGGAAGTAATAAGCAGTGCAATACTCGCGGCTATAAATTAGAATAAGCAGTTTTAAGTGAAGAGGGCGGCGCAGCCTCCGCCTGATACGGAAATTTGTAACTTTCCGATGCAAATATGCTTCGTTCAAGTTATAGAGTTTGGCCAGCGTAAATTGGCAATGGAAAATGGCGGCAAATTAAAAAAAAATAGGATTGGCAACCCATTTTTAGCAAAAGGCAAACCTACGTTTCATACTGGTAACCCTGTGAATGAATGGAATAAATAAATTTGATACTTGTTATACTTAATTTTTATTTTCATATTAGAATAATAGTGGTCAAACCTGTCATGGATGAAATATTTTCCATATATTTCGATTGGGAATACAATAGTTTATTTTCCTCAATTTCTTTAAGTTTTTGAACTGCTGTTGTGATCACTTCGCTGTTCTCTAAGTTAGCTAAAACAATCACGTAAAACAATGTGAAATACACGGTACTTCCAAAATAATGTAAAGTAAAACGAATAAAGTATCGATCGATTGATACCTTTTTGTAATCTTAATCAAATAATCAAACTATCAAAACCTATTTGTCAAAGGTTTTTGACGGAATGAAAATGTTGCTACAATTTTATTTGATTTCCATTGCTGCTTGCCGAACTGATTTATAGGGTTAGCAAAACGAGGTTTTATTTACATTGCTTCTGACAAGTTACGTTAGCCAGACTCTAGACGTTATATTTACTTTTTTAATATTTTATAATGGCTTCAATGCAGGTTGAAATGGGTGTTTATGATAATACTAGTTCTTGATATATAATTAAATTTCTAATGAAAGAAATATACTTATTCGATTGCCATGACGTCATACACGTCGTTTCGGTGACACTATCGTATTGTGTCCCTTGTCAAGGGGCACAATGTGTTCTGTATCATTGAATAAATCTTATGTTATGTTATCTTATCTTTTATCTTATCATAAATACTTAAGAGTATACCTAATAAACTCTAGCTACCCTAATACCTAGTAAACTTCAGCTACAGCTTCTGTTTCATCGCAGGACTTAATCCGTTTATTTGATACCTATTTTAAGAAGTGGATATAAACGGATGAAACGTTAAAATTTGAGGATTACACAAAATTTGTAACCGTGATAAAATCAAGCGTTTCAAATGTCTTGATGTTATATCAAAGTCAAAAATCTGAAGTATTGGTTTAGTAAAGGCAATCTCAGAACAGTACCATAAAATGGAACTTGCTAAACTTAACTTGGGACTTTTATTAAAATAACAACATTAAGGCGTTAATTTGTTAGTAAAGTTGGACAGACGGTAAAATTACTTATTCACGGCGCGAGACCTCGACTGCTGCGGTTCGTGTCGCGCCGCTTTTCTATAATTCAGCCTTTTCTTAGACGAATCCAGTGCGGCAAGACGTTACTAGTAGACGTGCCTTTAGAGCTGAGGCAGACGGATCTACACCTCTCAAGCAGTATGTTATGGGATCAAATCAGGCCCGCACCTACGCATATAAATTACAAGGCATCTATAACTACTTATAGTTAATTGAAATTAATAATTACTTAATTGAAGAACATGACATTAACGTAGTATAAACAAAAGTAAATAAATCTATCCGTATACGGGAAGCAATTTAAGGATGTACCCAATTTGTATGGAGCCTTCGTTGGGGCAACGACCAATAATTTCCTCATTAAAATCCTTTCGATCAATTCTCTTTCTAAAATGATTAAACTTTGCCCGCAGAGTAATTGAGATACTAACAGGTTTTCTATAGAAAATCCGCTTTCTCGGAAGAAGGAGAGGAATGGCCGTATTCCGGTATCGATGTGCTAACAAATGAAATTAATGCATTTCTCCAGAGAAATAAAATGTCATTAGTTTCGCTCGATGAGCTCGCTCCGACCCGAACGCAGAGCAACCTCCTTAATAAAGATCTAGTTTATATTCCCGATCGTTTTCACTTAATACTTCCTTATAATACGTATGTCAAATAAATTGATTGATTGACAGGATTAAGGTGGGTTTTAACAGACTTTAAAAAAGGAGGAGGTTCTTAATTCGTCGAAATGTGTTTTTTTTAAATCTATTTTCCCCGATTACTCGGAGATCGCTGGACTGATTTGAATGATTTTTTTTAGTCGATAGCGTATATCTCACAGTTGGTGCCGTTGTAGTCAAAGATGAGGTCGGATGAGTGGATCTATGAGGAATCGACGGACCTCCTCAATTATTATAGGCACGCATATAACAATTTTGGTATTTTCTGTAATAAATCAAGCAGTTGCGTTTCAAATTCATTATTTGGTGAACTGAAAGTGATGATGATGAGCATAGATAACCACTGGAACTCCTCAATGATAAGTATTTCACAGGTGGCGATTAGATTCCTGTATAAGGTTGAGAAGCAATGTATGCTCATGAAAATGCATGTGGTAAAATAGAACCGGGGTTGAAGAACCAGGAGAACCCCTCAAAGATTGATGTCCTTGCACCTTGGATAGCAATATTTTGTAAAGGGTGATGAGCAATTCGCAGTATGCTATTGTTGCTTGATGTAGTAAATGTTTGTCGTTAAATCAAATACCTACGGTAATCACTAAAAAGTAAAAAAATCAATAATATTTTACATTTAAAAAAAACGGACTTCAAAACCCCTTTGAAAAGTAAGAAATAATGATTAGCTTTCGTAAGTCAATTTACCTAGAACTGACAAATATATTATTGATTATGTGATTTAAATATATCGAAGTCGGTGGCAAGTTAATTAGGTAATACATCCCTCACACTGTGTTCATTAAATTAACACCGACTTCGATATATTTAAATCACTTAATCAATATTATATCTGTCGTTTTTAGATAAATTGACTTACGAAAGCCAATCATTATTTCTTACTTTTCAGAGGGGTTTTGAAGTCGGTTTTTTTATTTGTTTAAATACTGGTAAAAACACCTTCACATATCGATAGTGTTATGCATAACTATCTAACTGATATTGACTGAGCTTGGTTTTCACAGATTACGTCCAGCGATGCTTAGAAGAGCTACTTTTTTACAAGCTATTATTTAACTTCACAGTTAGAATGATTCGGTCAAAACTTGGGACTCAATTTTGAACCAGTTCCAGAACACAATAGGCTGAAGATTGGTACATATGTATGTATAGCCAATGACGATGCAATAGTAAAGTACACTGGCCAAAAAAAGCTTGCTGTAAACCTGCGCCTCGATTCGGGAACGTCAAAGCGATATTGTTGCGGCTCGCTAGCGATTTTCGCACCCCACTCTTACGCATTACGCGTCGTGCGGAAGAGTTGCATGAGAATCTCGCTAGCGCGACGCTACAATATCGCTTGGATATTCTTGAATAGACGCCTGTACTTAATCAGGTTATTAAAACTACAGTGCATTTGGTTATCTCAAGGAAAGGATTTAAAAAAGGATTCTACAACAAAATAATTAAAACAAGCTTTTGTTAGTTGTTAATATTTTTTTAAACCGGCCAAGTGCGTGTCGGACTCGCTCACGAAGGGTTCCGTACCATCATTATCTATAATCAAGCAAAAATAATCACGTTTGTATGGGAGCCCCCCTTAAATATTTGTTTTATTTTAATTTAATTACTTATTTATTTTTAAAGTGAATATAAAACTAAATATTCAGTGAATATTTCAAGCGTCTACCTGTTGCCGTTATCAATATCGAGCAAAAACGAGCAAAAGATCCCGTTTGGTATATGGGGGCCCCCTATTTTTTTATTTTTTTCTGTTTTTTAGTATTTGTTGTTATAGCGGCAACAGAAATACATCATCTGTGAAAATTTCAACTGTCTAACTATCACGGTTCATGATATACAGCCTGGTGACAGACGGACAGACAGACAGCGGAGTCTTAGTAATAGGGCCCCGTTTTACCCTTTGGGCACGGAACCCTAAAAAACCACCCAGGACCAGAGTCAAAACTCGATGGGGTTGCGTCGTTTTATTACAGTTCCCAGGGCCACCTACATCGTCTACATCGTCAAATCAGCTTCATGTCATAACAATATTGCATTATCATCCGATTTACATATGCATGCAAAATTTCAGCTCAATCGGAAACTGAAAAGTGGGTCAAATTTAACTTGCAAGATTTGATTACAGACAGACACCGGGACAGGCGAAACTAAATAAAAGCTTGTAAAAATAAATAAGAGTCTAATAGAATAGGATCACTCGTGTGTATGTCTGTCGGTCTGTCTGTCTTTCCGTCTGTCTGTCCGTTCGTCCGTCCGTCCGTCCGTCACAGCTAATTTGCTCCAAAACGACTGGACCGATCGAGTTGAAATTTGGTACCCCGGTGACCGCAACATGGACGCGTAATGTAAATAAATGAATTTTAAACATGGAGGCCACCTTTGGGATAAATTAAAAAATAAAAATAAATAGGTTTGCAAACTATATCGTGTGACATATCATATATATGAATGGGCTCATTGTGAGAATTTTCGGTGTATTTTTTTTAGAATTTTTAGATTAATAAATAGTTTGGAAGTTATTTAGGCCAATAGGAGAAAATTTACCATTCCCCCCCCCAATCTCCGAAAATACTTGGCTTAAAATAAAAAAAAATACAGAACATAGTTCTTTACCTATAGATTACAGGAAAACCTATAAGAAGTCTATGGTTTTTAAAGTAACATAGGAAATTTCTGATAATCATGTACGAAACGGAACCCTCTCAACGCGAGTTTAACTCGCACTTGTCCAGTTTTCTTCCACAGATTATGCCCGTAACTATGATAGCGATCTGGAGCAAATTACATTTACAGTTATTTTTAAGTCTAGTTTTTAGTTTTTATAATAATGTTAAGTTTATTATTAACCTTACTTTAAGTTTTAATAAATTGGATGTGCCTGTAATTTTTGTTTTGTGTATATCGCTTTAATTTGAATATTTCATGGAGATGATCTTTTAATTATGGGAATACATCTATACATCTTTAATTAATTTTAGAATAGCCGATCGAACCCACTAACAAATCTAGGAAGTTCAAGAAATTATGAATGACAAACATATCGAATTGTTATGGCATCATTCTAAGGAATATCAGTTATGTGTTTATTCCAGTACTAGTAATGCTGGATAAACCTTCGCATTGTATGTGAGATATTTTCTCCATTTTGGCACATACCCGCTGTCTATAATTTTCTCAGTCATTAACTTTCATTGTTCTGCACCACAAAGGAATGGATTCCCAGAAGTAAGGAAGCCAGAAATAACTAGAGTACAATAGTCCAATGATTTGGGCTTAAAAAGACGCGTGTCCCATAGTTTTGTGAAGGGTTTCATGAAATCTGCTATTGGCGATATAATCACAACCTGCTACCAATATATTTGAACAAGAAACAAAATATTAACATTTAACATTAAGTACTAACATTTAAGCATAACCAAGTATTGGCTTGTAAATATTTCACGGCGGCTCGATTACCCTTTAATCTCCGCAAACAATAGGCTTTCTCAACCATAATTGCTATAACGCAGGAGCTTTTCACATAAAGCTGGCCGTATTTCAAGTAAGTATGCCATGTAAATTACGAGTTGACCCGGCGTGTGGTCTTATTGTAAGGCCCAGTTATGCCTTATTCTATCTAAATCCTATTTTGTGTCCCACGCATAAATCGGCCGCTAAGGCACACACTGCGAGAAAATTTTCTTATTTTCTGGACGAACGTGCCAAGAACTGTAAATATGGAAGGGTTCGCTTATTTTCATCTTGAATAAGAATATATTTACAATTGCATAGTATGAGCACTAACAGCCAGCTACTCTTCATAGTTAATGGTATTCTATTAAGTATCCACTTTCAAAAGAATTGCAATCCTTATTTCCTTACTTCCTTACTAATATTATAAATGCAAAAGTAACTATGTCTGTCTGTCTGTCTGTCGCACTTTCACGCTAAAACTACTTAACCGATTTAAATGAAATTTAGTACACAGATAGTCTAGAGCCTGGAAAAGGACATAGGCTACTTTTTAATGTGAAAAAAGGGTTGTAAGAGGTTGAAAGGGGGGGATGAAACGTTGTATAGAAGTATCGTCATTTTCAGAGCTAGAAGCTTGAAACTTATTTTTTAGGCTGTTGATTCGATATAAATAAATATGACATTCAAGTTTGTAAAAGTTTTACCTTCAAGGGTGTAAAATAACAATAGGGAATAGGGGATGAAAGATTGTATGGAAATATGTAAGGTTTATGTGAATGTTTTATAAGTTTTATTAGAGCTATTCTCATGTAACATTTACGGGGTCATTACAAAATGTGAAACTGAAGAAATAATTAAAAATGCTACCCAAAGACACTATTCCACGCGGACAAAGTCGCGGGCACAGCTAGTAGCTAATAAATGAACTTATATTCTCTGCCTATTAATCGGAAATTTTCGCTTGAAGAGTTCTTTATCAGACGTTTTTATCGGTATGTTATGTAGGTAATGCACACTAACTGAAAACTGCGCATAACTGTTTGTTTAGGGTCAAAAAAGTATTTTTACAAGTTGAAATTTCGTCCTAATAATAATTCGATTACAAAGCAAAAGGCAATGACTGTAGTTTTTTATATTAGAAACTTCTGTTGCAATACATTTTCTTAACTACTTGAAGACTACTTGCTTCTCCTTGAATAACTCGTTAAATTTAATATAATTCGACCATAAATCGTATTTGGGTCACCATATTTTCAAGTAAAGAAGTCAAGTTTCTATAAAGATAAAAATAATGTCTTGGTTTTATTATGGGTAGAAATACAATAAAAAATTTGAAAATATGTTTTTAGCTAGTGTAAACAATTCTATTTAACCTCTTGCCACATATAATATGTTTTATTATATAGATTGCTTTTTATATTTAGTGTACGAGTAAAAATATTAAATCCGAACATAATAAGGTAACTAAAGGTGAGATAACCAGAGGTTTATGTCAGCTGCTTTAATTAACAAGTTTGTTTTGTTACTGGCGGCAAAAACATAAATCTTCACACTTCAAGTTCCCAGCAAATTAAAAGACAGACAAAACAAAAGAGATAAGAGCTGAGAGCACACTTACCGGAAACAGCATGGCTAGTGCTTTTTCAAAAACATGTTTCGCTTGGAGTACGGAGGTAGATTGTGAAATTGGACCAATGCCATTGCAGTAAAAGTGGAAATAAATCGGCTGTGACGCATTTTGCACGCGAATGACCCAAATCAAAAAAGTAAACGGTTTAGTACGCCTGGAGCTGGGTCCTAAATCTCGATTGATAGAGAGAACGAAACGGAAGGACCGAGATAAATAAGCTTAATTTTGAACAGTAAGCGTGAAAATGGTTCTTCCATCACAATAAAGCTGATGGAACTAAATCCGTATGCCCTAGGTGGGATTCAATCGGCTAATCGATATGTCTTCAAAATGCCTACATTTGGGAGTTTAGTTATTGTGTATAAATTACGGAATTAAGAATTAGGTTGTATAAGGTTTAGAGACTAGTGGCTCCGTGAGTTGTAGACCTCGCGAACTTTGCCAATAGAAAACCGATATTCCCATATATAGACATAGGTCCGTTCAGTTTACCAATACCGCGCCATTTTGAAAAATGTCGAAAAACTGAATCGACAGAAAAATTTCATATAATTATCGAATCTGCTCACAAAATTTCACGAGAATCGGTTGAGAACTGCGACCTGGCGCCTCATTCGGGAACGCTAAGTGATTCTGTAGCGACTCGTAAGCCAGATCTCTCATCTCGCTCTTACGCATTTCGCGTCGTGCGGAAGAGTGGAATGTGAAATCTGGCTTATCAGTCGCTACAGAATCACTTAGCGTTCCCGAATGAGGCGCCTGTAGACGAGATCAAATGGACAGACGCCGGACATCCGCTGGACATACGAAAGCATTTTTGCCCAAGCTGAAATGGAGACGCTTCGCTCGCTCGGTCGATAAAACATCCATGAAATTTATTAATTAGTTTATTTCAGGTATTTCGCAATATTTTTTATTACGCTTTGAGAATATTTGTATCCTAGTCCGGAAATACACCACTATCCTCAAAATGCGATATATATCTATCAAATACGATAACACTTTATTTCAATTTATCCAGAACAAGACCTTTGCGTCTATTACTTTAAAAGGCCTTTGTAATAATTAAATTTACCTGTTATGTAAGTTGTAGGTGATTTGATGAACAATAAAGGGTTACATACAAACATACATACAAGACAGGGATTTTCATAAAATATTGAGTTTTGTGTCTTTTGGCCGGGTTCTTCTCTGGAATCATTAGATCGACTGAGCTCAATAGGTAAGATCCGTATATTATTTTCTTCTCAACGCGGCTATCATCAAATGTCGCACGCCACAGACAACAAAACAGATTATAGACGTCTTCCTAGGCTGTAGTAATGTTTCAGGCGGTTTTACGATTTTGGAAGCAATTCTTGTAATCCATTAGGCTGTCTGACGTTCAACTTTTATGCGGTCCCTACCACCGAATGTCTCGTGAAAAGCGTGTAACATCGCTCAAATTATTTTCAGTGGAGTTTTTATGATACCCTTATCTTTTTACACGCACATTATTTGTAGATATGTGCGCATAATGTTGAGATGTGCGCCACTGTACGGGTAAAGTGTCCATAAATCGAATTCGTGCGTCGAATTGCATCGTACGCTTAGGTTTAGGGACATGACATTGAAGGCTTCATTCCTTCATTATTTCATTTATTTTATTCGTTTATTTCATTTAATTTATATCCGGCTGACTCATATATTGCAGATTGTTCTTTTCTAGAAAACCATTTGTAGGGAAAAACAATAAATAACACGATTTCCTTACTATAAGTTATTTCCGATAAATTTTATTTGAAAGTATTAATTACTAATAATAATTAATATTTTGAATGTAAGATTAATTAACTTCGTATAAAGATTTTGGACTGTTGGTGTTGTTTCCTTACAACTATTTTGCAACACCCTTTAGTTCGTATTGGCAGTAGTGAATACGGATATAGACTGTGACATACAAACAAAATGAGAAGTGAACCTGATGAAACGTACTGGTCGTTTGATCGCGGAAACTTTAATAAAACAAACTTTAATTACATTGATTTAACACCGGGATCACCTCGGCCATCACCGCTTCACCAGTTATGGTCCGCGAGCCAGCAACAGATTTTCATGACCAATAACCTCCCTGCCGATAACTGGTACAATGATTAAGGAGTTGTATCTTGAAGCCTCGTAAGCAGCTGACGTTCACGAGGCATCATGATCCAACTCTCTGAATCATTGTACGAGTTATCGGCCGGGAGGAAATGATAAACCAAATTTGCCCCTGGCTCGGGTACTATTAGTCGCCATTGCAGCCGGAAGCTCATTATTAGCCTTCTAATAATGAAAAAGCATTTGGATCATGGCTCAGCTTCAATTCTTGTGAAGTTGAATATCTACGTAAGAAAATACATTGAAACACTTCACTAATTACTGCGTCTTTATCCATCAAATAGTATTAGAAATGAAGAAGTGAAATATCGCTTGCGAGATAAACCGGCTAAGTACATATATTTCTGGAATACATATCCATAATTATGCTGTTCAATATATATGAATGGTAATGTAGCCTAAAGAAAAATGATGTTGTATCGTATAATCGAGAACAATGAGTAGGCAAGTCCGACAAATGACAGTGTAATCTCGGGCGGGTCGTGCCGCGGCAGCGCCGCCGAGTCTGGCCTTCGGGACCATTGACTTCCCTTCTTGCAAATAAGGCGGGCTATAGGGTGCCCACACCACTGTAATTGTCAGTATGCTCAATAGTTAGAACACATTCACACACAAAGACTAGAAATAAGCACGGCTTTACTCACGATTTATTGTCAGAAATAGTCGCACTCAGTGCGTGGGTTGCTGTGAGCCCGTGACGAAGGACTCCACTATTTCTGACAATAAATCGTGAGTAAAGCCGTGCTTATTTCTAGTCTTAGTAATGTCTCACGAAAGTTTTAATCTGACATTCACACATATTAAAAAGGTTGCAATAAAGGTCTATACGATGCTAGAATGCATCCGGAAACCCAAATATCGTGCGTGAACTTGTGTCGTGTCAACCGAGCAAAACGCGCTAGCGGCCCTAACATGCATGCCACAAAGATAAATTAGAACCGTTTATCTCTATGACTATCTCTTTCGTCGGCACTAGTGTGAGAGAGACGCACTTAGAGATAAACGGTTCTAATTTATCTTTGTGCCATGCATTTTAGGGCCGCAAGTTACACATAATGAAGTTTGCCAGTTACCTAAATATATTTTTTACCGACTTCAAAATAGGAGATGGTTATCTATTCGACGTTTGCGTATCTATAGACGAGATCCTCGCCGGTTGTGAAAACGTTTCAAAGAAGCGTCGAGTCTTATCAATTAAGTGAGTATTCCATCGCTCGCCTGATGACACTCTACGTGTGTTACTTACGCTTAAGATTAGGATATTAAACCTCAGAAGCTGAATTGTGTTAATAAAGGGATTGTCCACAATTGAGCTGTAGCATGGTTTATATACAGATTCGTGACGTCATCGGACATCAGCAGTGTAAGTCGGGGTCGCACATCGATTTCTCTGAGCCAGCTGATTATGGCTGGAGGGTTTCATCACGTGGAGCTCGCGTGTTTCTTATCATGGCTCGTATCTCTCAGCCAGGATTACTAAGCTAAGGTCACTTTTAAATCTGGTAGAATTAATAAATGGTAGCACCCAAAAGGACAACATAATGATTTATTATGGAGTAAATTAATAAGTAGATTTTGTCGCATTAGTTAATCAAATAGTTAACTTCGTTAATCGTTAATCCGTTATTAAAAACGTTAACTTCGTTAAACGTTGCAGCGTTACATTTCGGAAGATTTAACGTAAATCGTTAATCGTTAACTCGTGATAGAACTTGCATTTTACATGTCATTTCGTTAGTGATTAAATTATAAAAAAAAAATTGATATGGACAGGCAGGATATGTTTTTTTTTTAAAGAAGGTGTGACATTAGAGTTCGTAATAATAACTAATTATTTAGAGAATCCCCTGATAAACATCAATATATGTAATACGTTCCGCGCTGTCCTATTGGGAAATAGTAGGTAATTTATTATCGATTAACGGAATTTAATTGTTTTAACGTAGAGTTAATGAGTCCGTTTACAATTTTTAAAGTTAACTTAATAATTAATCCGTTACTCGAAATTTTAACCACGTTAATATTAACGATTAACCGATTAACAGTCTTGTGCCCAGCTATGTTAGGGGGTTAGTATTCCTCATGACCATGGTTATGACATTAGATATTATAGACCCTACTTATATTTGAAATGCTCGTGTTAATATCCAATTCAATAAGTAAATTCAAAATTCAAAATCCACGCGTCATCGGTAGAATGCATTATTCATTATATATATATATTATATATATATTTTACTCGGTTAAGGAATTTATTGACACTAAATTGTAATTCGTTAATTAATTTTGAATTTTATGTTATTATTTTATTAAATGGCATGATACCATATTCATGTAATAGCATTTAATTATATTGGCAGATATTTTATGGAATGAAAAATAATGTTATCTATTCTAATCATAGCTTTACAATAGTTCACCTGTTAATAATTTTAATTTTAATTTGTATTGTATTTCTAATTTATTGCTGACGCTGACATGCGCAATTTATAATGTGATTCTTTTTTGAGAAATAAACAACCTAAACCTAAAAAACATAAATTTCATACAATAACATAAGAGGCATCGGGTTATGGCACTTAAGTACGTTGAGTTTTTTGTGTAAGGCGTAGTAAACGAAGCAGTGTAAGGCGGCTGAGGCAGCATCCGGCGAATCCTAGGCTCCGCTATAAAGTCTAGTCTGGCTGCGCTTGGCTCCGTCACGCGCCATATTTTACACACTTAAAGCTGTTTGTCGTGTCATACCATTATACGCCATGTAACGCCCGGACTTATTGCCGGGACGCTGGAATAACTCAGTTTGAATTGTTTTTAGACTATGAGCCCCTTTATTGCGTTACATGAGAACCTTTTCACTGCAATTTTACGATAAATTATTTTACCATTAAGAATTATGTGACCTTTCTACATTATCTTAAGTGCTTTTTCTTTTACTGTGATTTTCTGATTGTTACTTGAAGTAAATCCTAAAAGCTTGCTTGTAACGTAAGCGTTACTTAACTGTAACTTGGTAAAACAGTAATGTGGATAATGGTCCTTTATAGTTTTATCTCCATCACCTCAGACTTTGACCGTAAAGGTTTATAAGCCAAAAAACATCTATAACGGTGATAGTACTTTAGGTTTCAAAGTTCAGGGCCCCTATTTGGGAACGTCCAAGCGATATTGTTGCGGCTCGCGAGACTCGTATCCCGCTCTTACGTATTACGCATCGTGCGGAAGATTGGGATGAGAATCTCGCTAGCGCGTCGCTACAATATCGTTCCCGAATAGAGGCGCAGATAAGAAACCGATAAAGTATGCGTTGTACCGGCGGGGTTAGTGTACCGTTAAGTACCTTCTATCAACAATGTTTTGAAAACAAAACCAAACTGAATATAAAGTACTAATGAAGGGCCAGATTATGTGTCTGTAATCGACGAGAGCAGCAAGCTTGAAAAATAGGGATGAATATGAACAAAGGTAGACGGCGTTCTATGGTCTCCGCCTACCCCCAAAGGATGGAGTGTGAAATGTTTGTAGTCAATTATTCGTTTATGTATGAATCAAGTTTAATCTGTTCACGTAAAAAAGTAGCCTCTTAGCCAGTGAAAAATGCTTTTGGGATGAGGAAAAAGGAATTTACTAAAAAGAGAGTTACCTCTTAATTTTGGCTACACTTGGCTCCACGATTATGGTCCTAAGACTTTGTATTTGCTTGACTAGGAAATTACCGAATTGGCAAAAGAAAAACCAGCCAAGTACGAGTCCGACTCGCGCACGAAGGGAACCCTTAAATAAAAACCCGAACCCACGAACGAAACCGCTTAATAATCGCCTATTACATGGCATTTAGAGAATTTGTTTTTAGGGTTCCGTACCTAAAGGGTAAAAACTGTCCGTCTGTCCGTCTGTCCGTCTGTCCGTCTGTCCGTCTGTCCGTCTGTCCGTCTGTCCGTCTGTCCGTCTGTCCGTCTGTCCGTCTGTCCGTCTGTCCGTCTGTCCGTCTGTCCGTCTGTCCGTCTGTCCGTCTGTCCGTCTGTCCGTCTATCCGTCTATCCGTCTGTCCGTCTATCCGTCTGTCCGTCTGTCCGTCTGTACGTCTGTCACCAGGCTGTATCTCATGGATCGTGATAGTTACATAGCTGTAATTTTCACAGATGTATTTCTGTTGCGGCTATAACAACAAATACTAAAAAACTGAATAAAAATTTATGGGGGGCTTCCATACAAAAAGTTTTTTTTTTATTAATTATAGATAATCGTACGGAACCCTTCGTGAGCGAGTCCGACTCGCACTTGGCCGGTTTTTTTTCTTCACTTTTCATTCTTGTAAAGTTCTTCTTAATGCTGGGCGTAGGTGGCCTGAAGTAATACTTTTATGCCCTTGTTAAACAATCTACTTACTATTTTTTTCTACTTAGGCTTCTATTTTTCGTTAATAAGCCTTAGTACTTGTATTTGTCTTGGTGTGTGCCCTTGTGTTGTTCTAGTTTATCCTGGTTTGATTCTTTGTGTGACGTTACTTATTTATGATCATTTTATATTCGTTTTAAGGGTTCTGTAACTCAAAAGGAAAAAAAACGTAACCCTTATAGGATCACTCGTGTGTCTGTCTATCTGTCTGTCACAGCCAATTTCCTCCGAAACTACTGGACCGATTGAATTAAAATTTGGTACAAATATGTAAGTCGGTGACCGCAATACGGACGTGTAACGTAAATAAATTATTTTTAAACAAGGGGGCCACTTTTGGGGACTAATTAGAAAATTCAAAAAAAGTTTTGCAAAGTATGGCGTGTGACATATCAGATGAAAGGGCTCGCTATAAGGATCTTTAATATATATATTTTTATAATTTTAAGATAAGTGGATTTCAAGTTCTTAAGATAATAGGCGTAAATTGACACATTCCTCTCCCCTTATCTCCGAAACAACTGGGGCCCAAATAAAAAAAAAAAAACAGAAAATAGTTCCTAAATAGAACCTAGAAATAGTACCTAAAGATTACAGGACAACATATAAAAAGTCTATGGTATTTAAAATAACATATGAAATTTCATATATACACGGAACCCTCCCCGCGCGAGTTTAACTCGCACCTGTCCGGTATTTTATTTAATATTGAAGCATTTCAATACTCAGATCGTGACAAGACACATAAAAGAAATTCCATAAGCGCCTCTTTTTGCTGTTTTGGGAAAGGAATTGATTCCTATTAATAAGTATATCATATTCAAGGAAAATACTTGAAACGGAGCAATTTATTTCCCACTGCAAAAAAGCGAGATTCCCTGTTTTGTAACTATCATTGCTATCAAGAAGCTATTGCGATGCAACAGTGCAGCGATCGCGCGGCACGTCACCCGTACTGATTTTTTAATTATTTTCGTAGTTTCACTGAATTAAGCCAGTTTTATTAAAATATCCGTTCTATTTTTCCTATCACGTCCTACGGTAATTGAGTACGTGAGTCGCAATTGTCAGCTATTTATGGTGGCTCTGCGAGTTTCTTTTAATGTTCCACTTTGCATTTTATGAAATTCCATCGCATTGCACGTCAGTCGCTGAATGCGTAAGTCCTTTAAGAAATTCAGCTTACTAATTTCACATTGAAATGGTTGTCATTGCACTCAGTAAGCTTATTTCTGGAATCGTTCTAATAAGAGTTTGTAAGGAAAGATTATATTAGAATCTTTTTTGTGCAAAATACCGAATAATGAATGCCGACTATTATGGCATATTCAAAAGAAAGTTTCTTATAATTGTTTAATTCGATCGGCCAGGGCTTCCATTCGACATTGGCTAAGCGATATGGAATATTCAATCGCTTTGCTTTGCCTTTATCTTACTTTCCGAAGTATACATACTTGAACTTACACTTACACCAATGCAGTATTGGTTTCAAATTGGTTCGGGCTTCTTCATAATGAGGAGGACTAGTAGTAGGGGGACTACTACTACTACTCCTAGTCCTTCTCGCACGGGTCCGGTGCGGATCGGGATCCTAGACACACATTTTTGGATCAACTCCGCAGTGGTATGCAAGATGTTTCCCTTTCTCGAAATCCTCTTTGTATATATTAAATTAAATTCCGTATTATTCACAGACCTAACCATACGATCCTCCTAGTTTAGACAAAGGCCTAATAGTAAATAACGGTGCATTCAAAGGAATATTACGTTATTTATTTACTTAACAATTTCGCTAGTTCGTGAACGCAGCGATAATTTAAAAATGTATATCAAATTAATGCACGAATCTGAGGGTAAGCCAGTTTTTACACGTCCAACTGCCATGTTATAGAATCGTTAAGACCGATGGCAATCGGCTTGCATCCATTTTCTTTTGATACATAGTAGGATTTGTAATGGTTATAATTATACAAATCATCAATAATGACGCGTGTTTTAAATAATATATAAAAGTGAATAATGTAAATTGCGTATAGCACATGCGTCTTGAAATGAAGTGTAATATGAATAAGTGCATTATTATTTATCCGTGTATTATCTAAATCAATTGTGATCTATGGTTACTATTATTAAGTTAATGTTCTTCATTTGATTTATAAATTGCTTTTAAAGTTAAATAATCGCGTGATCTGTTAAAATAAATTAATTGCTGCTCGAGCACAGCACGCGAAATGAACTGAAAATTCCTGCAAGGTATGTTGATAAATTTATATTGTTTTAATTTTTCATTTAATTTCAATAGTTAATTGTTGCTGTTTAAAAACCGCACGGCTGCTCATACATATGAGTACAGGAATTTTTAGCTTTGCCTCCCTGCGTCGGTATTTCTGGAGTTATGATTTGGGCACATTCAATAGGAAAGTTAATACTGTGGTCAAGCGAAAGCCCATTAATAACAATATAAATAATAATAATAATATGTTACTAAATATCTGCCGAATCACACGAAAGTTTTTACAAATAGACGTGACAGCTCAGAAAGAGAATGAGTATCTTATTTCAATAATTATACAAATGTCATCTACTTAGCTTCGTCCCGTAGACATCAATTACCATCACTAGCGGAGAGGAAAAACATACCTACCTACTGTAAATAATAATAATAAAAAATCCGATCAAGTGCGAATCTGATCACACGCTTAGGGTTACTTACCTGTGAAAAACAGACAGTACCGTTCAGGTACCTACGGAATAGTAAAAATGAAAGCCGGACAAGTGCGAGTGAAACCCGCGTGGAGAGGGTTCCGTTCCATACGTGATTAACTGAAATTTCCTATGTTACTTTAAATATCATAGACTTCTTATATTCTATAGGTAAAGAACTATTTTTAGATTTTTTTTCAAAATTTTAGTGTCGGTAGTTTCGGAGATAAGGGGAATGGTCAATTTTCGCCTATTTTCCTAAATAACTTTCAAACCATTTATTTTAAAATTCCAAAAAAACATATTTAAGATCCTCACAATAAGCCCTTTCATTTGATATGTCACATGATATAGTTTGCGTAACTTTTTTTTTAATTTTCTTATTTGCCCCTCTTAAATGGGCCCCATGTTCAAAATTAATTTATTTACGATACGCATCCCTGTTACGGTCACCAATTTACATATGTGTACCAAATTTCAAATCAATCGGTCCAGTAATTTCGGAGCAAATTGGCTGTGACAGACGGACAGACAGACAGACAGACACACGAGTGATCCTATAAGGGTTCCTTTTTTCCTTTTGAGGTAAGGAACCCTGAAAACGAGTGTCTTCCTCATATCTCTTACGAGCAAGGACATGTCGTGCCTGGTGAGAGCCCGTTGATGGTGTTGTAGGTAACTGCGCAATTATCTCATAAGTCCTCCCTTAAGAGATTAAGTACTGTTGTTATTACATAATTTTATTGACGATATTAATTATGCTAACGCCACCTACGATGCTGTTCTTAAACTAATTGCTATGTTAAACTAATACAAACTTAATTTTCAATGTATTTTTAATTTTCTCTACTAATATTAAAGCTAGAAAGTCCATTGTATTTTTCCAATAGGTAGTCTATATTACATTGACCCGTAATATGTTGAGATCTTTATCGCTCGTTATTTCTGAGATGAAGAGGGGTCCAGGGTTGGCCGATTTTCTTTCGCGAATATCTCCTACACGATTAAAATTAATATATGAAAAAAAGAAAAAAAATGCTACAAAATCTTAGAGCTTTCATAACGCACAATGCGCACAAAAAATCTAGGACTTTCATGTGTTTGTAGTTGGTGTCTAAACAATTTTAATTTTTCTCATTATGATTTTTTTTATCTTGTACATACATACATAGCATCACGCCCGAAATCCCTAATGGGGTGGGCAGAGCCACAAGACTACTTGTGGCCACGTTCGATTAATTAGTCCTCAGATGGTATGATGAACCGTATGGTGACAGGTGATCAGCCCATCGCCCATACAGATAGTCCACCGTGTTGGAGAGGACCCGTCCCTTAGTCAACTTTTACGACATGCCAGGATGACAAGCATCTGCACGCATTCTATGCTATTTCTTCACTCCCAGTGCAGCAGAGGAGTAGTTTTATCTTGTGCGGGCTTTAAAATACACAACTGATGCCAAATTTCAGCTTGGTACATTATGCTGATCCTGAGAGTGACATACAGACAGAGTGATGACAGATAGATGGACAAACGGACAACAAAACGATTTTATAAGGGTTTCGTATTTTCATTTGTTACTGTGACCTAACAAAGCTTTTTCTACATGCAGTGCCTTGCCTTATTTCTAGCTAAAACAGTGTTTAAGGCGCTGAGAAGACCTAAATTGGCTTGACTTAAATAGTTTTTTAACAAAAACTATTTGATTTGGCAAAGTAAAAGAATATATGTTCATATTTATTATATTATTGAAAAAATAACTATTTCCTAAACACGATTTGATGAAATGATACGATAGAAAAATATCGTGAAGTTACGTCTGAAATCCTCTTTAAACAGTTGTATGTCTTATTTTTTTAACTTATGGGTCTATAATAAATAACATTATTACATCACTTCCATACTAAAAAAATGACTGATTTATATTTTACGTTTTACTTATATAATTCAGCCGTTTTTTATTTTCCCAATACAAAAAACCGCACAGTGCTACTCGTTCACTCAGGTGCAAACAGACAGATACCGATCACTTAAGGTTACTGGCTATTGTCGGCGTCTTATAGGAAAACTATGCATTACATATATACACCTGTGTTTTGATAGTTAATGAACAAATATTTTGAATACAATTTAACCTCTTTTGAAAAAAAAAGTCATAAATTGAAGAGCATTCACAAATACAAAATAAAAGAACAGATGGCATACAAATTGGGGAAGTCAAATTACAAGTTGTTTTTTTTTACCAGTAATAATTATATGCGAATGTAGAAAACGCTTATCTTCTTTCATCAAACTATTCAAAAACACTTTTCTCTCCATATCTGCTCCATGCTGTTTCTGCGGTGAGAGCCTAGTGATCTGTAATACAGGGATAACCCTACTATTATTTTAGAACTAAGTTCAAATACGTTTGTAGTTCAATATAAATGTTTTGTTTCTTAAACAAAAGTTCTTCATTAGATAAAGTAACTGAAATCAGTTTCTGCGACACGACGATAAATCTTTATTCCATCTAAAATCCCGTCAAGTTGTCGAACATAACTGTGAATATTTGTTTCCCGTCCCTATCCGCTCCTCAAATATTGGCCTTATTTCCGCGAAGTGTTCTTTCACACCTTTGTTCAATTACATGTGACTTTTTATACGTTCATCCGACCCGGCTTAGCGCGAGTTAAACGGGCGACATGGCGAATTATAATGTCGCCACTTGAATAATAATGCCGGTTTAACTTTTTGACTTATTTAACATTGCCTTTTGTGTACTTATTTCACACGTCAAAAAAATGTGAAACGTTTTAAACATCACGTAGTCTGAGGTTATATTCAAGATTTACAGGCCGTTTCTTCTGAATGTTGCATTCCGTATCACGGGCCTAGTTTTAAGATAAGCAAAATTACTATTGTAATGAACTCAAATTCCTACTTGACTAGAAGAATAAATTAATGCTCGCAGAGTGAAAATAAAAGTCATAATGTAATAGATACTGCCTAATAGTACTGCCTAAGAATATATTTCCTTCCTTAATTTTTTGTACATTATTGATTCATATTTTGTTATATTCATATATATATTCATATATGATTCATATATATATATTCGAAGTTTAAAATTGTTATTGTTCTAATCCAGAACTTTCCTTACAGGAAATAATATGAGAAGAAACAAGCGGTAAGTGCCCTTTCTTATTTAAGAGAATATCAACTTTAATAAACCATGTTTTTTGTTTGTTGGATTACTTGTACCGGTTGTTAACATCGCAGCTTTGTATTTGTAACTGAAGAAAACTTATCTGATACTTAGAATTGTGTTTTGCAAAAGAGGAGCACGACCAATTGAATTATTTTCTTGCTACCGTAAAATTATAGAAGCAGAAATATATTTTTGCTTATTATCTCTAATCTCACCAAACGCTGTTTGTCAGAGGAAGTGAACTTAGTCAATGTTCGATTTATTAAATGTACAATTTTAAGATTTCGCCGGGAAAGATAGTCAACGCATTGGTAACTTTATTGCCGCACCGACAATTTTCATATGTTTCTCTGCAACGCCTTGATAAATAAAGTAGCTTATTTACCAGTAAAAACCGTAAGTAACGCCGGCAGTTAGGACTTTACTAACATTTACGAGAGCTCCGACTCGCCATGAAGAGAAACTTTACTACAACTTGGTTTTATGTTATGAACATACAAACGTGTCGGGGCGTCTTATTTACGCATAATAAAAACAGGGAAAAAGCAATGAATCTCTGGCCACTTCATGCCGTCGTTTTAATATTTTACGTGACCCCTAAAATTTGGGTACCGCTCCGGCGGCGGCGCACTTATCATTAAGTTCTGATTACCCGCCGAGAGTTCTCCAAGACATCATGTTAGGAAGATTCAAGAGGTTTTTGGCGAAGTGCAAAAGTTTTACGATATTATGATTACTTGCATGAGAGAGCTCGGTGCGGACGTGACGACTTGCTCTCGCCTATAGATGGTGCTGCAATCGCGCCAGCAGGCCGGTCACTTCTTTGAAAAAAAAAAATGTGAGACAGATTTTATATAAAATAAAATAAATAAATAAATCAGGGGATAATCTTTACACAAATCGATCTAGTCCCAAACTAAGCTCTAAAGGCTTGTGTTATGAGTACTAGACGACGATATAAATACTTATATAGAGAAATAAATACTTAAATACCTAGGAAACAACCAAGACTCAGGAACAAACATTCGTGCTCATCACACAAATATTTGCCCTTACCGGGATCGAACCCGGGACGCTTGCGTCGGAGGCAGGGTCACTACCAACTAGGCTATCCGCGTCGTCAAATATAATAATATATTATTATGATTTTTTTTTCTTATTTTATCTAAAAGTTTTCATTTTATTACGCAAACTAAACCTACATAATTGTACATTTTGTTTTCTTATTTGGTATTTCTTAAGAGTTACATCAAGTGTGAACTACTTTAAAACAGGCCAATATTGTCCTGCCGCCCTTTGACATTGAGCTGTCACTTACGCATAGCTTGGGTGGTTATCGTATTAGCGCGACCCCTCTATTACTTCATTAGCTTTGACGCCCAGACAGACCGCTCATAATAGAGTACGATCTTCTTTCCTTATTACGGGTATAGTGCCAGGTGTTAATTACGAAGCACCGGAATTTTATGGACGCACCGATTTATAAGCGCGATGTAGTGTCTCATGGAGATATTTTTGACACGAAACTCTTCGTTTAATAAAATTAACTCTTCGTATGATAAAATATTTTCGTGTGGCAGCTTAATCTGGTGCTAACTTTTGTAAATAAGTAACAATAACGTACGCGCTGCAGGTAAACATATCACAGATATACCAAATTGCTATAAATGACAACATATGTATAAATCAGTCAAGCTGGGATTTGATCCAATGTCTCTTATTGGTAAGCGCTCTTTCTCTGATCCCCAGTTATTTTATTAGAACCTTTGTATTTCGATATTAAACAATGATTATTGTTTTCTGTGTGAAATACAAATATATTCTCATTCATAATAACAGAGGAATCAAAAGATATCGCGCACAAGTTAGTATTATTTGTTGCATGGATCACCGTGAGCTGCAGTGCAGTAACGCTCCGCTTATTTCATATTGTTACAAGGACAATTCCAACAAGATATTAATATTTACCTATGCAACGTCCAAACAAAGACTGCATTCATATTCACCCCACGAAAACAAGTAGATAAAAATGCAAACACGCGCAATTGTGTCTCGAACCAACTGAGGCGTCCATACTCGTAGAATTTTGGAGGCGAAAGTATTCCGAACACAAATGTGTTCCCGGTCGTATGAATTTAGATCGACCGCTGTATTAGAGGGAAGTAAAAACATGGGGGACAGGTAAATTGAACTATTGTAAGTGGAGGTCGGCCGCCGCGGCGGTGCACTGTCTGCGGCATCTTGCGGCTCTAAGCCATATTCCTTTCCTGCTAAGGAAGTGCTTTGCTAAAAGTTAGATAAACAGAATTTAAAAATAATTTTGATATAATTATTTTGACTTTGAATAAATGGGGGACAGGTAAATTTAACTATTAATTGTATGTGGAGGTCGGCCGCCGTGGCGGTGCACTGTGTCTGCGGAATCTTGCAGCTCTAAGCCATATTACTTTCCTGCTAAGAAATTGCTTTGCTACAAGTTAGATAAATACAATTTAAAAAGAATGTTAATAAAATTACTTTGACTTTGAATACATTTGGGACAATTAAATTTAACTATTAATTGTAATTGGAGGTCGGCCGCCGTGGCGGTGCAATGTGTCTGCGGCATCTTGCGGCTCTAAGCCATATTCCTTTCCTGCTAAGAAAGTGCTTTGCTACAAGTTAGATAAATAGAATTTTAAAAGAATGTTAATAAAATTATTTTGACTTTGAATAAATGGCGGACAGGTAAATTTAACTATTAATTGTATGCGGAGGTCGTCCACCGTGGCGGTGCACTGTGTTTACGGCATCTTGCAGCTCTGAGCCATATTCCTTTCCTGCTAGGACAGTGCTGTGCTACAAGTTAGATAAATAGAATTTAACAAGAATGTTAATACAATTATTTTGACTTTGAATAAATGGGGGACAGGTAAATTGAACTATTAATTGTATGAGGAGGTCGGCCGCCGTGGAGCCATATTACTTTGCTGCTAAGAAAGTATGCTTTGCTACAAGTTAGATAAATATAATTTAACAAGAATGTTAATACAATTATTTTGACTTTGAATAAATATATAGACAGCATAGTTTAATTAATTCTGTACGTAAGTACCTTCCTGCAAATCTTAATAAAAAAAAACCGGCCAAGTGCGAGTCGGATTCGCGCAAGAAGGGTTCCGTACCATTATCTATAAAAACGGCAAAAATGTCACGTTTGTTGTATTGGAGCCCCTCTTAAATATTATTTTATTTTAGTTTATTTTTTTATTTTTAAAGTGAATATATAAATAAATATTCTGTGAATATTTCAAGCGTCTACCTGTTGCCGTTATCAACATCTAGCAAAAACGAGCAAAAAACCACATTTTTTGTATGGGAGCTCCCTTTAATATTTATTTAATTCTGTTTATTTAGTATTTTTTATTATAGCGGCAACAGAAATACATCATCATCTGTGAAAGTCACGTCGTCGTCAATCATCTAACTATCGGTTTATGAGACACGGCCTGGTGACAGACAGACGGACAGACGGACAGACGGACAGACGGACAGACGGACAGACGGACAGACGGACAGACGGACAGACGGACAGACGGACAGACGGACAGCGGAGTTTTAGTAATAGGGTCGGGTTTTACCCTTTGGGTACGGAACCCTAAAAATAATTATAATACTCACGTAAATGTTTTCCGTGCTCTTTATCTTAATCCTATTTCTTTCATTGAAACCTCAGCGAGTTATCCGCCTCTACAATCTCGATATTTAACCGTATACATTTTCCCGCAGCAGTTCGCGAGGAGCCGCAAAGGCGTCTTGATACGATTTCCGGCCCACTTTTAACGACGCTTCCTGCAAGATATAAATCCAAGTTAGAGCGTATGCTCGACCCGGCTGCAACCGGAAGCCTGTCCGCTCTGCCCACTGTAGGTCTTACATCAAAGTGTACTTCGACCAGCATTCGTCCTGCTGTCTTGTTTTAATCTAAATGCCATTGCTGCAAAGATTTATTAAGCATATGCTTCTTACTTAAAATACAAGCAGAATTTCGTACTGTAAAATGTAAGATCATAAGCATCTTTAAAACAAACAAAATTATCCCCGGTCGGTACCTTTTTACACAACTTGACCAACAGTGCTATTATCTATTCAAATATTTATTCTTATAAATATCATACTCATATTTTTAAAACAATCTAACAATTTGTTTTTAAACCTCGTATTTTATTTCCATGCACAAAGCGGCAGTTTAATAAAATAGATGTGCGGAGAGAGCTCTTTTCTAGTGTAATCTGCTAAGGATGGCGCGGCTTGCTTGTTGTGGAAGTATTTTTTACCATCTTGTCTGAGATTATGGAGTTGGTCGCAGTAATTTAGAGCTCCCCAGGTGCAGCGCCGGCGTGTGGCTTATTTAAGTACAACGGGATTTTAATTAAAATCGTTTATCATAGCATAATGTAAGATACCAGCGCGACCAATAGAAAAAACCGGTCAATTGCGAGTCTGACTCGCGCGCCGAGGGTCCCGTAATTATCTATTAACAGCAGATAGTAGCTTTTAAGTATGGAACCCTAAATATTAAAACAATACTTTTAACAACCGGGTAACCATTTAAAAACTACCTGGGAAATAAAACAAGGTATAACTTTCGCAAACTTCTATCTCTAAGTAGCCACTGAGTGTGTTACGACCTTGCAAAGGTTATTTCGTTTTATACTGTTTTCTCGAAAACCATACATATTTCGAACTTCGTTCTATTTATTCCTGTAAAAACCTAATTTACTCACCATGCATAATTTGATTTTTCACATTTTTTGTTTTTAAGTAATAAAAAGATGCCGACGAAGAAATTATAATACTTACAGGTTATATATGCTTAAACAAAACCCTTTCATATGACACGCCACTTGCTCGTTTTGCTTGAGTTTCAAAATTCTAACCACTTACGCCATGTAAGTGCTTTTTCAGTAAAATTAAACATAAATATTTCAACATTAAATTCCCGAAATATATAGGGGCACACAAGTTCTGAAACTATTCCGAATTTTAATGCCATATCATTGGTAGTTGCTGATATAAACGGCTGCGACATACAGACAGACAAACAATGAAGTCTCACCATAGGGGTTTCTTTACCTTTTAAGTACCTACGGAACCCTTCAAAGCTGGTATGACGGACGTTCTAATTCCACGAGCTGTTGTTTCAAGATATTTTGCTGTCATAAGTGTTTATGCACAAAAAATATATTAACTTGTAGATAAACCATCTCTTACTTCAGTAGGGCACCGAGCAATTCGTATAATTCCACAGAAAGTGTTCATAATTAAACGCGCTCACCTCGGAGCCGCGCGGCGAAAGATCGAGTTCCATCAAATATGTACCAGGGTCTACCATCAAATCCTTTTTACGTCCGCCGCGGACAGTTTTACGCAGGTCCATTCTAAACGGCCTGAGGCTTAACGGCCTTATAAATTAGTGAAACTCTATTAGCGAGATGTTCGGTAAAACGAATTTGCGTTATCGCCTCTGCCGGAGCGACGCGCGGCGCATACTAACGACGCACGACCCGAACTTGTGCTCGAGTAATTACTTCTTTAAACGAACCTGCGCCAGCTATAGCTCCTAGCCCCTAGCCCGGAGCCCCTAGCCCCTAGCCCTAGCCTCAAGCCCCTAGCTCCGGAGAATACGATAAGTTTTCCCCGAGAACCCCATTTCAATAATCAAGTTAGTCATTAATTTTATTCTGTCAAGTATTTTTGGACAATTAAGCTCCGCGAAGATTCTAGTTCAAGCTCGTATTTTAATCATTTCTCTAGAGGAAATACTTGTACTCGTAATTTATCTAAAGAGTTTGAATAAAAAGAGTCCTTTTATAAATATTTTATCTAAATCTCAGTTGATATAGGTATCTATATTATTACAGAACTACTGTGTAAGATAAATACTTACAACTTTTAGATGGTGCAATGTTTTTCCTAATATAGCGTTGAGCATACAAAGTTTCCAAATTTATGTGTTATTTTGTTGTTTATCTAGCGTAAATATAACCCAAAATAGCGAAGACTTGTATCATTGAAGGTTGGAACAGAGCGGCGTCAGCAGGCCCAGTAAGTGGCCTTAACACACGGCTCAAGTTTATTAGGAAAAGCTTGTTTTCTTAAAAGATAAAGTCATTAGCAATCTTCAAGATTAAGTATAGTTACAATAAATAATTGTGTGGTGTGAATAAGTTAATATCAATATTTTTCCTGTTCGTAAAAGTTAGAACTTTTTAGGGTTCCGTACCTAAAAGGTAAAAACCGACCGTAAGAGCGGGATGCGAATCTTGCTCGCGAATCGCTACAATATCACTTAGACGTTCCCGAATAGACGCCCAGGGCACAAAAGAGACAGAAGACAATCTACATACTAGTGCGCTCGAACAATCGCACACATAGACACTGCTTACGGACACGATATCTCGGACTGTTTGGGAGGATTGCTAGCGCGAATGCCGCCCGGTTCACACGCGCAACAGAAAAAAGTTATTATAGCTGTTCAGTGGACGGTTGTTTAAATTCAATATTAAACGGTGAATTGTCGTTTTTTATAAGTTACTAGTGGTTTTAGAGCGGTAAGTAGGTATCTGCTTGTATTTCGATGGTTCGTTTTAACGTTACACAGAACAGTTAGGTAAGCGCCCCGCCCCAGCCCCCGATGAATATATCTAAGTTCGATTTATATAATAGTTTCCTATTTTGAATCAATATCTATAAACGAAGTACTTAACAAAAAATTTGTAAGGTAAATTCACGCCGCTTTACGTAAGTTGAAAACATGTTTTTTTGTTTGTGTAGATATTGTGTTGTTTTTAGTGTCATTTCATAGGATTAGGTCTGAAACGGATACGGCAATGGAAATTGTGTAACTAGGGTAATCCGTTTAGACGTTATTAGGGATTTTCGATACCTACTGAAAATTGACAAACGTAAAATTTTGTAGGTTATGTTATTTTAATTATTAATAATTTATATTTCCATTCTTCCAGGTTCATTCTCAACAATAAATCAATTAGAGACGAGTGCCACTACCACGATAGTTTTTTGTGTTGACAACCTTAGAGCGACCGCCGAGCGTAGGCATGAAAAGTGAAGTACATACGTGTGACTTCTGTACCTATCTCTTTTGTGCCCAGGGCATCTATTCGGGACTGTTTTGTGATTCACTATATCGTCACTAAAATGCCAAAACCGCGAATGTGTCGGTATTCATTTGTGTCGTTATTCGTTTGTCATTTTAGGGGCGATATAGTAATTCACTTAGCAGTCCCGAATAGAGGCCTGGCAATGATCGAAGCGGCACATATATGGCCCAGATAACCAATAATAACAATAATATCGTTAACAACAAATTGTGTTCTGACACGCGTCTTGGTTCGCGCGATAAGTTCTTCCTTTAAGTCTCAATCTCTTGAATCACAGGCACAGGTCACTCTTTCAGTATTTCCGCAAAACAGTGTCATCGTCGTAAACCCAGGAGTCGGGGCTCGTAAACTTAAATAGGGCTTACTGCAGTTGCGGCGGTGTGCCGTGGGTGACCCGCGCCAATGGATTACAGCGGCGCTGTTATACTGCGTGTAAAACACGCTCTTTAAAACTGAAAACTGGCTAATTGCCGGGCTTTACCTATACGATGCGATGTGTTACAGAATAGTAGTTTATGCAACGGTTGCATAATGATAGGCCCTAAAACACTAGTGCGGTTTTCA
The DNA here is from genome assembly GCA_947859335.1 of Tortricodes alternella. Classification (NCBI taxonomy): domain Eukaryota; kingdom Metazoa; phylum Arthropoda; class Insecta; order Lepidoptera; family Tortricidae; genus Tortricodes; species Tortricodes alternella. The sequence continues at coordinate 11,775,635 of OX401974.1, forward strand.
TGAAACGAGCCGATAGGCGAGTTTCATAATAAGATCGCACGTGTGTTTTAAGGCCAAATTATGCAGAGTTGCATACATAACTTTATCTACACACATATTATAAATCCTCCATGATGGGTTCAGAAACAATATTTTCTGGCAACAAGTTATTTGTTGCAATCGTGGCTGCATATTTCCGATATCCGGCGCATTTTAACATCACACACACTCCGAGAAGACTACTTACTATTCATATTTTCAACTAAAATGTAAATTACAAACAACTTTTTCTATTCAATTCAACAAAATTCTACTTTCGTTCAGCAAAACGTCAACATAATGGCGGCGATTCGATCCTCCGTCAAGACCATTTTTTTTTTAAATTATAGACAAACGGATGAAGTCTCTATTCTCACGTCACTCGAGATCAAATATTGTGCAGTTTATATTAAAAAAAAACATACTGATTTGACGTTTCGTATCAATAACTGTTTTATTATCTATGGATAGAGACCCACTTGAGTTTTGACAGCTGTTCCAAATTTAATCTCATTTCTTTACTAAAAACGATAAAGAAGTCATGTTATTTCTTTATCGCAGCACTGGTTTTTCCTAATTGGTTGTCAAAATGGTGGTCATTTCCTACGGTTTTTGATTAACCAATGGAGGTTTTATGATATGGGTGTAGATAAAAAGGTTTAAAGCTGCAATTGTAAATTATTTGGATACAGTGCCAGACGCCAAAAAGAACGCGGAAAATAAACTCAACTAAAATAACGTTATTCAACAAATTCTTGTTTTGACATTGTGTAGCACTTCTCGGTATATCCTTTCTTTCATCCTTTGTAGTCATCATTTTTTTAAAATGTTTATTGACCGTTTCAGTTTAGGCAAAAATGCTTTCGTATGTCCAGAATTCCAGATGTCCGGCGGATGTCACGCTGTCCGCCTGTTGTCCTCTACAGGTCGGGAACGCTAAGTGATGCTGTAGCGACTCGCGAGCGAGATTTCTCATCTCGCTCTTCCGCACGACGCGTAATGCGTAAGAGCAAGATGCGAGGCTCGCTCGAGGGTCGCTGCAGTAAGTATCACTTAGACGTTCCCGAATTGACGCCCAGGACGCATTTCTCAACAGATTCTCGATAATTATTAATTTTATGGATTCAGTTTTTCGAAATTTTTCAAAATGGCGGAGATATAGGGGTTGAAAATATAAAAAAAAGTTATATTCACTCGCGAGATCTACTTCTCACACAGTCACTAGTTTATGACTGGACGTCTCTTTATAAGTTATTTATCATGTTTTAAGTGTAGGAACTACCGTCCAGTTTTAACTATCCAATCCAGCTTCAAGTCGCGAGAGCATATATAGAAAAAAAAATACGATTCGAATGGATAATCTCCTCCTTTTATGAAGTCGGTTAAAAAGACATGTCCTCATTGACTGACTGACGATAATCGCCTAGCCGATACTACTGCGAAGTAGCGCGTAAGAACGAATTTTTTGAAAAAAATAAGATACCGATACAGATAATAGAAGATTGTATGAAAAAAGCGGCCAAGTGCGAGTCGGACTCGCCCATGAAGGGTTCCGTGATTTATGACGTATTAAAAAAAAACTACTTACTAGATCTCGTTCGAACCAATTTTCGGTGGAAGTTTACATGGTAATTGTACATCATATATTTTTTTTTAGTTTTATCAGTCTCTTATTTTAGAAGTTACAGGGACAGTGAGGGAGGGTTTACCACTTTGGAAGTGTCTCTCGCGCAAACTATTCAGTTTAGAAAAAAATGATATTAGAAACCTCAATATCATTTTTGAAGACCTATCCATAGAAACACGTATGGGTTTGATGAAAAATAATAATTGAGTTTCAGTTCTAAGGTCTGTTCGGCGAGAGTTGATAAAAAAAGTTAAAAGTCAGGGCTTCTTAACTCATTACAAATAGCGGCCCGCTATTTTTTTTCCGATGATAATAAAAAATTAAAGGGTTTTTATTTTTTCATACAATTTTATTATTGAATAGCCTAACTGTATAAACAGAAAGCAACTCGCGAACACCCGAACGACACACTCGAAGCCAATGACATATTATAGAAAGACACATGACACGTCATATCCATACTCAACGCGTTTTAAACGTGTCATAGATAAAAACAATCTTTTTCGTTTCTTTTCGACCCATGCAGATTTATGTGACGTTTGACGCACACATACAAGACATTAATTTGGAATGTGGTGATTGTGTATATGAACAAAACAAATATATATTTTTCGCTGCCGTCCGGCCGGCGTGACACCGCAGTTGGAAACATCTGCGTCCCTCGTATCACGAAACTCACTGCGCGCGGCGATGAGAGACGCCCGTCATACAATTTGCGATAGTTAAGCGATAGTCGCTATTTCGAAACGATATCATAATAGTCAAATTAAAACTTTCGTGAGACATTATGAATACTTGAAAAACACACGGCTTTACTCACGATTTATTGTCAGAAATAGTCCGACATGTTTCGAACTCGATTGGAGTCCTTCTTCAGGGTTTGAGTGCGGTCCCGGTCAGATCAACCCGCGCACTGCTCTGCGAGCTATCATAATATTTATCAACTCTCGCCGAACAGACTTTTAAGTATGGGGAACCCCATTTTTTTTTCTATTTTTGTGTGAAAATCTTAATGCGGTTCACAGAATACATCTACTTACCAAGTTTCAACAGCATAGTTCTTATAGTTTCGGAATAAAGTGGCTGTGACATACGGACGGACAGACAGACAGACATGACGAATCTATTAGGGTTTCGTTTTTTGCCTTTTGGCTACGGAACCCTAAAAATACATATATTTAACTGAAATGTGATGTTTAATCCATAAAACAAATAATTACACACGTATTTTAGAATGTCAAAATATAACCTCGGGGGTTAAATGAGGTTCAAAATGTGTATGGGCGAAGCCACGGCCTCTAGTAAATAAGTATAAACCACTAAAAGAAACAGCTGGACATTAACGAAACATTGATTTAATAACAAGAGTGTATTAGCAAGCATAGTATAACAGTGTTAAGTTATTTCCTGTGCTCGATGGGACCTGCCACCCGGGGCGGCCTCCTGCGGTGACTGATGGAGGCTATCCTTCTATTATACCATACTTATTACCGTTATTTTATTAGTATTACTTGGTTAGATTAAAAGCAACCTTTGGATTTAATTCAACTTGACGCTACATAAATGGCGCTAATGGAAACAAACTGATGATGCTCCAAGCTTCACCGAGGAAAGAAAGAGCCATCGTGAATATTTATGGAGTTTTTTTATTGAGCGAGAATTTATGATCACTAATATGATACTTTTATGTTAGAATAGAATTGTTCTAACATAAAAGTATCCGATTAACACAAACATAAAATAAACTGCGCTAATGTTGGTCATTAGAAATTTTTCTTATTCTAGAATAGAACTTATTTTGGATAAGGCGTCAAAAGCTTGAATCAAGTGATATGAAAACGGTTTACTGTCATTAGGTACAAATAGAAAATCGTTCACTTGAACGTCCACGTCCATTATTCGTTAATTAATTATTTAATTTACAACGAAAATAAATTTGGTTATAAATACTTTTCAGCATAATTACATTTTCCCTAAATTCACTTTGGATATTATTACTTTTGACCCAAGTTCAGAATGTTTATTTCACGTGGACGATTTTTCATTTGTACCTAATGACAGTAAACCATACCAAATACCAACTCATAACGCAAATGGAAACTTATGTAAGTTCCCAACAAAAAACCATAAAACTTTATTCCTATGCCAAAATTTTAAGTAATATTTTTTTTTACATCACACCTTTAGATAATTTAGTCTGCGAAATTGTACTGACCTCTCAATTTATTTACTGGCGCGTTTGTTAATAATTTTCCATTGAAGGCGATTCACCTTTCAAAACCCTCACTTATAAATAATATACACGGATTCAACAGCAATGACGCCATCCCCTACTGAAAACAACAGCAGCCAGAGCATTACGAATTCTACTTTCTTGTTTTGGTGAGGAAAAAGTGAATCAGGCCGCAGACAGGAGTAGTAAAGTTCCTGAGCCCATCTCCGCGTCTCGGCGTGAAGGGAAAATATAAATATTTTGTTTTTAAGGAAAGTGCGGGCACATCATCATTACGCGGCGTAATTTTTCTGTATGTGCCATTCACGTGCCTGTACTTTTATGCTTTTCTTTCATAAAGACAAAAGGGACTTTGAAGTAAAATCACGTACATTTTTTGCAACTTACTTAGGAGAGATTCAGCCCCTTGCCTTCCATGTTAATATTTTCTGGGAAAACATTGCGGGGACAACGCATGGAAATTACATTTAGATATTTGGTCGCAGCGCGTACATCTGAGTGTGGGTAGGGATATTATATTTTACGTGCAAGGAATGTAATATAATGTTCAGGACATTCCTGGAGCGCACTCTCACTCCGCGCTGCCTGCGTCAAGTTGCGATAATATACCTACTCCTGTCGATTGATATGTAAATGAGGGCCTCCGTTTCAATGTTTCTCTCCGAACCGAAATCTAATTTTCTTATTTCTTCCCATAAATGAATACAGGCAATATCGTTGCGGTCGTTATACTTGAATCCTTTCATAAACAACATGTTTATTATAATATCCTATATCGATGTTGCTCGTACTTCTGATAGAATCAGTAGACGAAGTGAGATGGACTTAATTTTTTTTTTTATTTGATGGCAAAAATAGCTTTGGCTGGCAATCGTGGGTAAGATAAGAAGATAAGTAATAAATAACGTACTTAAGCGCCAACGAGTCGGCATATTCTGGCTCCAAGCAGCGGCTGCAGTAACCCTAGATGAGTGACGTCATTTAACAAACTACATTAACAGCTACTCTCGGCGTTCTCTACGTATTAAACCATTAATGCAAAATGAATTAGATCCTGTTAATGACGGTACAGTGTGTTTGGATAGTCGTACAAACATTAGACTAAGTAAATCCGCAGGGCTGTGAAATCGGTCGGACAAATAATATTTTCTAACTTTGTAATATTCTAAACTTAACTGTTTAAAGAGATGTATGAGCAACTCAGGCATTTCTAAAATACGATAGTTTTTAAGGAATTATTAAAAAAAAATGGTGTCTACCACAATGTCTATTTTAAATATTTTACCGCGCAAAAAATACTTGCAATTATATGTCGCTGAACAGGAGACGGTTTTTTTATTGTCATTTACTTATATAAGAACAAGCGGCCTCGGCATACACATTGTTTGAACTAAACAGATTAAATAAAACAAAAAACACCAAATTCCATATGAAGAAGTTTTTAAACACTGCAGCAGGATATTGCGTTTTAGCGTCAATTGGCTGAGCCAATGAGTGGCCAATAACCGCTCAAACAGAGGCTGCCAGGATTTCATTTTGCCTGAAGTGCTTCTATGACCTTTCACAAATCATAAAGCTCGTAAAACATTTGTGGCGCACACATTTTGGGGAATTTTCGGTGAAAAAATTATTGTGTTAAAAAGTGTTAATAACCTTTTTAATGCCTTTATCGGTTTACACTCGTACAATAATGGACGTAATTTAGGGAAAAGGATCCAATCCACAATAAAACCTATTAGGATTTTAGACATTATATCGATGACATAGAACTTAATTATTAATGGCAATTATTTTGGTTTGGATCCTTCTTGCTAAACTACGTCCTGAACTTTTAAATATTTTTCGTCGATTAAACTGCAACAAGAATAACATAATTAATACAGAATGTTAAATATACAATGTGGCTTATGGAAAACGCAAAGTATTCGTTCGACATAATGAAGTTTACTTCTTTCCTTATTTTCTTGTTGTTTAAATAGTTTTTATAGTATGTATGTTATTATTAGCATATTTCGTTATATTGAATTGTTGCAAATGTCTGTCAGCTACATTGCTTTGCGTTTGGTTTGACTTTTGGAACTTTTGTCGTACGGAACGCTGATTGCGTGAGCGATTTTTACTTATCCTGTTTTTCGCAGAAATAGTTATGCTGTTTTAGACAGCAGCAGATTACTTATCGCGTAACGAGATCTCGCGTGAATCATGGGTCTCGAGGGTGGCTCCTGCGTCACGATTCCAACGCTCATGACCATTAAGGCTTCTCAGTCCTTCGGCCGATATTTCTAGAGTAAATTCGTGTTAAAATTGCATAAAATTAAGTTACAAGATTCCATTACTTTTGCATATCTAAGGACGAGATTTAATTGCGTTAAAAAAAAATTAAGCTTCCGTCTTTTGTGCTTCATCCTCGAATTGCGCTTGGCGTGCGACTTTTCTTCCCCTTACGGGTTGATTTCCGAAAAAAGGCATATGTAATTTCGCTTGTCAATTATGGCGCAAGCATCATGCGACATTGAAAATATACCGAAACATGACTAGATGTCATTTTGGCGATTGCAACATGCCACTATGCAGTCAAGCAATTCTACGAGAAGCCTAGATTAAACTTGTAGGCATAATTTGTTGCAATAAATACGTTAGCAAGAGAGGTTTTACATTTTCTCAATATGTTGGCCGCGTCGGCACTAAAGGTCCGGTCGCATTGCGGCGTGATGCCGGCGCGGCAGCGCGGTGCGAAGCCATTATGTTGTATTGCATTTGTGTGGGCAGGATAGATCGCGCTACGCTCCTGTGAACGGGACTTTATAGAATAAGATCTATGAAATAATATCTCGTAAAATGACATTAAAAGGCAGTTCGATTTTATAGCATGTTCATTTTCCCGGAGCCGGCAATAATGTTGACGAGCTTGCGCCTCTCAACAGTTTACCATGAATTTAGTATAAGGTACTTATTTAATAGCTCGGGAGCTTTACACTGTGCAGTTTAATGTATGGGATGAATTAGTTTGTGAAGCAAGGGTCAGTCGCTATCGCATGAATTAGTTTGTATACCATATTGTTGTAGTATAGGTACTTACCAGGCAGTAACAGGTTCGAGTAATGATATTACGGTAAACCTTAAATTTACGAAAAAGTCTCATTAAAAACAAGAAATCATACATAATCCCGAAGAAGCTAAAAGTCAGGTCAAAGGCGCGGCCTTCTGAAAGCTAATTAAAATTACCTACTTTCTAAATGAATTTTATAACCCTCACTAATAAGTACAGTAATCTCAAAGGTGATATTATTATTCTGTCCGAGTATCTTTCGAGGTGACGTTTGCAGGGGAATATTTTAGTGTTTGAGGAAGTTTGGGAGTTTGTAATTAGTTTGGTGTAGCACCCGGCAGATGGCCCCGCAGTCTTTGCAGTATCATCACGCGCCATAACTTTTTCATTTGACGCGTACACCGCCAACTTTTCCATTTCTTTTTATTAACATTGGCATTGTAACGAAAATAAGAGTGGCGGCGAGTTACAGGTAACAAAATATTACGCTGCTCTTATCATGCCAAGTATCATAATTTTGTTGACATCGCAACAATGGTTTGTTACCGAATAAACCATATATAAAATTGTTTTGCGGTCCACTTTGACCTCAACTACGAATTCGGTGAATGATTAATTAATAAGTTCGGTGATGAAGCAGAGAAACGTTTGTTGTTTGAAATTTTAAAACGAACGCTTTTTGGCATTCTGAGATTATATGCCACATGTGCAAAACTGCTCTCATAGAAAAGTGCAGTTATCCCAAGACTACATTTTAAAAAACTAAGGTCGAATTTCGGCATACTGCCGGCACCTGCAATTAGGTTCTTGACGATTATTTAAAAAATATTTTTGGCTTCTTATTAGCTGTTTTTAGATTTGAATTTTTCAAATTTCCAAAAAAAAAGCACTAGTAATATTTTTTTTTCATTTTAAAATTTGCCGCTAAAACACTATCTTACTGTCAGCTGTCGCGTGTGACGTTAACTTACCTAAACCGGCAATAAAAGAAAAAAAAAGCATTTTCTGTATTAGGGTGCGGTCCAAATAACACTGACGGTGTTCACAATGATTAAGGTGGACAGCGTGATTCGGAACGCGACCGACCTATTCAAACGACATACGTCGTGACTGGTGTTTAAAGTCACTTGACTTAGAAGTAAAAATGTAAGTTTTTAAGTTAATAAATTTAGTAATGTGGGTTAAACTACCGTCCCGCATATAAATATTAATATTTGTTACTATAGTCAATTAGTCAATTCATCTGTTTTTGATGCGCAATTATTTATTTATTAAAGACAAATTCGGCCGAATTCAGAAAGGCCACTCAAATTGATGTTTAATTAAAGTGACGTTTCAGTGACGTTTCTGTATAGGTTGACAACTAGTTGAGGGATATTTAATAATTTAATATCTAATCAAATGCTTAAGTGGCGTTTCTGAATTCGGCCAAAAATCAAGTAAAGCAACGTGTTAGTAACGAAATCCTTAAATGAATATAAATTATTTAAAGCCCGTACATAGTCGTACGATTAATAAATCATTAATAATAAGTTTAAAATCGAGTCTGTTCAACCTGGGCAAACATAATTTTTATAATTTATTAGTAGGCATTTCATTTGAATACCGTTAAAACTTTATGACAAATTTATTAAACCCTTAATTCATGTTTATTAAATCCTTAATAAAGCTGGCTTAACGGGTGCTGATTTTTTAAGGAACAATCATAACAGTTAATCAGGGTACAAGAAAATCAAATAAGATGTATACAATTATTATGAACCCGCTTCCTTTAGGCCGCGAACTTCACGCTGGCTATTGTAGTCAAATAGGATAGATTGTATTTTGAATATAATTGATTTATTATGAATATAATTTGGGACTATTAATGAAACTTGTTCTTTCAAGGCGTGTTTTGTATGGGAGATCGAGTAGCTTTTGATTATAGGCTTATTGGTGTTCGTTTACTGTTCCATATTTAAGAGGAGTGTGAATCTACGGCTTTTCACACAAAAGGTGATAACGATTTCCACCCCTTAAATGTTAACCGATGTTAACAGATTTGTGAGTAGTCCTATTACGACATCCTTTGAACACTGATAGAGCGACTTCCAAAGCGAAAACAAACTTAAAATAATAAAAACTTAACTAAGGTATTACCCTCTCTATATTGATTATTAAACTCACGATGCGAGCTTCCCCTACGCTGTCTTGATGGGTACAGAGGCTGACTGAAGTAGCATGACAAATACGAATGTTTCCGAGAAATTATTGTGGTATACATTTTGTATTTCGTATAAACACTAACGTCCAAACACGTGTTAGGTTAAAACGTTGTAATACCGCTATTTTGAGTTGTGTATTCAATGATCAATAGTTTAAAACACGCGGTACCAACCTTTTTATTTCTGGGTCAAATATATACACACTACGGCCGCTACATCAGGCAGTCCGTAGAAATATGTATAAAAAAAACTCTACATTTAAATTATAATCATTTCTTTATCTAAGAAATACTGCAGCTAGGCTTCGGGCCGCGAAGAGAAGGTAAGCGGGCTGCATGTGGCCCCCGAGCCGCAGGTTGAGTATACCTCCGTTAAAACAAGGCAGATACCTTGTAGCTTAAATACCTACTTACAAACAAAATAGATAGGTAGAATTACAAGCAATTTTTTGACTGGACCTAAAAATATCGTTTCAACTGTAATTCCATTTCGTTCTCCCGAGTTAACGTTTCTGTATTCTAGACAAGAAAACGTGCAATAAACTGAATTCCATTTTGTTTGCCATTCCAATAGCAAAATATACAAAAAACAAATGTGCTTTGAAGTGTAATCACGTACCTTTGCAAAGTTACTTAGGAGAACCAGCCTTTGTGTCTTTTTGTATATTTATAATTTCCCCGGGCCACACACGGGCCCGTATTACATATAACTTACGTTATTTTCTCATACAAAGCTGTCAAGATTTTGAGGAGATTTTATTTTATACGTGCAAAGAATATAATGAGCCAGGGCACAACAGAACCCGTTATGATACGTCTACGGGAGAGAGATGTTCTCCGAGGGCGCTTTAATTGATATGCAAAAGACAGCTGGAGCTGCATCAGAGAAGACGAGCTTTTAATGGAAGTCCTGAATGCTTATTTTTTTTCATTATGAAATGATATTTCTAATTTATTCTATAATCGTGCTGAAATCTGGTAGAAGAATGATTAAAGTTAGAATTTAGCATAGAGAACCGACCAAGCTATAATATAGAATGCAGACATAGGATACCTAAAAATGGCTAAGATTCGGTTTGGAAACTGCTTTACTCGGATATGGGGTATTGTTGAGATTTAAGATAAAGAAACAACGAGATTTGCTCCAAGGGAAAAATACAACGAAACTTAATAATCGGACCGAAACTTTATTGAAATACACATGAATGTGAAATTTCAAATGTATCTGTGAAGGTGCCGTACAAGTCGATTATCAAGGATTGCCGCAACTGCTAATGAATAACTATAAAATAAGTGTGTTTCTCTGTCTTGCCGGCGATCGCTCGACGCTGAATCCATACTGACTCAAACCAGTTAAGCTGCAGCGGCCATCAAAACCCTTTGCACGTCAGAAAATCGCATGGCTGATTATATCTGTATCTCTAAGTGACCGCGTGAAAAATTTTGCGCAAAAAATAATATACAATGATCTTTCTTTTAGTAACGTAACACAGAGTTTCAAATTCAACGTACATAATTAGGTTTTGGGTTGGAGGTTATCGTCGTCCCGGATGCGTATTCTTTTTAACTATATAGGTTTAATTTAATATTCGTATAACTGGTTGACAACGAAGAAGTTAGTGGAGTCCAGTGTCGCAGTGCGCCGCCCGCCGACGGCGCCGCGCCGCCGCCGACTGCACGCGACCAATTATTTAGCGCTAACTACAACTATTTAAACGTTCACCTACTTAGCAAATACGTTTGCCGAATGCGTGCAATGCAATTGTACATTAAATTGGATAGTAATAAGTAGGCATCAAGGCTTTTCCACACATTTCGGATTAATGTTTTGGCGCTTTGAAGCCGCTGTCTACGATAATAGATTTGATAGAAGAGATAAATTGAAATGAAACAAAAACCCTGTGTGACTCCAGGAAATCCTATAATAGCTATTTGAAGTCACCTACTGCTATTTCCATATCAACTTCAAGGGCACGGCAGAATCGATTTCTTGTTTCTTTCTTTTTGGACGTTGTGCAGTCGGGTTTTTTGAATAATTAATAATTTTTAATTTCATATTTTTAGTTTAAGTTGTCTTTTGCTTTGGGTTTGGACAGTTCAAGCGAAAAATGATTCCAAATGTAGGTTCTAAAGGCGCGTCGCGTTTCGAACGCGGGCCCGCGCAATTTGTACATGGCACACCGAAGGCGGGCGGCGGCTTCAATGCGTTTCGAACGCGGGCCCGCGTTGCTCACGCCCCGCGCCACTTTCGCGACGCGTTCGCCCCGCCTCGGTGTGACTCTGGGCATGGTGGCCATATTAAATACAATTTCGCGTGCCCGCGCACGCGTCGCCGCCGCTTCGCGCACGCCCCGCGCCGCGCTGCCCGAGTTGTCTACGGCGAAAGCGGCGCGGCGCGGGCGCGAAGCGTTTCGTACGCGGGCCCGCGGTACTTTTTGGTGTGCCATGGTCAATTTTATTTGTTGTTTTCCAAATTGCGCGGGCCTGCGCTCGAAACGCGACGCGCGGCAAACGCGTTTGGTGTGCTCGGGCCTTTATTTCACATAAAGAAAGTTAATACCACCGATATGTTCTATATTTTTGGAATACTCTTGTTGAGCCCTTTCATATGACACTAATAGTGCATGGATGGAAATAATCGAAAACAAAATGTCTTTGCATCTGCCATATTAAATTTCATGTGACGTTATATGCCCCATGTCACTCGAGCATATTGCGTTTGACGCACCATTTGTTAAAAACGGTTCAGTTGGGTAATAAAAATATGAGCTCTTCTGGGACCAGTAGTTATTCGGTTTGAACAGTTGGTCTATTATATATTTTAGCTGTACATAAATAAAATAAACCATGACGTTATAATACAACTATATATATTCGAAGATGTTCGTTGCCATAACTTGCGAGGAACGTGTTCTGTACACGTCGACACTGGTGCTCGCAGAGGGGTCGAGTATGTCTTGCATATTTGTGAAACTCCATTATCTGCGTCCGACCGTCTGTCCTTCCTTTTGTGGCCATTATTGGACAGATTAAGTTGCCACTGCATGAAATTCTGTTAAAGTTAGTGTGTTTTAAACAGACGAGCGAGTTTATTGGACGGGTGTATGAAAGAGCTTTGTTATTTTACTTGACAATCTGCTTATGAAATTCGAAAAGGGCGATAGGTATTTGTAGAGATATTTTGTGTTTAAAATTAGATTACAGAAGGATTTTATTGTGATAAAACTGATCATACATTTCCATATATTATATTTGCAATACCAACGGTATGCCTGATACATTCTTAATGATAGTAGAAGGAGAGCAAAGATCCTGACATCTAAAACATATTAGATTCGTCGCATTTTTATCACCCAGGATGCAAGATATTACACTTCATTATAAATTAACCGTTATAAACGAAGTGCAGTCAACAAAGGAAACTTGTGTAACAAGGTATCGAAAAAAGATTACATTTAAAAAATATCACCCAAGCGATCACTTTAGCCTTCGCGCGAATGGCAATTGGCTCCATGAAATCAAGCCTCCTGGGCGCTTGGTAATCAACCCGGGGAATGTTCGAATTTAACGTAGACTTTTTGCAAGGAATAAAAAGATTCCTATCATGAAGGAGGGCTATTATAAGGGTAGGGGATTCCAATTTGTGATGATTCTAGTCAAAAATTAACATAAACCTAGTTTCTTTTGGGGATGATTTAGTAATTGGATTCCTTGCGCAAGTATAGGTACTATCGTTTTTCTGTCGGTATCATTTTATTTTCAGGTCAAATTGCTGTGAAATTTGAGAGAGTTATTAAATTACTAACGACTTGTACAAAATTTGTGGCTGCACTTTGCAGCGTGGAAGCTATGTTTAAAAATAACAATATCAAGGGGTATTTTATCCAGCCCGTAAGACATAAGATACTGTTAGCGTGTGTCAGGAGGCGAGAGGGAGCTCTAAACTCTGTCAATTTACGCGGCCGGTCGGTCGGTCGGCCATTACGATTACAGAGTTACAGCAGGCACTTGCCGAGATTCGTGGCGGGTGCCTCCTCGGATTTACCGTTTCCACGTTTAAATAACTAAATAAGTATTTTAAGTAATTAATTTAATGTCGCCTTGAAAACACTGTAATTTATGAAATCACCACCAAGCTGTAGAGATTTCTAGGACCCAGTGAATGGATACATAGTCGCAGTTTGTCGCAGGAAAAAGGAACGCCAAAACATTGCACATATGGAAAGCTATGCAGTTCATTTAAATAAATGAATCTAGATAAAATTCATTCATAAGGGTTATATGCACACACATTTTAATATAGCTATCATCTATTCATTATTCACTAGGTATTTATTTTGTTTTGTATGTTCCACATTTTTACATTAAGCGATGGAGTTAAATGAACGTGTTATCAAAATACAAAAGGTAAAGCAGATCTATTAAATTATAAGGCTATTTATTAATAAACAAAAGTTCAGGCGCACCACCATTTATTTAATTTACATACAATGCCGGCCCGCGATGTGCTCCCCGAGTCGGATAATCGCACAAATGACTTTCCGAACTCTGATGGATGGCGTCATGCCTGATGGACTACGGACACAGCAGCATTGCAGTTTTATTTTAATAACTAGAAGGCTTTTACTTCTCATCTAAAGGCAACAATATTGAAGATCTAATTAATCTGTCGACACAAAGCTCAACTTAAAACTAGCTAGATAATAATAAGAGGTTGTTAATGCTCCTGCGCTGAACATCCTCTGGACGATTTATCACTTGCGTTATTTACTCCGTCCTCATAAGACGATAACAAATGATTTTAATTTAGAAACATTAATTTTACCTTGCTTTACTTTGTTTTATTTAGACATTGGGTCCAATTCGAAACGGTGTCCGCTAAATTTAAGATTGCCTAAATTTAAAATAAGAAACGTCAAACTCGATTTTGTATAGCTCCAAGGTTCAAAATCGAGTGGAACGTTACTTATTTCAAATTTAGCGAAAACACTTTCGAATCGAATTGACAAAAAATTTATGTTTTACTCGCTCGTTTTCTTTCAAGAACTGGTTTGACAAATTAAAAACCTAATTAAATAGACTCGTTAATCGATTGAAATCAAATGTAAGAATACATTTGAGGTAAGTCCAATGATAATAAGATCTTGGTATGGACGATTCAATTCCTTTTTTAGTTTTTAGGGTTCCGTACCTCAAAAGGAAAAAACGGAACCCCTATAGGATCACTCGTGTCTGTCTGTTTTTCCGTCTGTCACGGCCAATTTGCTCCCAAACTACTAGAATGATTGAGTTGAAATTTGGTATACGTATACAGAATGTCAGTGACCGCAACACGGAAATGTAAATCAATGAATTTTAAGCATGGGGGCCAATTTTGGGGGGTAAATTTGAAAAAAAAAAGTTATGCAAACTATATCGTGTGACACATCAAATGAAAGGGCTTATTGTGAGGATCTCAAATATATATATTTAATTTTAAAATACATAGTTTGGAAGTGATCTAGTAAAATAGGCGAATGTTTACCTTTCCCCCCTTTTTTTTACGAAACTACCAGGCCTAAAATTTTGAAACAAATACAGAAAATAGTTCTATATCTATAAATTACAGGAAAATCTATGGGACGTCTATGGTGTTTAAAAGTAACATAGGAAATTTCAGATAATCATGTATGGAACGGAACCCTCTCCACGCGAGTTAATCTCGCATTTGTCCAGTTTTTTGTTACATGTTTCAACGTATTTTTTATCAAGTAGATTAAATTAATCTTCGTTCAAATTCATTTGTTGTATGTTTGCCCATTTCATTTCAGTATTTAATTTAAACTTATCGCAGAAAATGATGATCTCGCGTCTACCTTTCCACCACTGAATTTTTCAACATAAAACAAATACAGGATTACTGTAATACATTATAATTATGTATTTTTAAACCAAAAGCCCACGGGATAATCTTTGAATTACATTAAAAGCTGCTTTCTACAAAAAAGAAACAATAAATACTTCTTGCATACGGCCGTTCGTCGGTCGCGACGAGAGCGGGAGCATAGAACTGGTAAATGGAATGAAAACATTCCGGTTTCATTTTCATTCATTTAATTAGCCGGAGTTTTAAGCGGCGCCTCTGTGTCGCTCTGCGATCTACTTGCCCATCCATTTCAATTGTATGTTACCTACTACAGTTTTAATGTTACATTTTTAAATTTAACTTTGTTTATAACGGACTCGATGATCGCGGGTTCGAATCCGGCGAGAGGCAATATTTGTTTGATAGGCACGCAGTTTGTATCCGAGTAATGGATATACCTATGTATTTATCTGTATTCATATCCACAACACAGCACAGGGAAATCCTAGTTTGGGACTAGGTCAATGTGTGTTAGTGTCCAAGATATAATTATTATTAAAGTTGAAATTTATGCCAGAGGCAGTGTATTAAAGGATTGTATGTACTAACAAATTGCTCAAACAAGCTATGTTATACCATTGAAGGTATTAAGTATTATGTGTTTAATACGGAGGTTTAATTTTCGATATATTTTGATACCAATATACTATACAGGTCACCATGTTATTACTTAATCGTAGTAGCAAGAGAAGTCTTATGCACTGCTAGTAGCTTCATTCTAGTCGATTTTCATTGCAGATGTGAGCGAAATAACGTGACTTTTAGTTTTTACTGCCCAGGAATTTCCGAGTTGAATCCCACGTGCATGTGGCTAGACGCAAAGAAATTGAATTAACAGAATAGGAACCTTGCAATGTTAAGTAATGCTCACGCATTTCACCCGATTATAGCATATTATCATTATAACCTGGCATTGTGCTAACAGTTGACAAAAGGTTAATTTCAATGAACTTCCACTACTGCTTCAAATAGTTGTGTGACCCAGTAGAGTTACGGGACGAGTTTTCACTACGTTATTCCACTTTATTAACCTAACGAGTAACTGCTGTAGCATTTGGGAAACTAAATTTTACTCATACATATCCTTACGCCACGATATTTGTTAGGTGTTTCTGAACTAGGTCATGTTATTTTAATTTTATTCATTATTCATCGTTGATGCAAGTTGTTTGATATTGTTTCATCAGCAACTGGGTCTTTGATAGTTTGATTTTGTATAGGTAGTTCATTCGATATAGTTCCTTCTAACGACCTGCGCTAGAGGCGCAGAAACACTAAGTAAGTTCGGGAACACTAAGTGATGTTGTGGCGACTTGTGAGCGAGATTTCTCATCGCATTCTTCCGCACGACGCGTAATGCGTAAGAGCGACATGCGAGTCTCACTCGCGGGTCGCTGCAGTATCACTTAGACGTTCTCGAATAGACGCTCTGGTGAAAATTGCGGGATTCTGCTGGATGTGAACAGCACGTCTAATTGAGAACCTCCTCCTTTTTTGAAGTCGGTTAAAAACTATTGTTTTATACTCGCATATGTAATATAAAATTAGTGCGCAAACCCCATTTTTTGATTGATATTTGCAAAAATAGTTTTTGGTGTTTACATTTTGGTTCATCTGTAAGGATACATTTCACGATTCTATTTATTTTAAAAACCAGCTCGTATACTATCTTTTTATT
This sequence comes from Tortricodes alternella, assembly GCA_947859335.1. Taxonomy (NCBI): domain Eukaryota; kingdom Metazoa; phylum Arthropoda; class Insecta; order Lepidoptera; family Tortricidae; genus Tortricodes; species Tortricodes alternella. The sequence goes on from OX401974.1 coordinate 11,792,348, forward strand.
TAATAACTTTTTTGGGATTTTTCTTGAATTATTTTGATAAGTAGATACAAAATCACTGCTATTGTTTTCTTACTTAACAAATATCATCGCATTACATCACTCTAATATAATAAATGCGAAAGTCTCTGTGTGTGTGTGTGTGTGTGTGTGAGTTGGTACGTTTGTTACTCCTTCATAAAATTTGGAACAGTGCTAGCTTATATTTTTATCACGGAACATTTAAAAGTTCCTGAGGGAATAACTGTAACCGAATTCAACACACACACACACACACACACACACACACACACACACACACACACACACACACACACACACACACACCCACACACACACACACACACACACACACACACACAAACACACGCACACACACACCCACACATACATAATACCGGGTCTTCCCCAAAAGGCATTCATAGCACCCAGTCCGGCTGGAGGCGTCATAATCTAGAACCTTCTGGAAAAACTTTACTCGTTTCTGTTCGACGCTATGTAATAGTCTCTTAATAATATAAGAATCGTTACCCAAAAAGCTACAGTTTCTGTCGTAATGTCGAACGATTAATTACCAATTCAAATGTTCAGGTAATAATGTAAGTGATAGAAGGCCCCAGGAGGTTCGGCTTCAATTAGTGCAGGCGTCAATTCTCTTTATTTATTCAGAGGGGCCGAATAAAATAAAAAGAAAGGAAAAAGATATCCTTGAAGATATACATTCATACGCTGGGGGAGGTGAATACCTGAAGGTAAAGCGTTGCACACACTTTCTGATTTCAATTTCTCTTATTCTTTCGCAGCTTAAATAATGTGTTTCATCCAATAAATGTTTTTTTCATCACACTTGCTCGGAAAGGGTGTTATTATACGCAGGCGTATAAAGCACCTATAGCTGATTTAGCTGATCTGTACGCCCCGCCGTCAGCGAGTTAACCATAAAAAATCCATAACTCCCACGGGGGTTATAAATTTTGCATGGTTTATAACTCCCGCTGACTGCGGGGCGTGCACCGGGTCCAGCGAGGTGCGCGTGGCACCGGCTCCGGCGGTGATCGTTTTCTTGCACCAGTAGCGCGCAATCGACGCGACATGCAGTTTATTCTATCCACCTGATTCGGTGTACAATGAGAATACATTTTTTTTTCATTTCCTGGTGTCAAAAACGTTGTGTGTATCACGGGCAGTAAGCGGATAACAAACTCGAGTCATTAAAAGCCCTCCTGCCTTCGGCGTCGGACTTCTAACAGAATCTCGTTAGTTATCCCCTTCTTACGGCCCTAGATGCACAATGTACTATTCTATTATATTCTTCCTTTTGTTAGTTAACAAACACTATAAAACTATGTTCCTGAGGTAAATGTTCAAATGAGACATTTTGTTTTAATATTGAATTTGATTACGGCGAGTGCTTACCTAATTGGGTTTGATACATTTTCCATGACATATTATGACACCACGCCTTTCCGCCAGCGAATAAGCGCATAAAAGCGACGATTTGTATGTTTGTTTACTATTGTGTAGACAAATGGTGTGCCGTGGAAGAGCCTTATGAAGCCGCGTTGTACATTGGAGCCAAATGGCCATTTGAGAAGCCGCGGCGCCGGCTCCCGACTACATACACTTTATATTCGCTGATGCAATTTCAGATTTTCTCACAAAAGCCTTAGTGTTTTCACAAAAATACTTTTACTATATAATCTAACCTTATTTTTGTATGGATATAAAAACTTTCCCGGTACTTGCGGCATAAACATTATCCTTGAAAATTTCCTCCGAAAAAGGTGAAGTTAACGAAAATCCTTAAACCTCCTACACGGCTAGATAACGCACACAGATATGTCGAGGTGCGGCAAAGAATAAGAGTTTAGAGAGACAAGACATTAACGCTACACAATACTGCGATATTATAGACAAGCTTTTACACGCGACTTCGTTTGCGTAAATGCAATCTTTAAAGTAAAACAACATTTCTATGTTACGGAGTTTTTTAATTTTTACTAACTAGTATAAAACCTTTAATAACGGGCTCTCATCGGGCACGCACGCTATTGTTGTTCATTTATTTTCCAGCCCCTATTTCACCCTTTTAGGGATTGGTTGTCTTAAAAAAGAGTAACCTATGTCCTTTCCCAGGGCTCAAACTATCTCCGTACCTAATTTTAGTAGCCGTGTATCGCGCATTTCGGGCCGAACGAAATTCCTGTGTATACATTTTTCAGCCCCTATAGGGGTTTATTTACTTTAAAAATAGCCTTTTACCGTTCTCTGTGCTCAAACTATCTCCATACCATATTTCATGAAATAAGGTCCAGTGGTTTTGCATTGAAAACGTAACAGATAGACAAACAGGCAGAGTTACTTTCGCATTTATGATATGAGTATGAATGGCATATGCTATAAAGAGAATCGTGACGGGAGTGTGGAAAATACGCGCTTATTTACGTATAGCCTGTATAATTTAGGCCTTAGTCTGAATAAATTATTGCTGTATAGCCTCATAAAGCCTATGAGAAAGCGTTGGCCTAGCGCCGAATGAAGATATAGCACAATTCTCGTGCCTAATATTGCTTGAGCGGCCTCGAGATATTCAACTTTACGTATACAGTTGTACTTGAGTGCCCAATTTACTAAGTTTTATTGGTTAAGAAATGAGGCTAAGCTAAACGCACATCATTAAAAAACCGGTCAAGTGCAAGTCTGACTCGCGCGCCGAGGGTGCCGTACTTACCTATGAAAAACAAACAGTACCTCGTAGGTACAGAACCCCAAAAACGAAAAAAAAATGCTTTTAACAACAGCTTTTAGCTATGAAATAAAACAAAAAATAACTTTCTCAATCTCCTATCTCTGTGCAATCCTCGAGTGTGGTACGACCTTGCAAAGGTAATTCCGTTCATACGTACAAATATTGTGAAATTTCCTATGTTACTTTTAATACCAAAGACTTCTTATAGGTTTTCCTATAATGTAGGAAATTTCCTAAAATTTTAGGCCCTGTGGTATCGAAGAAGGAAAGTTCGGTAAATTTTCGCCTATTTTCCTCAATAACTTCAAAAATATTAACTTTAAAAATATAAAACTAAATAAAGATTCTTATAACGAGCCCTTTCGTTTGATATGGATTGCATATTTCTTTCTGTTTTCTAGTTTAGCCCCCAAAAGTTTCCCCCATGTTTAAAATTCATTAAGGTATTTACTTTACACGTCCGTGTTGCGGTAACTTACATTATATGTACCTAATTTCAACTCGACTGGTCTAGTAGTTTCGGAGCAACTTGGCTGTGAGAGACGGACGGACGAACAGACAGACACACGAGTCAGAGTAGTAAGGGTTCCGTTTTTTTCCTTTTAAGGTACAGAACCCTAAAAACGAATGTAACCCTTAAAGTTTAACTTTTAATAAGTTTGGTTGGCTGAGCATTACTTTCCATTGACATTTATACCCAATCATTCTTGAACAGTGTTTTAAAGTCAGATTTTTTAATTAGCTATAAGTAATAAACTGACAGTTATTGAGTGACAAATTTTCGCTTCTGGCGTATTATCATAAAAATTTGACTGAGAACTAACAAAGATAGGAATTAATTCTAAGATTTTTGTAAGGAATCAAACAAACAAAAGATTAATAACTCAACAACTGTCAGTTTATTACTTATAGCTAATAAAAAATCTGACTTACACTTTTCATGAATGAATCTCTTAAGTATCAATGAAAAGTAATGTTTGGCCGACCCAAACTAGTAATTTGTTTTATTATTCAATGTGTCTGCACTCCAATATTATATACATTATAAATCCTACGGACACAACGCGGATTGTTTGGTGTTTGATCGTATTTTGGCAAGACGTGTTTTGTATCGTCGGTCGTGTAGTATCCGAATGATTCCCTTAAACGCCTAAATGCTACGAGCTACGCCGTTCGTAGCATTACTTCGTAGCAGCCCTTGGTAGTTTTGAGCCTCTATTCAACATTTGGTCACAGTAATACAGAAACCAATCTTTACTATGGCAAAGAAACACCGTTTTGTTTTTTCCCTTTTCACTTTCCTTTGAATGTATATTTCGCAAAGTAAGATAAAAGCAAAGCAAAGAGGTATGAAATAGTATACTAGCTTTTGTCCGCGAGTTAGTCCACATGGAATTTATTTATCGCCGTTCCCTCAGGAAATTTGCTTTTTTCCGGGATAATAATTAGCCTATCTCTTTATCCAGCACTCCAACTATCGCTATGCAAAAAATCAAGTCAATCCGTTGCACCATTTTAACGTGAAAGAGTAACAAGCAAGCAAACAAACAAATAAACAAACATACTTACATTAATAATAATTATTAAGGCGAAGGATTACTTAGCTAATGGTGAATAGATGCCCGATTTATAATATTGTACTTAGAAAACTATAACAATTGGTCCTGTCTGATCGTAATCGAATAAAAACTTTTATTCTTTGGCTCCAGGTAACATCGGACGGTTCCGTAGGGGCGCACGCCAATCGTAAAGCATCGCTCGGGTGGCACTAAATGTCAATGTACAAGGGCAAAGACGAGCCTTTACCTATCGCTACATAGTATTACATTTTACTATACAACCTATATATCTATCTATACACTTTAAGTTTGAATAGCAACCGGGGATAAACCTTTTTGAGATAGCCTTTAAGGTACGTCGAGTGTTACATGTATAGGCAATATGTCGGTGGTTCAATGGAGAAGGCGTTACATTATTTTTAATCGGCAAAAAAGGTTTCTGACCCCTCTATTACTTCTATAAGCATATATATAACTTCAAATATACGCAGGTAAAGATTTGAATGCTGAACGGTACAACATTAAACCAACAAGTACCTACAATATAGTAAAATATACATAATCAGTAATGTATAGTACTTCTTAAGAGCTTTTTTTTTCATTTCCTAGTCGACCATAAATGCATACACAATTATGTAATTGTTTATGAATAAATGCTTACTTACTTACATACAATATTATTTACATAATTCACTGGGCTCGACGTAATTCAAAGTCAAACTATCTTTATTCAATTTAGGCTTTTACAAGCTCTTATGAAGGTCAAGGAATGAATCTACCACCGCTTCGGAACAAAATCTTCTACTGAGAAGAGTCGGCAAGAAACTCGGTGAGGTATCACTTTTTCAAAACAGTACACATTTAAATTAACAATGATGTCTACAGTTTTATACAAATCTAAGTATATACCACAGTTGGTACGCCCATCGAGAGCCAGGGATCGCCGGTGCAGGTCAGTGCATTATCAGTCATTGTCTTAAGTTTGTGTCAAGTTCCGTGTTTTCACCGAGCAGTCCCAACGGAAGACCAGCGTTGGCTTCACAGCCAGCACATGCTGAGTTGGGACCGTTTTGAAACAATGTTTTTTTACTTGTTTTTTATGCGTGTGATATGTTTATTAAAGAAAAGTCACACTTTTCTTTTCTTTCTTTCTCTCATGTCTAAGTGCCTCGTTTTGAGTAATCAATTGTCTGTTTGCTCATAACTTGATTTCAAAGGCCAATCCGAAGTAAAGCTATAATGAAACGACCAATTTGTTTTGATAATTCTGACCCCGATGGTCGTAACAATCGACGATCCACATATACGAACCATTTTTCCTTATAATGTATTTTCAAATAAAAATAACCCGTTGTTTTCGTCAGTATAGCCGCAGATATTAGGGTATCAATTGTTCACGCCTGGTAGGCCTAACGAGAACTCAATTTACTTAGCTTCTGTAAATGGTTTTGCTTTATACTTTTTCATCGGGAAACGTTATTCCAGCGCGTCCAACAAAGATTGTGTGAATAGGATATACTACGCACATTTAACTCAATTACATAGGATTTCACTTTTTGTTATGCAGTCTCAGTTTCTACTATTAAAGTTTTTAAAGTAAATATCTGTACTAGCATGTGTGTGACTTGTTCCGCGTGGAATTCGGTTATGATTTTTCCCTCGGAAACATAAAGGACAACAAGTATCCTATGTGGTATTGCGGGGCCTAAGGGCCTAAGCCTGCCTATATAAGCCTATATAAACCAAATTTCATAAAAACCGGGGCTGAGTGGTAAAAAAACCTACAGATGCACAGACTCATACACGCGCGCACGCACGCACGCACGCACGCGTTCACTCACACACCCTCACCATATACAAACTTTCGTTTTTATAATATTAGTCGGACATATAATACCCCTCTAGGAAGTCCATTTTTGTATTGTTGATTTATTTCTGTAAGTTGTAAATAATTATAATATTTTAGTTTAATTTTTTATTTAATAAAAATATCGCTAAACAAAATTAAAGTACCAATCTTTAAATAACTTGAAAACTGGAATAGCTTTCATTGAAATAAAAATCAACTACTACATGAACCCAAGAACAAAATATTTTCGTCGTCGTTTGTATATTCTACAGCTGCAGCATTGCTTCCATTTGATAACCTCAAGATTTGAACTTTGTATGTTTCAAAAAATAACTGTAACTAGTAAAAGAAAAATCTTAAAGATTTCATTGTTTAGCTAAAGGTGCTTTATTTTTTTATCAAAGATGATTTTTTATTTGTCCAGTTTTGGTAATAAATTGTGGTTATAATATGCGGTGTCTCAGGGTAGGTACACAAATACTGGTTAACATGCGGCATAACAATTATTCATTAAAGTTTACGTATCTGTTTTTTCCCCCGACTAAGAATCAATTAATGGAATTATAAGCCTTTTCTATGTGAAAGGCATTGTAGTGTGCGTTACTATTATAAAATTGCTTATTTCCCTTATGCTACTTGGTAACTTGTTACACATTTTAGAGGTCATTCCAAGTACACTTTGACTGAGTAATACTTTATATCTGTCTGTGTCGAATTTGTGTTGAATAAATGTCTTTTAAACCCATTGAAATATATACATAACAACCATAGACAACATTACGTATAGCTGTCAGTTGCGTTTTTAAATACCATGTCAGTTGCGTTGTTTTAGGCCATTTATAACAAATGATCGGCTAGACTGATGTTTTGACTGATTTTTTTTATTGATGAATATCATATTTTAATACTTACTATCCTATACCGGACGAAGACAAATCCAAAAACACAAAAATCGTATAAATTGGTCCAGCCGTTCTCGAGTTATAAATGGTGTAACTAACACGACTTTGTTTTATAAATATAGATTAATTGATGGCAATGCACTTATTTTGTGGCGAAGGCGTACACTCTGAAAACGATTGAATAAATACTAAATAACTTTAACAAAAACTGATATATCGTAGGTATGCAAGCACGGCAAGATGAGTGTTTTTAGATTTATAAAGTGCATCCTGCAAGAATCACGCATGCCACACATTAATCTTACACGCTTTTTCTGAGCTTCAAATACCGTTCCAATGAGTAGGGATTTTAGGGTTGAAAAAGACAAACCTTTTTAAAAAGCTATCTCTGGGTGTATTCTTGTAGTCACAAGAGACCTCGGCGGAAACTGATTGCCACTTACCATGAAACTGCCACGGCCTTCCCGAAACATAAAATTTGATGTTCGCCAAAACTTATTATCTATTTATAGTTTTATAGAATGATCGATATTTTAGTACAGTTCGTTTGTAAAACATGTCAAAACGGTAAATCATTACTTTATAAGAACATCAAAGATAAACTCGCTAAATGGACTTCGAAAAATAATGTACGTCGCTTCGTGCTTTCGTTTGTAGCAAATTCAGACTTATGGAATTTGCAACTACAAACGAAAGCAGGAAAATGATTCCGGCATTGGGCCTGAATGTCAATAAAAATGGTGTTTTAATCCGTCCATCGATACCTGCCGGCGACAGGTGGATTACCCTCGTTTCTCACTGTGCACTGACTCCATGTTTTTCTTATTCATATTTTGTTTGCATTTATTCACGCCGCTGCGCAATATTTAAACATTAACGTCCGCGACTTATTTTATTAACTGACACAATAATTGATGTTTATTAGGTACGTATATAATTATTTTCGGTTCGGGTGTGCGGGTGGGCTCTCAACCTGTAGGTGTTTTGTACATTGTAACCAAAAGTAAATTATATTAATAGTAGATTGTTGCACCAAGAAGAAAGTGATTTATTATTGCACCGTGTGTTAGTTTGGATAACACATCAATAACACATCACTTGATGCGAGCAGAATAATCTGCTTTTCTTTCTACTACAGCGGCCCTAACATGCATGGCACAAAGATAAATTAGAACCGTTTATCTCTAAGTGCGTCTCTCTCACACTAGTGCCGACGAAAGAGATGGTCATAGAGATAAACAGTTCTAATTTATCTTTGTGCCACGCATGTTAGGGCCGCTGCAAAAAGTTGGTAAAAAAACGGAAAGGTACAGTTAAACTCAACTAGCGACGTAAAAAGGATTTGGCACCTGTTATGACGGACCCTTAGAATTTTTATATAGCCTATGACACTCGCACGTTCTCCCGAATCTTAAGATACCCTATTTATTAAAATCGGTCCATTGGTTCTGAAGCTAAAGTCGAACATCCGAAAATTTTCACAAAAAGCTTGAATCTAGTCTATTAATCTTCATAATATGCCATTTTTTTAAATCTTTTAGTAACCTATACTATCTTATCAGCCAGTACTTTGAGCATAACATTTTAGACGGGGCAATCACAGTTCGATATGGCCGCCGATATGTGGACTGTTTTGCTAACAGTAAGGCCACAGAAAAATGGTCAGCTGTCCCGTCGGACTGTGAATGGGCGGATTGAGTAGCTGTTGGTGTAAACTTCTTGATAAACCAACCAAATAAAAATAAAAATACAAAACAGTGAAATAATGAATTTTGTATGCAACTTTATTTGCTCTAGAGCAAATAAGGGCTGCTTTGTGCTGAGTATTTAAGGCCATAATGATGAAATTAAAGCGTAGTAGGAAGAAAAATCATTAAAAGACTTTTGTGGGAACACCACACTACGTTCCTAACCAAATATTTATATTATTTCAAGTAACAGTCAAAAAGCTTCCGCTTGTCTCGGTAGCTTTTCCTTATTCTGTCACGCGTTTCCCCTTTATTTAATTTATTAGAGCTGTGTTCGGTAAATAAGTGGAGCGAGAGGTAAAGGTATTCGTCCGGGCGCGCCGTTGCTGGGGATCCCGCCGCGGCCTCCCCGAGGTGGCCGGGTGAAATGCTAAGCCGATTCGCGTTATTGCCGGAGCCGTTTTCGTGAACTCATACGCGAATGCTGAATGTTATTGATATACATTATTTATGGGTCGAATAAGTATTTTTCTCCGACCAAAGAGCTGAAAATTTATGTAACGACGAGATAATCGTCTATAAAAATTCGTAGAGACGCTAAGTTAAGCTCAACAAAATTTGATATAAAAAGACCTTTACAAACCTTTTGAGTACTCATAAAGATAAGGAAACGTAAACTCAGCCAATCAATAAATTGCCAGAAATAGTTTGCGATGTTATTATCGATGCCACGAAGATGTCATGCATTCAATTTTACGACCTTGTTCGTATTTAATAAATATGTCGGTCTTTTCCGACCCCAAATTTTACGACTCCACAATAAAACATGTCTCGGCATCCAAATTTATACGCGTACATAAAGTTTTATATCCGCGCGACTTGCACCGGCGGAGGATTCCTAATTGTTACCGGTCATGAACCAAGCCGGGCCACCGGGCCGGGCTTCGTAGCCAGCCAAACGTTTATATACAATACAAGTAACACCGCCATTAATGTGATATTGCGAAAACTTTGGTTGGACCAAACAGATACAGCTATGGACTTGAACGAAACGTTAAACAAAAGAACGACTTAAAAAATATCGCAACTCAGTAGACTAATAAAAAGCTTTGCTGGAAATAGACGTCCGTATAAAAATGACCTTTCTAATGATGTAATTTGTACTCGTATAATACGGTCGTTTCGTGCCGGTGTCGCCGTGAACCCCGTCTTAAGATCTGTTTATTTTGTATCAAATCTGCGGTCGGACCCGCGAGCCGTGCGTCGCCGAATCAACAAACACACGTCGCGCTCATAAACTGCACAGAAAAAGCTTTATTTATTCCCCGAGATGATTGCGAGTGAGTCAGTTATTGACTTTTTGTCGATCTGATTACTCATGAACGCGGGATTCTTAGTGCGCGTAAAATAATAAATAGCGGGAAATTGCGTTTCAGTAATAGCATTTCCCTAATTGCGTATGCAGCACTTATCTTTGGGACGTGTCGGGCGAACGGTTATCGGCGGTAATGAGAGGCCGGCGGAATTAGCGCGTCTCAGGTGGCGGCTGCGCCGAGGCCATGCGTATGAGATTATCCACGAGGAACGTGCATTTCCTTATTGCTGTGTTCTTATTGTAGTCGTTATTAAAGATGCCGAGCATATTCTTTGTTGTCCATGGTAATTCTGCTTGCGAACTTATGTACTTGTTGGCTTTATTCTGACTCCAATGGATTTGCATAAAAACAAAGACTATATTGATTTGAACCAAATATTTTATATGGATAATAATCAAAATAACGGATTATGACCAGCACGTGTTTTATGGACAGCTATTGTCCATAAAACACGTGTGAACTGTAAAACTAAACGGGAAACAAATATTCATAGAACATTTTTTTTGAGACAAGGTATTTTAAACTTATATCATTCAAAAACACATTAACTGGTGGCCAGTACAATGAGGTTTCAACAAAAACAGCAGATATATAAAAAAACTTTTTTTATTTTAAAAATATTTTATATAGGTTTTTTACTGAATAAATCTTTATAATATTTTTTGAAGTCGGTTTAAAAATATGTTAGACTTAACAGGAATCCTGGAAATCAAACACAGACATTTACTTAATATCTATGGACTAGTTTTTTTTTTAGAAAACGTAAGCCTGGGGAATGACTTACCTACCCGGGGGCTCAATATATCTCCATATTAAATGTCATTATAACGTAACTCACACAGACAGAAACTCCTTCGCATTTACAATATTCGTATGGATAGTATGGATTAGGATAGTTTTGAGTTAAAATCGGCCGCGACTCTGATTTAACTGTTGTCATGTGTAATTAAAAGGAGAGCTCGCGTAGTATCGCCTGTCTTTCAGAACAGCGATGCTCCCTTTTATAAAATGAGCCCGCACAATAGACGTCACGCGCTGGCGGAGTGCGCTTCTGCGAAGTACTAATCCCTTGATTAGCAACAATGTAGGTTTATTTCTAAATTGCAATGCTTTGTGTAGTGTTTATTGGTGGGGTTGAAACTGAAATGGAATATAAAAATAAGAAATGAATCAGTTAAATTCTTATTAGAATTTGAAGCCGGTTCAATTATTGTCCCGGCAGGATACCAAATGTTCGGCGAGAGTTGATAAATATTATGATATCGTTTTGAAATAACGACTGTCGCTGAACTATCGCAAACTGTATGACGGGCGTCGCTTATCGCTGCGCGCACTGAGTTTCGTGGTACGAAGGACGCAGATGTTGTCAACTGCGGTTTCGCGCCGAGCGGACGGCGGCGAAAGAAATACATTTATTTTGTTCATATAAGAAATCACCATATTGCAAATTAATGTCTTATATGTCCGCGTCAAATATCATATAAATTCAATAATCTGCACTGGCTTCGGCCAAAGAAACGAAAAAGAAAAAAATATCTATGACACATGTTTAAAACGCGTTGACTATGGATATGACGTGTCTTGTGTCTTTCTACATATAATAATGTCATTGGCATTGAGTGTGGCGTTGGGGTCTTCTGTTCGCGTGTTGCTTCCTTTTTATGCAGTTAGGCTATTCAATAATAATATTCTGTGAAAAAAATATAATTTTTCTCTTTAATTTTTTATTATCATCGGTAAAAATTATTAGCGGGCCGCTATTTGTAATGAGTTAAAAAGCCCTGACGTTTTACTTTTTTTATCAACTGTCGCCGAACAGACCTTACTTATTTGGTATCAATTCTGAAATAGTCGGTTATCGACGTATGACAGCTTTAAGCACGACGAGGGATCATTTATCAATAGGTGAAGAAGTGAATTAGAATATACTTGAGTATTTTAGGTGTTGCGTTCGTCTTCGAATGCATGCGCAATTCTGAAGAAAACATCAAATGCTTGTTTAGATTAAAGCCGCTTACAGAGATTGATTGCCACGAACTTTCTCTTCTTATCAATCATTTATTTTTTATTTATTTATTAGGCATGCAACATTGTCCTACACTCAACATTGTAATAGTCCGCAACTCTATTATAACGACTTAAATCATTATGTTATTCAATTTCATTAATATATTATTTATTTGATTTTTTATTTACTTGACTAACTAAATGAACATTAGTTTATTCAGCAATAGCAAGTTCTGCACTCAAAAGTTTCCATGCGATAAAAAGTTTTTGTTTCATACCAAGAATATGAACATTGTTTCCATAATAACAAAAATACGAGTCAACAATACGAGCAGATAAAGCTAGTAATAAAGCAGTAAGAGTCATTGTACAATAATTGGCAGTTTGTTTCAGCTAGGGTTCGAAGGATTTCTAGGAATCCTGGCCGGGGCTGGCGCCAGACTCTGACTCACGCTTGTGTGCGGGCGATCATAACATTTCACTTTATTCATTTAACTTTGCATTGTATTTTATTACGACGTTAATGAAGAGTAAAAATATCTTGCAGTGACCAGTTTTATTAAGCCTTTATTATTTTAATTATATTTTAGCAAATGGTTAATGTATCTATGGAATGGACAACAACATAAAAAATAATCAATTTAGGGTTCCGTACCACAAAGCCTTCATAGGTTCACTCGTGTTGGTGTCTGTCTGTCCGTCTGTCACAGCCAATATGGGCCGAAATTACTAGACCGATTGAGTAGAAATTTGGTACACATATGTTAGTTGGTGACCGCAACACGGACGCGTAACTTAAATAAATGAATTTTAAAGATGGGGGCCACTTTAAAAAAATAGGGGGGTAAATAAGAAAATTTCAAAAAAATCTTTTGCAAACTGTATCGTGTGACATATCAAATGAAAGGGCTCGTTGTGAGAGTCTTTAATATATAATTATTTACCTATAGATAACAGGAAAACCTATTAGAAATCTGTGATATTTAAACTAACCTAGGAAATTTGAGATAATCATGAACGGAACGGAACCCTCACCACGCGAGTTTAACTCGCACTTGTCCGGTTTTAAAGTTCCGTACCTACAAGGTACTGTTTTTTAAAGGTACCAGCCTCGGCACGCGAGTCAGTCTCGCACTTGACCGGTTTTTTATTATTCTGTGTGTCTTCGTAGTGAATAAACGTTTTTCTTTCTTTCTTTTTAACGCCGTGCTTCTACGCCATAGATTTGATCGCCTGCTCGTGTTAACTTCGCGTAGCACATTGGTGTGCCGATGCCGCTTCATGCTACGAGTTTGCTACGAGTTCTTTTTATATTATAATTTGAATTTGTCTGGCTTTTTACGATAAAATATAATTTGAAGTGTAAAAATATGGTTATACGGCCGCACAGTCAGATAATGAACAATTAAATTGTTCCTTTTTCAAAATGTTTCTACAAAATCTTGAATAAGGAACATGTTAATCGTTCATTAACTGACGTCACAGCGCAGTCAGTGTATATATACATCAACCAATGTAAAAAGAGCGCTGACGGCTATATAAAATGTATCGAGCGTTTTTGCGAGTGGTATGAACTATGACTTTTCAAACCTTTATATGCCGAAAAATAAAGAACACAATAATGTTTTGCGCACTCAGTTTAGTTTCTATTACTCAGTACTTTCTAATCAAACATGAAAAAAATCATGCGTATTCCCTATTTTCTGTATCATAATCATCATTTCGCAAAATGCTCAAAGGTCATAATATTTTAAGCATAAGTTTTCAAGCCCATGTCTTAAAGCATAAATATCAACTGTCATAAACTTATTACGCATAATTATTTTACGCATTCATAATAAATTCATTGCTAAATCCTAATTTTAGACAACGAATTACTTGTGCTGAGGTTTCATTTAATCTAATTATTAATTGTCCTTTCAATTTTTATTATTTAACGAGTGCATGCACAGCACCGTGCAGCAGAGAATAATACGACAGCATAAACCGATTCAGCATAATATCTTACAAGCAAGCAAGATGTACCTAACTAACCTAACCTATCCAAACTGCTTCTGCCCTGACCCCATCTTTCTCGCTCGCTGCTATTTACCATTCTAACAATTATGTAATTAAGCTACGTAACGTTTTATTAAAAATAGTGCTGTTAAAATAATATGCGCGCTGACGACATATAACACTTATGCTGCGCTTAACAATAACGACACAAAATTATGCCCATAATTACTATTAGTTATGACAATGAAATTGTGTATTACGATTATGACCTAAAATATTAATGACAAAAGACTATTATGCCAAATAACTTTATGCCGAACATCTAATGACTACTAACATTGAGATCAGAAATGTTATGCGAAAAGAGGGTGTCCCTTTCAAATCCGATACTTTGAAAAGTAAATAGTTAAGTGATGTTGCATAAAATAATTCTTGTACCATTTTAGTTCATAAATTATAAATGTGTCCTTACTAATTTTGCCACAAATTGAAAAAGAAATCACTTTTTCTACGATTTTATATCATAATTGGGACAAAGCCTCATCGACAAATTTGTGTTCTGCTTGATAATTATATTCTTACTTTGTTTTTGACGAGTACTTGGATATTTTGAAAATTATTGGCTCGAGCCCCTGTCGTGTCCGGGCAGATGCACATTTTACAAGCATTATTTTACTTTTGAAATGTTTGTATCGCGTTATTTTTGTGTAAAGTACGAAATTTGTAAATTTTAATAAAATACAAATTAAGTTCTAAAACATGATTATGTATAGGTATGATTAAGTACAGAACACACCAACATCATTTTAAAGATCGGCTTTACTCTTAAAAAGAACTCGTCATGTTTCTTTAGCATAACCCATCAGAAGGGCTCGTGAAGATTTTCGCGGTTGTCATTTAGTGTTAACGCCGGTGGCAGGCGCAGTCGCGTACGAATGGCCACATTTAGCAGCCCGCAGTTGGCCCCAAATCTTCCGTCCGGAATGAGCCAATGCATCTTAAGCGGGAATGCGGCTTTAAAATTGTTGTGACGAAACTGGGGTTCCGAACGAAATACAAACCGGTCCCCGCTTTCTTGCGACTAAATGATTTATCACTAGATGTTTTTCTTCTTTAGGTACATTCTTTTGATAAAGAAGACACGTATAGTGTTAATACTTGATATAAATTATGCTATCCTAGCCGATTTCGAGTATATTATACCTCATTTCTAATTAAGGTTAATGTCAATAAAAAACCAACCAATATGAAATTCGATCATTAGTAAAACATAACACCTAGGTTTAGTTTATTTCTTTAACTCAGGTTATTTCTTAATGTATTCATTTCAGAGCAGACTCTAGGACTATAATAGTAGTTTATGCAACGGTTGCATAATGATAGGCCTTAAAACACTACTGCGGTTTTATGAAACGAGCTAAAAGCGAGTTTCATAATAAGATCGCACGTATGTTTTAAGGCGAAATTATGCAGAGTTGCATACATAACTTTATCTACACACATATTATTAACGGCGACACGGCGACGATGGGGCCCCGCCGGCTGCGGCGACGGCGGCGCGCCGGCCTGTAGCTCATATCTGTATCGTTATGACCATTACGATACTAAAATCGATACTGTAATAACATTGCAGTACAGGTTGTAATAATGGTGGTTATTTCCTACGGTTTTTGATTACATTATGGACCTCCATAATATAATATGGGTGTAGATAAATGATTTTATCGTATTTTTGTTTAAGGGACCTAGAATTTCTCAACACTAGAACCGTTTACAGCTTCAAGGAGACAAATACCAACTATCTCATTAGTACGTCTGCAATCGAGTACGCGAGCCCGTGCTCATTAGCAGCGAGTGACCCGCTCCTTCTGAATTCAACGGCGGTCTGCCGAATCGACGGACTGTTAACCGTCTCTGTATATAGACGACGTACTATACCCGTCCTTTTGTTCCTCAAATGTTTTAAAAGTCCTTATCTTGCAAGTTAATTGTATTGATTAAAGAACCTATGTTTTAGCAAACATTGAAGCAATTATGTTTCATAAATCAGGAGTTTGAAAAGGAGGTTAATTACAATGTATATATTTCAGTAACCAATTGATAAATGCTAAGGCTAAAGGTATGTCTTAAATGTGGTAATAAGACTTCTAACCACCGTAGAACAAAAAAAACGAACAGATGTGTAGCTACCAAACATTGGCCTTGGACTTCTTCCATAAACATAGCATTTTTCTTATTATCTTCATGTACAAATGGTTCGTCAAAGCTTTTAAATAAAATAGAGAGCCACAAAGCGAGTGCAGTGAATTTTACGATTCCCATTTTATAGCGGTACATGCGAGTTTTATTTGATTATATAGGCTTTTAATGGCCTGTTTGTACCAGATACATTGCTAATAAATGTTGCACTATAACACCCGAGCAGTTTTATTATATATTAAAGTCGTCTGTGAATAAGATAATTAATGTCGTTTGCTTTATAGCGTAAGAGGCTGTTATTATAATTTAAAGTTTTGAAACAAGAAGTTTTATTAAATATTTAAGAGAGCGCGTGGTGTAAGTTTCCTTATTGGTATTATTTACTTATGTCGTTTATTGAAACGTAATAGCAATACTAGAATGAACTTTGTAACCTATCCATATAAAAAAAATAATATTACGACCGCGCAAACTGTGCGGCTAGCAAATACGTCTAAACAGTCAAATTATACGGTTAAATTTCTTTTCCTTACACCAAAATTAACCTTTGTTGTAAGAGCTAGGTATGCTGTTTATCCTGCAATTAGGCTAGATGCAGCGCGCGCGGCGGGCGGCGCCGGCGCCCGCCTAACGGCCCATAATTGCGGTGCAACCATGTGTTATCACGAGCCCCGCCCCCACCGTTATTACACACGATAACCGTTTACCTGTCGACCAATTCAATTCTGCAAACTTACCCGTGTGATGACACAATTGGATTTTCCCAATTCCATACAATAAATATTGGCTCACGTAGCTACAAAAAGTTTTGTGCAATTTTTATCCTGTTACGGTCGTTCCTGTTTTGAGTTTTTTGTAGTGTCTGCGGTGATTTTGGTTATCGGTTGCCGATTATTTTTAGAATTATTTGTGTATATTAGTTTCATACCTAAGAAAGTTTAACAATCTAAATGTAAATAATCATTTAATTTATAAAATAAAAAAACTAACTTCAAATAGCCTTTGAAAAGTACGTTTTTTTCTACCAAGTAACAACAGCATAATGCCGATTGCTCATCACCATTTACAAACTCTTGCTATCCACGTGGCAAGGATGTCAATCGTTGAGGAGTTCTCCTAGTTCTTCAATTTTACTACATGAATTTTCATGGACATAAGTTGCTTCAGAACTTTATACAGCAATTTAATCGCCAACCGTGAAATACTCGTCATTTAGGAGTTCCAGTGATCATCTATGATCTTCATCAATAGTTCCACTTCACCAAATAATGCTTTTGGAACGTAATTGCTTGAGTTATAACAGATAATACTAAAATTGCTATATGCGTGCCTATAATATTTGAAGAGTTCTATCGATTCCTCATAGGTCCTCTCATCAAAACTCAACTTAGACTACAACGGAACCAAACTGGATTTATACCCTACTGATTAAAAAAATATTTTTTCAAATCGGTTTATAAATGACGGAGTTCTGAAGTAACAAACATAAAAAAAAACAAAAAAAAAACAACCGAATTGGCTGGAAAAAATAGGCTGTGACAGATGGACAGACGGACAGAGAAACATATATGTAGACAGACACGAGAGGTGATCCTACAAGGGTACCGCTTTTTCCTGGGATGTACGAAACCCTAAAAATTGTCAGCATACTCAAATTTTATGAGCCAATTAGTCACAAAAGCTGTGATGCAAAGAACATAATATATGGACATTTGCAAGCGGCAGCACAGCCGTTCAAGACGCCGTCTAACAAGCCTCAATACTCCGACTGGCATCCTCGCCTCAAAAATGAGCATAACATAGCACAAACTTAAATGTGTTAGCAAAATAACAAGCGTATAAGTGGACGCCACACTGGGGCCCACTTACGGACACTGCACGCCACTGCGGGGCCCGTTCCTAGAACCCGGAGTCGATGAACTGTACTCATTGCGCATCGATACATATAGAACGGCATCGATTGCGAGACCGTCACTGAATTAACATGTCACTTCACTATTTTCACTCCTGAAACTATCGATTGAAATGGAATGATTTGGATAATGGATATATTTTGCGCTTGCAATTTTGCATTGCTATTTCACGCTCACAGTAACTAGGTTATTTAGGTATATGAATCATTTCTGTGCGTTAAGAGGCTACCAGTTACGAATGACCTTAACTTTGATCCAACGGACCCTCACCACAATGTCATCACTTAATTTTTAACGTGCTATTGGACATTTAAGAACAAGTAACAATCTTAAAAAACATCTCAAGAATAAAAAGCGTATTTCCTTAGCAATTATTTGTATGGAGATTTCAATATTTTTGGCATATCTAGACGAGTTTTTTTAAATCTGGCTCTTACTTTTATAGGCTTGTCGGTCTTCTACTTAAAATTGTGACGTATTTCGATAAATGCCTTAATAAAGAAAAAGATACGAAAGTTGTATTAATTTAATACCTTTGGTTACGCAGTTTAGCAAAAAAACTAAAAATTATATAAAATTCTGCCTCTTACGAATGTTAAGAAAAGATAGGAAATTCTGATATTTTATTAGGTATTTTGTAATTATATCTTAAGAATCAGCAGACTAGATACGACCTAAAATCTATGAAAATTCGTCAATCTTGGCAGTAGCCACTTAACACTTTCAGTGCATACAATCGCTACGTGCTACGCATTTAGCGCGTAGCAGCGAATCGCGCTACGACAGAGCGCCCGCCTAGCGGGCTCCTGGCACTCAAAGTTGTAAGCAGCAAGCTACGATCAAGAAGTACTTATATCAATATTTGGAATCTTAAAATACAAGCGACAGTTTAAAAACGCTGTTTGTTATTTATGAAGGCTACCACACACCGAAACGCGGTTCAGAAGCGCGCCCGCGTAAGCAGTGTCACAGAAATTAAAATGAGAGCTTTCACATCAATCGCAGTACCCACGCGGTCACTGGTGTGAAGGCTTCCACGGACAATGCTTACGTGGGCCCGCTTCCGACCCGTGTGACACATGTGAAAACAGTATAAGCTGTAAACAATAATAAAGAACGTAATACTGTGTCTCAGCAATAAAAGCTGAGCATTACGTAAGGACAAATGTATGTGATACAGCATTAACATAATCCAGGGGCGGGGGACGAAGGAAGTGACGTGACGTGCGGCTTCCGGGACGGACGCAACTCACACTGGAGTGTCCATCGGATGCTAGGGATTGGATTATCTCCGTGTAAGGTTTCCTCGGAAGTGGTTTGCACTTGCTCTAAGATATTTATCAATTACTAGTTGACCCGCCACAGCTTCGTCCGCGGTATTTTCCGTACAAACTTTGTCACCCCTTTTCATCCCTTTAGGGATAGAATTTCAAATAATCCCTCCTTAGTGCATCTCTAGGGTACTCGAGGAATGTCTCCTCCAAATTTCAAACCTCTAGGACCACTCGTTTAGGCTGTGCGTTGTCTATAAGTGAGTCACGGTGCTGTTTTATATGTATTGATAACGCCGAAGATTTACCCGATTCCGGGCATAGGATATATAGTTTAGGCTTTGCACGAGAAGTGTACCTTACTAGTACTTGGAGCTTATCATCATCGGCTTATATACGTCCCACTGATGGGCATAGGCTTTGTCTTATAGTGAGAGGGACTGAGCAGTAGTCTCCACGCAGCCCCAATGCGGATTGGTGACTTCATACACATCGTTGATTTACTTCGCAAATAATGTGCAGCACCTCTATTCGGGAACGCTAAGTGATGTTGTAGCGACTCGCGAGTGAGATTTCTCATCCCACTCTTACGCATGACGCGTAATGCGTAAGAGCATGATGCGAGTCTCGCTCGCGGGTCGCTGGAGTATCACTTAGACGTTCCCGAATAGACGCCTAGGTCTCCTCCGAAATATTCGTGGTAAATTATCGAAACTCGACTACTACTACTACTTACTAGGAGCTCGTATAAGACCTTTATTGTGATGCAACGATGAGAACTAATATATCTGCAACACTTCATCGCAAACATCTGCGAACTAACAAATTACGGCACTTGTTTAGGTGATGCTACAATTCATATTATTGGCAATGTCTTCATATGGGGTGTAGGGTTGGGTGAGCACGCTCAGGTTTGCGACGCTGAGCTATCAGGCACACTCCACCAAGTCCGTCATACACGTCCACGTCGTCCCAGGCCCGCCGCCGAACGGAACTGGGACGAACCCACTCTATTTTGATCAAGTGGGTCGTACACCCTGGAAATGATACGGTTGTTACGGGCGTCGCAACTTACCACCTACCCCGAACCGTATGGGCAGCCAAGTATGAGGGCGAATACCTGGAACGGCACTCCCATCCTCCGGGTATACCTTTACCCACTTCATCCTGTGATCCCACTCCTGCTAATCTCTCTCCTATCTTTCCCCTTTCATTTCCCTATCCTGGAGGAGCCAACCTCGACTCCAAAAACCCCAACCTATAGGTGTTACCCGTACCGTGCCTACAGATGCGTGACTGAGGGGGTGCTCAGTTGCTAACGGTGGACCCTCGATACCGGGCGACCTCGAGGTGTAATCTGCCTTACTCCGGCAAGCGGGGCTCTGCTGGAGTGGACCGTTTTTCCCTAGCTTCTCGTGGGAATTGTATGGAAAGTTCTAATAAAAAAACCGATGGAAACGACGAAAGAACCCTGGAAGATCTCTGCCAGGAACTTCTGCCCTTAACGATGGGTGCGGAGCAATCCGCCCAAACGTTGGAGCAAACGATGGAGGTGTCTGAGCACACGGTGGAAAGGGCCGCTAGCGGACCACCCCTGCCGAATGTAGAGGCCAGCACTAGCCAAACAGAACCTGCCAAGAAATTGGGAGGATCCGCAAAGGGCCGCTATAAAGCTCTAAGGGGACTAGGAATGGAGCCCTCCGAGGCTACAAAACTAGCCGCCAAGAGCTTTGCGGAACTTAACCCTGGCCGGAAGCCAACCTCGCTACAATTAGCGAAGGCGACCTTCCTAAGCCAATCATAGGGGTGGTATTTGTTCCTTCCTCTGAGGCTTCCAACGCAGGAGAAGCCATAGAACTCTTCCGTGTTCAAAATGAGGGGCTGAACACGGAACTCTGGAAGGTCCTCAACACAAAGGTCGAGAAGGGTGGACTAACACTCACCCTCTCCATTGACGACCTATCTGCTGAGGCCCTAAAGAACAAGGACCTTAAGGCCTACATTGGCTTTCGCAAGGTCCAATTTCGGCTAAAGGTCTCAACCCCCAGGGACCAACAGCCAGGAACCAATGCCCCCCCCATCCCCCCTTCCCCTATACCGCCAGCTTCCTCCTCAACCACCCACCCACCTGCCCAACAGGTCCCATCGGGACCACAAAGGGTACTCCCATCCACCTCCTCAAATACCCATCCACCTACCCAACAGGTCCCATTGGGACCTCAAAGGGCTAACTCCTTCCCCTCCTCCGCTGACCCAACACCACAACCGGCACCCATAGCGCCGAGGGGAAATGCACGAGGGCGGTTTCCCCCACGCAGGGGGATCGGCAGGGGCGCCAATCACCCCAGGGGAAGGGGACAATATCCCGGGCCGGGCAACAAAGGCCGTCGAGGTGCCCGCAATTAACATCCGCGGCACCCAACACCTCAAAGGGGCCAAAATCATACAAGCCAACCTCCACCACGCCATCGCGGCCTCTGCGGTCGTAGAAAAGACTTTTGGCGACAATGGCCTGGACATCGCCCTTATACAAGAACCATGGATCAATGCCAATTCCATGGTAGCAGGTCTAAACAGCACAGGTAAGTTACTGGTACACGAAAAAGGCTCAAAACCAAGGGCCTGCATGGTGTTTAACAAAAATATCAACTTTCTGCCTGTTCCAGAATTATGCAGCGACGATATAGCCGTCGCATATGTAGATCTCAAGGGGTGGAGCAAAGTACTAATATGCTCTGCTTACCTGCCCGGAGAGAATCACGATCCCACTGAAGAACTGACTAAGGTTGTGGACTATGCCCGAAAACAAAAGGCGGAACTTATAGTGGGATGCGATGCAAATGCCCATCATACCATCTGGGGCAGCACGGGAATCAACAAAAGAGGTGAGTTACTTTCAGATTTCTTACTAACCAATTGCCTATATCTTGTAAATAGGGGCCACATGCCAACCTTCGTAACCAGAACTAGGCAAGAGGTACTTGACATAACCTTCGCGACCGAAAAGATTGCCAAACGTATAACCAACTGGCACGTCAGCTGTGAAAACTCTATGTCGGACCACAAACATATTCAATTCGGTGTGGACAGCTCCATCGATATGAAACCAATAGCACTTAGAAACCCAAAAGATACCTCCTGGGAGGCCTACAAGAGCCTACTCAAGGAATCTCTAAAGGATCTTCCTAAGAATACCAAAACCCCAGATTCCCTCAACCTATTAACCGACCTACTAACAGAAGGCATGCGGAAGGCCTATGAACAAAGTTGTCCTTTGAAAGAATCTAAACCTAACAATACAACGACGTGGTGGAATAAAAAGCTGGAGAAGCTACGTATTTCCACTCGTCGTATATTCAATCAAACTACTAACCCGAATGAGTGGATGCGGTATAGTAAATCATTGACTGAATATAACAAACAAATCAGAAAAGCAAAAAGAGCGTCCTGGCGACGGTTTTGTGACGAAATCGCCCAAACACATAAAGGTGCGAGAATCCACAAAATTCTCGCCAAGACACCAAATAATTATCTTGGGCTTCTCAGAAATCCAGATAACTCCTTCACGAACACGGAAATGGAGACCCTCCAACTCCTAAGGGACACTCACTTTCCGGGGTCGTACCCAACTAACATTCAAAACTGCAACCAAAGGAACCACACAGTCCACAGGGCGCATAACACTGACTGGAATATGGCCGCTAATATCTTCAGGCCTAACCAGGTTAAATGGGCTCTGAAAAAATTCAAACCATTTAAATCAGCGGGAGTAGATGGCATATTCCCTGCTTTGCTACAGCAAAGCACTGATCTCATACTACCGCATCTGCTAAATATATTCCGAGCGAGTTTCGCCTGCAATATAATACCAGAATCATGGACACGGGTCAAGGTACGTTTCATACCAAAGACAGGGAAAAGGGACTATTCTCAGCCCAAATCCTTCAGACCCATTAGCCTAACCTCCTTTCTACTTAAAACAATGGAGAGGATAATAGATCAGCACATAAGAACCAAGCACCTAGTGGCAAGACCACTGAGTGCAAACCAACATGCCTACCAAAAGGGTAAATCCACAGAAACTGCGCTACTCGATCTGGTCGACAAGGTGCAAAAAACCCTAGAGGATAAGCAAACTGCACTATGTGCTTTTCTTGATGTAGAAGGTGCTTTCGACAACACACCCACAGAAACCATCCTTAGGGGAATGGTAGCAAAGAGTGTAGACGACACTACCATCAGATGGGTTCAGAACATGCTTTCAACACGAATAGCAACTCTAACCCTCAATGCTACTACGCATGAATTCCACACCACTAGAGGTTGCCCACAGGGAGGCGTACTATCCCCACTACTGTGGACCCTAGCAGTGGATCAACTTCTTGCAGTAATGGCGGGCCAGGATTATGACACACAGGGGTACGCCGACGACCTGGTGGTCATCATCAAAGGCCCTTGCCTTCACACAATATCGAACCTAATGCAAGGAGCTCTCAACACCATCAACAGATGGTGCATAGAGAACCAACTGTCAATAAACGCGGAGAAAACCGTGATCCTACCCTTCACAAGGAAGAGAAAACTAGAAAGGCTCGTTAACCCGAGACTAAATGGCAAAACTCTACCGTTCTCAAATGAGACCAAATATCTAGGGGTTATTCTAGACCAAAAGTTAACATGGAACTCTCATCTGAACGCAATAATACAAAAAGCCAAGATGGCTTTGTGGACTTGCTGTCGTATGGCAGGAGCGAGATGGGGCTTGAGACCCTATATTGCTCTGTGGCTCTATACAGCAGTAGTGAGGCCTATCATAACGTACGCCTCTGCTGTCTGGTGTAGTAAGGCCAAACAAACGACAGCAATTGAAAAGCTAAACAGCCTCCAACGTACGGCCTGCTTAACTGCAACGGGAGCCCTATCTTCGACTCCAGGGACTGCGCTCAATGCGCTACTGGACATAGCACCACTTCATCTGCAGGTTCAAAAAGAAGCTAAACAATGCATCTACAGAATCTGCACCCAGTCGAAGACCAAGTGGCAATCTCAGACACTGTCCAAACTCATGGAATCAGTACTCAAACAGGATACTCTAAACATGCCAACAGACGACATGCATACAGAGCACAACTTTACCAAGTTGTACACAGTAGATATACCCCCCAGGGATCAATGGCTGGACGGCCACATATCCTTCACAAAGGGGAGCCACGTCTGGTTTACGGACGGTTCCAAGAAAGGAGAAGATGTAGGATGTGGTATCTACGGGCAGAGGCCCAAGTTCAGAGCTAGTGTCAACCTAGGAACAAAAGCCTCAATCTTTCAAGCGGAAGTCTTCGCCATCAGTAGGTGTGTGGAGATTAATCTTGTGAGACACCTAAGAAACCAGAACATCTATATCAACTCAGATAGCCAAGCGGCACTCTTGGCACTAGAATCCTTTGAATGCAACTCAAAGCTAGTTCAAAACTGCATAAGCAACTTAAACACCCTAGGCCAATCCAACAAGGTCACACTTAGATGGGTACCTGGGCATTCCAACATTGATGGAAACGAAAAGGCAGATGAACTCGCAAGAAAAGGCGCCGATAACCCTCAACTCGGCCCGGAACCCTTCTGCGGAATCACAAAGCAACAGGCCTACACTTTGCTTAACACAAAATGTAGAAAAGAATCTATCGAGCTGTGGAAGTCTGCGACTGGACTCAAACACTCGAAAGCAATAATCGAAGGGTACAAAAGTAAGCTATCAAAAGAACTTCTTCAGCTCAAAAGATGTAAGACTTGCGCAGTGACAAGAATACTCACTGGTCACTGCAAACTAAATAAACACCTAACAAATATGGGCATGAGCCAAGACGAAATGTGCAGATTCTGCCAAGAGACAGAAGAAACAGCCATGCACATCCTCTGCTCATGTGGGCCACTCATGCGCAAAAGAAGTATCCACCTGGGGCGACACGTTTTGCTCCCCGCAGAGATACAAGACCTCACTGCCCAAAGCATCTGGAATTTCCTGGATGCAACGGGATTAAGCAGTGAACTATAAGAAAGGGCTGCCACAATAGATCAGCAATGGTCGAGGCGGCACACATATGGCCCAATAACACCCCAATAATAATAATAATAATAATAATAATAATAATGTCTTCATATTTGTAAAAGAAATCTTAGAATCACTTGGTATTACGCACAGCGCATTCAATATAGCCCGTAACACCGCTCCAGCGCATCAATCTTGATCTCGGCGAGGGACGCCGACTCGCGTTTCTGTCTGTTTCCTATGTCAAAACGAGACGTGACACAGGCCTTATTTTATAACTACCCGGTTTGGGAAAAGATATTTAGGTGTTTGTTAGTGCTTATATTGAGATGTCGAGACAGTTATATAAAGTATATAATAGAATAGGAATAATGTAATGTTTTTATCAAAGCGGCTAGCTATACATTTAATATGGCCGTCAGCGCTCTTTTTACGTGACGCTTTACGAGCAATTAAAAATTAATTATTTCACCCTAGGATATTGTTAAAATGTTAAACTAAAACCATAAAAATTTACTGGTTTTATACGTTGGTGGAAATCGATAACTAGTTTATTTATTTATTACACAGAGCACCTAGTATTTTTTTTACGAAAGTGAATTAAACATTAACCTGCCGTCTATTGCAGATTCAAATTCAGATCGGATTGGTTCGTAACGAAATAACGGAACTGCCGAACCGATGTGCTGAAAGTTTACGCACTGCTTCGTGCCCTAGATTTAAATATTTGGCCAACATTTTAATGGAGTATAAATAGAATGCGGCGCGATGAACACAACATTAATCTAAAAAAAAAAAAAGATTTTAGCCTAAGCCATATCGCAAAAAATTTGCTACGATATGGTGGCTCTTATTAATTTTAAAGCATTTCTAAGATGCTGTCGCGCATCGTTAAAAGTCTATACGAGTTATCACTTAGGCAATGTCGAATAGAGGCTGAGGTTTAAAGATTTGCATTGTGTCAACAAGTAGCCATTTTAAGACCGCCGTACAGAGCTCCCGTACAAAGTAATGAAGGGATATTTTCCTATAAAAAGAGATTACTTTTTGCATCGAGGCGTCAAAGAGTGGCGATCTACGGCTGGAGCTTTTCTTTCCGCCCGTGGTCTGAATGCCGCCCCACAATGCGGTTCAAAAGAGCTTGATGAATTCCGAGCTCTTTGTTTCCGCTCGCTCTGTCTCAACAAGGCATTGCTTTTTAATTTGGACCATTTCGCCTCTTTGTTTTATTTCAGTCATAAATCTGGATATCTGGTCCTATTACTGATTAATCGTTGACACAAGTTTTGAAGATGGATGCATGAAAAGCACAATATAATAATGTTCGCTTGCCAAAGGATTAAAAGAGTCCCTAAAAATTTAAACAAACATGCCAAATTTATTTAGACTGCTGATGCGCATTGAATTGCAGGTCAATTCTAGTCTCTTTTATTTTGTAATGTGATATGCAATAAACCATTTGAATTTGAATTTGAATTTGAATTCTCATTTTTCAAGTTACATGCGAAATATGTACGTCTGTTTACTATTTCTTTCGTTTCGTTTGGTTATTCCGTTAGTAACACTGTGCAGGCGACATTATCAAGTAAATGCAAACGTGAGAGAATGGCACAGAGGCGACATTCAGATGAACTGTCGCGCGACGTGGCGACGCCGAGTCCATCAATCTTGTTCACCGACCACATGGGACTTGCGATCGAAACGAACATACTGCATTAGGGTTAACGAGAGAATTAGCTAGTTCATGTCGAATTGTGAAAACTTGTGCAACAAAGACTAATGTCTGCTTTATTTTAGCATTAAGATAAACACGTCATTTCAAACTTGTATTTATACTGCTGTTGCTGCTTTAATTTTTAAACATAATTTATTCACACAACATTGTGTTGAAACTTGAAATTGTTTACTAAATTGAAAACATTAGCCCATTAGCCGTACGTGCAAAATGAAAAGGTACGTTAACCTGTAGAAGAAAAATTCACTTGAACCGTACACGTGCGCGCTGTCAATGTCCTTATGAAGTCATCTATCTTTGCCTTTCTTTCTGGTTTGGTCCGTTTCTACAATTGAGAGCCACAGTTGCCCAATTAATAATACTATTTAACTGTCGAAACAAACTACTAACAGTATAATACGTAGGTGTAACGTCCTGCATGGCGCACTTCCAGATTTTCTATCTATTCGAAATTTTCTAATAGCGAAGGCTAATTTTACGACTGGAGTTTGAAAGTCCGATTTGTTTTACCTCAATTCAGAAACAATTCAACAACAATGACAGAGTACGTGAAGATATCTATTAAAGTGGAAGCATGAAAATGGTTTCCATAAATAGAATTGCAAGAAAATAATGTAATTCCCAGAGTAAGAAAAAGTGGAATAATAAGTTTTTCGAAGAGAAGAGCAAATAAAAGCGTTAATGCGGCTGCATCGAGATTTTCCAACTGGGAAAAATTGCTCTTTTATGTGAGGGCGCTGTTAAGAAGGCTTTAATGAAAATTCTACGCTGTCCCGGATAGACAAAAGTTTTACCCACTGTTACAACAAAGTAAGCCTTTGTTTCCGAATTACATAGTGCAATTTATCAATTGTTAGCTCTGAGTTCGTTTCGAATTACCCGAAGCGAAGGTAGCTATTCGCAGAGTCAAAGTCTTATCAATAAAAACTGTGTTAAGAACATGTTTAAACACACACTTTAACACGGTTACTTTTCAGCAATATAGAAGGTATTTACGATATACCGTATGGTATATTTCCCATTGGTACATACCGAAAAAAGCGCATTAAATAGCCAATTGTCCATTTCTAACGACTGAAAGCTCGGGCTAAGGAGAGTGCTTTTGATAAAGGAACAAGAATCGAGGGCCGACCTGCAGTTCAATATGAAACTCGCAGATAATGCGCAATGACAGTGACAAGGGTTGGCGCTCGATCAACTATAAAAATATCTGAATACCATTCACTGCATCTCGGTTTATCAGTTATTTAACGGCGCCCGAGAAATCACGGTGTCGCTTTTTTCCGGTTAGGTTAACCCGCAAAAAAATACATTACAGAACAGTCCAAATGCATATAGTGCTCCATAATATTAAACCAAAATTGCTGATTGAAAATTCGAAACGAGGTAAGTATTCGTTTTTTTAATAAAAGTATTATTGTTGATTTAATGGGCATCTGATTTTAAAGTTGAACGGTAAAACAACATGGTGATTATTTAATTTTTCTTTTTCGTACAGCGATTACATAATAGAGAAGTTTTCATTGTAATGTTTCCGACCGTTTACAAATTAACATTTTAGTTATCATAAAATTCAGTCTTGTGAAACCTTTACCCATATTTAATTTACTCAATACTGTGAGAAAAGGTTTAGTTTTTTTACCTGAAAGGCGTCATGTCAAACATGGATCTTGGCGGTATTTGTTGCATATTGTGGATGTGGGTCAGGAACCCTCGTCAAAGTCGCGCCTCATTGACCCGTCCCGAGTATCAACTCAGAGCCGATTTATTTAATATGAATCTTAGAGCCTCCACTTGATGCTATCAAGAGGTGAACTATTGTTAATGGTTGGTGCCGTATTAATCGGGAACTTATCGCACCCCGATAAACGGTAGTTTTCAGTAAAACTTGATAATAGAATAGAACAGGAAAATAGAAGCTTGTATGAAACTGAAATATTACGGTAATATTTTTTAAGTAAGGAAATAATTGGTGGGATTCCGTGACGATAGCATCAAATAAAATAACCAACTAACAATATAGATTTACGAATAAGGTGGAGTAAACAGATTGCGTTACGTAATTTTTTATGTATGAAGATATATAATGTAAAAAAGCTAGAAATGCAAATTTTTTTCAAATACCCTTAGCATGTTGAAGAAGTATGTTGTAATATTATATATACGAGTATATAGTGTCCGTATACGACCTAATATTATAAATGCGAAAGTAACTCTTTTTGTTACGTTTTCAAAATGAAACAGCTGAACCAATCTTTATGAATTTTGGTATAGAGATAGATTCGACCTTGGAGAAAGACATAAGCTACGTAAATAATTATTATACGCAGACGAAGTCGCGGGCACCAGCTTATAATACATATACAAACAGATCATTAAATAAAAATATTTTCAACTTCTTTTACTTCATATTTATTCATATTAGCAAATGCTGTTAACGGAGGAACACGACACGTCATACGTAAGTAAATCATTTATTCGCTAAATACAGTGTAAATATAAAGATGAAATAAAAATGATTAGTTTCAGCAGTACACCTTATTTTAGTAGGCATGCAAATAATTTTTATACACTTAAAACTTAAACTAAAAATTATTGGTGACTTAAGTATTCGTTGTTTGAATAGAACCCTTTATACTTTAGACGTAAAGCTGGAACCACGATACAGGCCTGCCTAATGGGGACACAGATATAAGTCCCCATTAGGCTTTTAAACCCGTATTTCCTTGGAGATATGTACATAAATTAAGCTATTTATAATACTTCTTTCTACAAGTTTGTAATGGTGCATTCGTGAAATACTTAAATATACTTAAGTGTATATTTTTTCCTTTTTTTTTCATACATAAAAACCTACGGACCGAATCTTTATCGAGTGTTAACTTCAAAACCGCACTTTTCTGTCTGGTAGACATGTAATGAAGCACCAAATTTGACCAAATATATTTTACGGCTGGGGGAGAGACTCATAAATAATATTGGAATTGTCATTTAAGTTTTCATATTTAAAATAATGACTGCGTTTTTATATTACACTCGAAACGGAGAATATTTAAAATTTTATTATAGTGTCACGTAATAAAATCATGGCTATTGCCGTTATCGTGGACCGGCGGAAGATTGTTTTATTTGGCACGACGCCATAACGATTTAAGGAAGTACAAAGTATAAATACATTTTGCATGCTACTTAACAGTCCGTACAATATATCACAGACCGAGACAGTTTAAACTTATATCGTTATAACAATTCCGTGGAAGCCAAATGCAGAAAGGGATTTCAATGCAAAATCACATACGAATGTGCGTGCAAGTATCATTCAGAGCAATTCGGCCATTTTATTACCAAATAAATTGTGTTGAGGCATGACGAGCCAAAGAGCGTTTCGTTACAAGATTTTTAGAAAGTTCAGAATAACGTGATTAAATGACTAACAGATAGATGCTTTATTTCTTGACGTTTTACGCATAAGTAGGTGGTGATATGCTGACTTTATACAAAGTACAAAAAATTACATGTTGGTACTTATAATATTACTTACCTTATGGTGTGCATCCAAGATCGCGGAGTGCACGTGATTGTCGCAGTCGCACGGCACCTAAGCTGTTTCGCAACGCATTCTTAAACCTCCTTGCTTAATGTCGCTTGTAACGATTCTCGGATACTGTTAGATCTCACTTTGCTTTCTTTAAAAGACTGGTAAATATTTCGGATTAACCGTGATTTTAAAGGCGTGTGCCGAAAATGTTATTACATACTAGCTATTAATAAATATTAAAAGTTCAAAGTCTTTTACTAAACCTATTACAATGCCTAAAATAAATAGCAAAAAAATTCTATCCGATTACATTTATGGGGTAAATATAAAAAATGTAAAGTGGAAACACTCTGTTAGTACATTAAAGATAATAATGAAAAAATACCACGGGGAGCTTCAGAATAAACAAGACAACATATCCCAATAGTTTTTAGGGTTCCGTACCCAAAGGGTAAAACGAGATCCTATTATTAAGACTCCGCTGTCCGTCCGTCTGTCCGTCTGTCCGTCTGTCATCAGGGTGTATCTCATGAACCGTGATATTTACACAGTTGAAATTTTCACAGATGATGTATTTCTGTTGCCGTTACAACAACAAATACTAGAAAACAGAATTAAATTAATATTTAAGGGCTATCATACAACAAACGTGATTTATTTGCCGTTTTAATAGAAAATGGTACGGCACCCTTCGTGCGCGAGTGCGACTCGCACTTGGCCGGTTTTCTTTTTTCATCTCTGTTTGTCTGATAGCACTACTGAACAGATTTCAATGTAGTGTTCGATATTATATTAAGGGCAATTTCAGGCAGGAGTAGAAGAGGAGGTTGAAGTTAGTATGGGAAAAGTAACAAATTTCCCAAAATCCTTGAAATTATGCATTCAAAGCCCTCAATTTATCCTCTAATTTGATAAGGTGTTGTCCGCAATCTTGGGAAGGATATGACCCAAAAATAAAATAAAATGATATACTGTACCTAATGCTAGACACAGCTAGGAGAACATAAGAATAATTATAAAATTTTCCGATAATTCTCGTTTGCCTAGACTGAATGCTTGGGATAAGCATTTATAGGAAGTCTCGTCATTATCATTTTATATTAAAAGTTTTAGAAGTAGGAAATTTCGGTTAAGTGAATGACATCAAATAACTCCCCGTACATGTTGAGGTTTTATTTATCAAAAACTGAAATTTCCTTAGCCATTATAAGACTATCCTATTTCGTTGGAATGGATACAGATACACACAGCGTACACCATTACATAATAATATATCATCACCTATAAATTGAACAAAATAGCATTTAATCGCATAAAATATCTAAAAGTTGAAAATTCTTAGCGCCCGGTCGTTGGAATGAAGGAACGTGTTAGTGTAGTTAGTAATAGTGGAGTCCGGATAGCGGTCACGGGCGCGGATGTCGCCGGTCGCGCAAACATGTTGGCTGTTTATCAGCTGTTGGATGGTATATCCCAGGAGTTCCATATTTTTGAGTTCCATATGGAACATTTTATTGAAAAAGTTATGAAATATCTCAGTCGTTCCATATGGAACTAATAGTACATACATGTTAATCACTAACATTACCAAAAGGTAATGTTAGTGATTAACATGTAAAATGCAAAATAATATACAAAATTCCTGGTACCTGTATTTTTACAGGTACCAGGAATTTTATATATTTATTTATGGAAACTGTCATCGGTCCGGTTTAGACTTGTAAAATTATAAGTTGTAGCTTCATGAAGCTTTACGACACAATATCTTTTTTTTTTTAATTTAAGTTCAATAATCTTATCTCTATTTGATCTTTTCCCCAATAACAATACCTACCTACCTATTCGAAAGTTTAATATGATGTTAAAGGCGGCTTACCCGAGTGTAAGTACAACGTTATCCGAATTAGCTGTAATAGAACTAGGTGTAGGTAAAACTTAGTATGTAGTTCCATATGGAACTATTACGATTATTTATTTGGCATCGATATGTATTTTGATTGTTCCATATGGAACTAGAATTATGAAACCCCTTAGTGTTAGTGCAGTTTTGACAACGGGGCAGTAATCAGGTGCTCGGTAGCCGTTACGCTTCGTTATTCTTATCTGCGTAATAGAATTATTTGTAAAAAAGCTAAGTAATATTGCAACAAAGAAAATAAAATATGCATGAGCAATAATTATTACAAATGAAATAAAAACAAGGATATCTTCCGCAAGCTCGTATCTCTTTAACGCAACGTAGATCAAGGTAAACGAGAACGAACTTGCAGAACTTATCCCTATTTAATTAATTTCTACAAAAACATAAATAAATGATTGGAACTTCGTTTATGTTTTCTTTTAAAATATGCTTGAATCACTTTATTTTAAAATTAATAATTAGTATAGAATTTTGAGCTGACTTTCGGAGATAAACGGTAATGGTCTATTACTTATTGCATATTTTTGAGAATCATAGCTGTGGGCTGTGACATACCGACATATAGAGGGACAGACCATGAAGTTGCACTTTAAGGCCTCATTACCTTTTAGTAAGGAACTTTAAACATTTACTCGGAGCTTTCTGGTACCTGTTACATCCAGCAGATCATTCTTTCTTATTAAATGAACAATCCGTCTGTTTCTTGATTTTATACGTACACTAGCCTTCTATACTGTTCATAAGACCAATGTCTTCATTAATGGCTTTATCAGAAAGTGATATGCATTTATGAAATATGATAAACGTAGTATTGCTTTTGTTTACTTAAGAATAGCGTATTTTTTCAACACGAAATCCTCCACCTTTAAAGAAACTATTTGCTGAATATCATTGAAATATGCTAAGCATTCGTGCGATAACGAGAAATACCACTTTCGTAATTAGGTATAATACTAGTAAAGACAAATTGGCACAACAACAGACTCGATCACATCCAGCCCGAGTTCCCAACTCCACAACAGTCTGGCAACCTAAAACAGTCGATTATTTAAGTTAACACACGCCGATAATTCGGCTTGCGCAGGTTCTGCTTACTCTGCTTGCACGTGACCGACATGCACAACTGCAATTTATCGGTCGTCAGTCATTGCATCCTTGTCTATCTAGATAAGTCTGAGAGTGACCGACAACGAGTGACTGCAAGTTGTGCTAAGAGTGCACAACTCGTGCGCTCGTCCGCCCTCACTGTCCGGACCTCTATTAATAGGTCTTTGTGCAATGTGAGGCCGGGTGCTGACGGAATTTTAGATTTTTTAGCTTTTGGACCTAAAAAGGTGCAGATGATAGCGTTGATGCGATGTGTCAATGGGATAGGACTTATAAAAAATTTTGGAGTGTAAGAATCGATTTTCATATACCTATAAGCCCGGAGTATGAAAAATTATGGGGAGTAAAATCAAACTACGATGTCACACTGTCGCACGGTACGGAGTCACACGATGTTAGCCGAAGATGCGTCGGTCGCTTCGCATTGCATACAGATATAGTGAATAATATGTTTCCATCGGTAAAACTCTGATCTCAATCGGAAGACGATGGGACCCGAAGTGTCAATTTATTATTGTATTCAATGAGCGACATGTTTATATTCATTAATATGAAACTTTATTATTTACTGTCAAATGTCAAAATGATAAATGACAGCGTGGTATGATGGGTACTGGTTTATTTTATAATCGTTCGTAAGGACTAAACTCCTGTCGTGCGTCGAAGCTGACACACACACACACTTTTTCTTGTTTTGTAGACTAGCTATTTTAGAAACTTCAATTTATTAAATCTTTTATGCTTCACCAACATAAAAGTGTGCAAATACCTAGACAATTATTTACGTCTGTCTGATATACCCTTTGGTACCTAAGATTGTATCTTCATTTGTTACTTCTTACTTAGAAATGCTTTACAAATGCAAGAACCAATCTTCAAAAAAACCGGACAAGTGCGAGTTAAACTCGCGTGGAGAGGGTTCCGTTCCGTACATGATTATCTGAAATTTACTAGGCTACCTTCAATACCATAGACTTCTTATAGGTTTTCCTGTAATCTACAGGCAAAAATCTATTTTTTGTATTTTTTTCAAAATTTTAACCCCAGTAGTTTGTGAAATAAGGGGGGGGGAATGGTCATTTTTCGCCTATTCTCCTGAATAACTTCTAAACTATTTTACTTAAAATTCAAAAGAAAATATATTTAAGATCCTCACAATAAGTCCTTTCATTTGATATGTCACACGATATAGGTGGCTAACTTTTTTTTTTTAATTTTCTAGTTTACCCCCAAAAAGTGGCCCCTATGTTTAAAATTCATATATTTACGTCACGCGTTCGTGTTGCGGTCACCAACTTAAATTTCAACTCAATCGGTCCAGTAGTTTCGGAGCAAATTGGCTGTGACAGACAGACAGACAGACAGACAGACAGACAGACAGACAGACACACGAGTGATCCTATAAGGGTTCCTTTTTTCCTTTTGAGGTACGGAACGCTAAAAATCGTTATCAGCATACACACGTAACGTTGCGTTTTTCATATTCGAAATCTTTCACTAAAAGTTCATGATATCGAAGTTTAAAATCTCGTGAAATGCGTTTAACACGTAGGTTCCTATAAAATGGGCTCCGTCCAGTTGTTGATTACAGTTGTATGATCTTTAGATTTGACAGTTAGTTTGAATCACAATCACGCAAGCAAAGTGAAGTAGGCAATTTATACATACAAACAATTATAATTGCCGTGTTATTTTGTAGAAGTTTTTACCTAGAGGCTTACTGTTTTAACTTCAGGACATGATACTGAGACGTACCCTCGTCTTTGCTCTATCAACTTTCTCCCAATAGACAACTACGCCCGAACTAAACTTGCATTTTCATGCAGATTATTTTTTTGTATTTATCGTGACGTTCACGGAAGTTTCCTGGAACTTTCGAGAATTTTCTCCTTTTATTTCCTAGAGGATAAGTTGCTGGATGCACTAGGTTATTGCTTAAAAGTTCGAATGGAAAGTTTCGAGTTTGCGTAGATCTAGTTGGGCAGAAGTAGCGCCGCTATATGTTTCTATATCCTCGCTACCTACCTGCTGAGGAGAGTTATGTCGTGAGCATAAGAAAGTAGTTAAAACTTTCCGATATTAGTTTGCTTTTGCGTGTTCGTAATATGGAAATATCTATGAGTCATTTTGGATTAAACCTAATACGTTACTAAGTTAGGCTTCGGTCGGCCTCACTCTGCCCGAGTTGGTTTTATAGACATTACAGCTGACTCATTGTATCTATGAATTTTGGTTTCGTTAAAAACTGTCATGCTGAAAACACCGTTTTTGTAAAATCAGTGCAAGTGTGGGTAGTTGGTGGCACGAAGTTATTTAAAGCAGGCAAATATAAAGTGTAAAGTTGACATAGTTGTTAGTAGTTGAAGAGTTGGTTAGAAGTGGTCGTCGGCGGCGGCGACGGCGCGGCGGCGTCGTCGGAGGCGTGCCCCGGCGGGCCAATGGCGCGTCCCGCCGCCCTCGCCCCGCTCGGCGCCCGACACCCAGCTGCCAGTAGGTTTGTGTCCTTTTGGCTGACCGCATGACTCCGTATCTCGCTTCGTCGCTGTACTCGTTGTAACATACAGCACGCGCTTCGACGCTTCCGCCAGACGCTTCAAACTAACGCCGGAGTTTGTGAACAGTTGAAGGAACGGTTTATCTCGGTTCAGAAGTGGCGAGCTTGTCAGCGCAGCCAGCACGACGACCATAAGGTAAAGCCGGTGCCGGCGCCCCCGCCCGCGCCCCGCCCCGCGTCGCCGCCTCCACGGAGGCCGCCACGCGGGATCCTTATCAATGATTCATCTCAGACGCTCAATTTGCGCTTGATTACAGTGCGTCCGTACTAGCGCAGTGTTCCCTACAATTGAATTAAATTTAAATTATTTATGGACTCCCAGGTATGACATGTAAAATAAATAGGAACGAATGGAAGTACGGGTAAGGTTCTGTTGGTTTTTCTACTGCTGTTTTCTATTCGGAGACGTTGCTGTTGCAGTTTGTAGACTACATGAGTAGTACGTTAGAGTACGTTTTTTGACAAGTTATACCCATTGAATCCGATCAAAGTTGGTATCCAAGTCGAACTAGAAAGTTTGGGCACGAAGTTCAGAAGCCATAAGAACGTGGATTAACATCATCAATCTTGAACTTGAACTTGTCAATATTCAAAGACTAAGCCAACGGTATCGAGCACGGAGCTCCCGAACTCAACTAAACTATACATATTCAACGTCTCTACAGTTACGAAGCCGCGGAGGGTTCGCGGAAATCCAATTGCATTAAAACAGCGTAATAAAAGGTTAGAAAAACAAGTTTCCCCGAATAAACATAACAATTTCCGTATCATCGCCTCCGAGGGTAGGCCGACAAATTAAAGAACATTTTTCTTGGAGAGTTCTCGCTCGCACTCGAGGCGGCTTCATAAAACTTAACAACGGCCGTAACCGCGACTAATTATAAGGGTGGGTTTACATAACGTGAACTCGAGATTTAACGTCATCGCGGTATCGGAAGGTCTGTTATCGTGCCATTAAAAAGTTGTCCGCTGCGGCCTGTAAATAAAGCAATATGAAGCTGCGACCGGCCCGCGGCTCTTTGTTGGAGACAATGCGCCGCACGTACTAGGTATTATGAGCAGCCACTATTCAGCCTGTAGTCATTAGCGTAAGCTTTCAGCTACGTCATCAGCGCCGTCATAGTATCTTACCTATAAGCTGCGCACACGCAATCACTGGAATGCTAAGATGTAACGTTGTTGCGATCTCGAATTATAAGACATTTTGGAAGTGTTTCTAAAAATTATGTCGACATAATGTAAGTCTAATAATACCCAAATTATATAACGCTTTTGCCCGCGATTAAGTCCACGTGTAATTCGTTCATCGCTGTTTCTTCGAAAATCGTGCATTTTTCCGAGATAAAAAGTCGCCTTTGTCAGACTCCGGATCATAAAGTATCTCTACACAAAAAATCACGTCAATTCGTTGCTTTATTACTGCGTAAAAGAAAGACAAAACAACAAACAGACCGCATCTATAAGATTAGTAAAGATAATTGTTTTGGTTTCTCGAAAACGGCACGAACGAAATGAATAAAAATCACGTACAAGGGTGTTTCTTGACAAAAATTCCTGGGCAAATCGTTTTCAGGGATTTTTTAACGTTTTAAAAAAATATGACACACGGTCTTTATTTTAAAAGTTCGATTATTAATGCTTTGTGAGGGATGTTTCGTGTTCGAATGGTTTTTTTATTTAAAAATAATAATAAAGACCTTAACTTGGTCATCCAGCTAGAAAGACTTATTTTGAACAATAAATATTTTAGTCTCTTATCCGTACCATTACCATGAGTTTATGCAAACCGTTCTCGTAATAGAAAACTATCACTCGGTCCCTTTTATTTGTATCGGCAGCAAGC
The DNA here is from genome assembly GCA_947859335.1 of Tortricodes alternella. Classification (NCBI taxonomy): domain Eukaryota; kingdom Metazoa; phylum Arthropoda; class Insecta; order Lepidoptera; family Tortricidae; genus Tortricodes; species Tortricodes alternella. The sequence continues at coordinate 11,830,597 of OX401974.1, forward strand.
AGTATTTCCTATAGGTGTTAATAGCGAGAACAGTTTGCGTAAACTCATGGTAATGGTACCGCTTCGTAGCTCAGGGTGGCGCGGCGTGAAGCTATAACGGTTGCCATGGCAACGGGTGGCGCCTAGCACAAATGTAAAGGAACTTGTATAGTACAGCTGCCAAATGGATTGGCTATTTTGCTATTCTATTCATTATTAGACACCATCATTATTATTTTATTGCGATTGCCTTAGCAACGCGTTGAGTAGTTACAAATTACCTTAGTGGGCTCCGTGAGCGGTAGAACTCGCGAAAAACTTAATTTTGCCGTAGAAAAACTCTTATCTCCATACATCGACATAGGTCGCAGTCAGTTTACCAACGCCGCTAATAAAATTGTAATCGCAAAAACCCTCATATCACCGCCAATTTGAAAAGCTTCGAAAAATGAATCGACAAAAAATCTATATAATTCTCGAACCAGCTCACAAAATATCACGAGAATCAGTTGAGAAATGCGACCAGCGCCTCTATTCGGGAACGCTTAGTGATATTGTGGCAAGATTTCTCATCCCTCTCTTCCGCACGACGCGTAATGCGGAAGAGCGAGATGCGAGTCTCGCTCGCGGGTCACTGCAGTATCACTTAGACGTTCCCGAATAAACAAACAGTAGAGGAGAACAAATGGACATCCGACGGACAGCCAGACATACGAAAGCATTTTTACCAAAGGTGAAACGGACGCTTCGCTCGCTCGGTCGATGATACATACATACATACATACATATATCATGCCTGTTTCCCAAAGGGGTAGTTAAAGACCACGGATTTCTACCTGCTACAATCCTGACACACAACTTTCGCTTCGTCTACTCTCATTAAGTTCTTCATGCACGCTCGCCGTTTTAGGGTACTCTTGACCTGGCCTTTCTTAAGAACGTCCTCGATGTGGTTTTGGTACGTTCGCCTAGGTCTTCCCCTTCCAATCCTACCATGCACACTCGCTTTATAAATCTGCTTCGTTAGTCTTCTTTCGTTCATCCTCTCCACATGTCCAAACCATCTAAGCATACCTTTCTCAATTCTCACGACTACATCTTCTTCCACACCACATCCTTTACTTATCACGCTTTTCCTTATCCTGTCACTCATAGAAACAATACACATATACTTCTCAAAGCTCCCATCTCCACTGCATTGATTCTACTTTTATGTTTTTTCTGCCATACCCAACATTCACTTCCATACATCAGTGTTGGAACCAGCACCTCTATGAACAGCCAGACGAGCCTTTTTGGACACTTTCTGGCTCTTCATAAACGCATGCAAAGCTCCATTCACCTGATTTCCAGCATTCGCTCTCTTTTCAATATCACTATCACACTTTCCATTTCTTGTAAATAGCGACCCCAAATATACAAATTCTCGAACTTGCTCCACTTTTTCCCCTCCAATAAAGATTTCGCATTTTGTCAAAATTTCCTGTCGGTCGATGATGCAAGTAACATTAGCTTTTTTGTAAATGGCATAAGAACTTTGATGCAGTGCCGAGTTACGCATCAATGTTTCGTTGTATGTGATCAGATCACATTCGTTATGGAATACGTGGGCTGTCATGATCTATTTACGACTTAAGGGCTTTTATAGACGGTCTGCTTGAAGGTATCGGGGCCAGCAGCTTCAAACTGTCGCTGTTAGGCGATCTGCATCAATACTAAATTGACATTTGCACTAAACTCAAGCAGTTCGCAGTCATGTTTCACCATGTTGCCTGACCACCGTACACGGATATCTTCAAGCAGTTCACTCCGCCTACTCGCTGCTCTTCTCTCTGCGCCCCGCGTACTCCATGCGCCCGTTCCTGAATGAACGGCGGCATCTGACCAGTTGTGTTGCGGTTGACTACGTCTGCAACACACCGCATTGAAATTCGTACATTAGTTTAAAGTTTATCGCACACGTATAATCAGACAAAAAGACATGAAATTCAAAACCCATTGAGATATCTTGTGTGGCTCATTCTGAAGCTCCCACAGCATACAATTAACGATTTTATTATATGTATAGATTGAAATATTTATTATTTATTATTTATATTTATTTATCTTGTTTCCGAAGAAACCTACACGAAGATTACAGACGCTTTTATCACTATTATAATACTGTTTAGGAAATTTTATCACTAGTATAATATTGTTTAGAAATATTATGTATGATTAAACACTAAAAATACTTAATTTTGTGCTTTAATTAGTTTTTTTAAAACTTACAAAAAGGACTAATGAGAATTAAGAAGTTAATTCAGGATAAAATTTTAAGCAAGCTACCTATGATTACACGATTTCAAGAATTCACGGCGCAATGCTCCCAAACTTTTGATGTTTACCTGCACTCTGCGATGATACTCTTGCTAATTGCTGGATTTACGACTGTTCCTTTCATACTTCATATGAATAACTTGCTCTCTTACCAGATTACCTTTGGAGTATGTTGAAGGGCGTTGAAGGGCGCAATTTGTGAGTCAATCAGCCCTTAATTCTAATCCATTTACAGAACGTTTCAATAGCCTTCTAAAAAGGTTATGTAAACAGCAAATATACTGGTTACTATCTTCCCAATAACCAATCCATTTTTGCATGTCTTTGTTTATTTCTTATCTGTTTTGTTTTTGTTGTAGATTTTTAAGTGCTAAATAAATTCTTTCTATTATATTCGATACTACAACAGAACTTACTTTCGAATTTGGAACTCCATGACACTATAGAAACATTAAAAACTGTCAGAAATATCCCAAGTATTATTGATATACTATAATATAATATAACATAGCAAGTAGCTGACAATCGTTAAAAAAACTGTAGCAATTGCTACGCTTATTCTGTTGTAGAATCGTGAGCCGCTACGATTGCTACGGCGTAGCCTAAGCTGGTTTTAACCTAGGCGTCATTGAAATACAACGTAGAACTAGATATACCTATAGCTGTTAAATATCAAACAGTAATACATTACAAAAAACTGAAAGGCTTAAGAATTTTACAGTACAAATAAATGACACACTCAAACGTGATACCGAAACTCTTCGGTAAATGAATAAGACGGGAGCTTTTTATGCGGTTTAGAGGCCTAGACAGGTACCGTTCATTAGCATAATGCTCGAAGAAATACAAACCGTCGTATTAGTAACGGTATCTTTTCTTCGAATATATTTTTTCCGACAAATCGTCGCTGCGCGTGCAATACCGCGGACGAGCACTTTGTAAAAACCGCGTATCTGCATTTTTTGCGATTTTACAGGAACAAGAAAAAACTGAATATATCAGTCATTTAAGTCAGTTTTTTCTTGTTCCTGTCCGCGGTATTGCACGCGCAGCGACGAAATGTGTTTCTAATTTTCATTAGTTTTATACTTTTTGTTATTCATGCGTAATGCTGCGGATTTCTGTCTATTGTGTGTTTCTAGGACATGTTTCTGCATAATGACCACTAATGATACTCTTTGTTATTTCTAGTTTAGACATGCGCACTACATTCCGACCGCTAGTGAAACCTTTTCCTTGCTGATGTACTCGTACAAGTTGAAAGACCTCTTTTCCATTTCATGTGGTCAAATGATAAAGAAATCGACAAAATGCAATATCGCTTTGTTTTATGTTTATCTTTCTTTGCAAAGCAAGAATAAATTATATATTTTTCACTTTTCGTTTCCGAAAATAATTCATTTCTACCCTGCGTAGAGGACCGATAGCAGCAAAGACGCATTTTGCTCCCAGGTGCTTTATTAAAATTTATTACAACTGTTGAGTGTGGTAACTTCCAAACTATTCATCATAAAATTCTAAAAATAATATATTAAAGATTCTCGTAATGAGCCCTTTCATTTGATATGTCACACAATACTGTTTGCAAAACTTTTTTTTTTTAATTTTATAATTTACCCCCCAAAAGTCGCCCCACTGTTAAAAATTAATTTATTTACGTTACGCGTTCGTGTTGCGGTCAGTTACTTACATGTGTGAACCATATTTCAACTCAATCGGTCCAGTAGTTTCGGAGCAAATTGACTGACAGACGGACAGACCGACAGACAGACAGACACACTAGTGACCCTATAAGGGTACCGTTTTTTCTTTTGAGGTACGGAACCCTAATAATATCCCATCCCCATTCCCCATCCTCCCTAGACTGACAACGCATTGGCAGCACCTCTGGTGTTGCAGATGTCTATGGGCGGCGGTGACCACTTTCCACTTTGTCTGCCGGTGTACCAGTTAATAGACATAAAAAAACTTACTTAATCTACAATGTAATACTTAATAAAGATAAATATACTGATAAACAAGCTTTTCTACTTATACATACCAGTATATAAGTTAAGATAAAGTTTAAACAAACTATGAATGTGACTGGGTCTACAATTTAAAAAAATACAGAAAATAGTTCTTTAAAGGCAAACCTAAGTATAAGAAGTCTATGGTATTTAAAGTAATATAGGAAATTTCAGATAAACCCTCTCCACGCGAGTTTAACTCGCACTTGTCTGGTTTTTTAGACATGATCATCAATTTTATGTCATGTTTTATTTTTACGATGTTGGTCTAGAAACAGTATTTTCGGAAATAATTGCAGATTTCGTTTAAACGCCCTACAATTTGTACAGTCTAACGACAGCTGTGACGTCATAGGTGTTGTCCATTTTGTATGGAGTGTTTTTTGCGAGTGCTATGAAAATAGTAGTTTATGCAACGGTTGCATAATGATAGGCCTTAAAACACTAGTGCGGTTTTCATGAAACGAGCCGTAGGCGAGTTTCATAATAAGATCGCACGTGTGTTTTAAGGCCAAATTATGCAGAGTTGCATACATAACTTTATCTACACACATATTATAAATCCTCCATGACGGGTTCAGAAACAATATTTTCTGGCAACAAGTTATTTGTTGCAATCGTGGCTGCATATTTCCGATATCCGGCGCATTTTCACATCACACACACTCCGAGAAGACTACTTACTATTCATATTTTCAACTAAAATGTAAATTACAAACAACTTTTTCTATTCAATTCAACAACAATTCTACTTTCGTTCAGCAAAACGTTAACATGGCGCGGCAAATACGGTCTTCCGTCAAGACCATTTTTTTTAAATCATAGACAAACGGATGAAGTCTCTATTCTCACGTCACTCGAGATTAAATATTGTGCAGTTTATATTTAAAAAATATACTGAATTGACGTTTCGTATCAATAACTTTTTAATATCTATGGATACTAGAATAGAGACCCACTTGAGTTTTGACAGCTGTTCCAAATTTAATCTCATTTCTTTACTAAAAACGATAAAGAAGTCATGTTATTTCTTTATCGCAGCACTGGTTTTTCCTAATTGGTTGTCAAAATGGTGGTTATTTCATACGGTTTTTGATTAACCAATGGAGGTTTTATGATATGGGTGTAGATAAATGACTTTTCAAAAGCTTCATAAGTCATAAAATAATCAACATAAAAATATTTTGCGTACACAGATCGGTTTCTATTACTCGGCACTTTCCAATACAGTACACAACTTTTTTTTATACATCTTCCCTATTGTGATGTGATCATTGGAAATGTATAAAAGTCGTCTTAGCCCAGTACTGGTGATTAACTCACGCACCCCGATCCCTGACAGGTAGGTAAAATGAATTTCAAACTTTTTAAATTCATCTGATCCTCTTCCTCAGGGTTGCTTAACCTGGGGTCTATGGACCATGTGTCACGTTTGCCGGGGCTGCACAATTCGTTATTAAATGCATAATGTCATTTATTTAGATGTGACTTCTATTCGCAAAGCAATACGTGAAAGTTTTTTTATCTTGAAGGTGATCTGCCGCTGCAAACTGCTTAAGAATCTATCATCACAAATAAAATGTCTATTAACATTCCTCTCTTAACGATATCCAAAAGCTCCTTGCACAAAAGCGAAAAAATACAATTCATCGAGAATGAAAAGAGTTTTCTCGAAGTCCTAGATTACGACAACTAGGCCGACGCCGCTCTGTCTCCCTCATATACATATCAATTATAGATATAAATAACATCAAAATGGGGTAATTTGTGCAAAATATTATGCCTGTAGTTCGTTGTTTTCAATTGACGACAGTGTTTTAGCTCTTTTCATCTTCGAAACTGTCAAATATAACGTGTGTTACAACAAACTGGAGAAAATAACGAATTTCGTTAATAATGGTGAGCATTGCTATAAGTACAAGCTTCATATGACACTCGTAAATAGTTTTTGTACAAGTTTAAGTTTTTAATTAAAGTAGCGTAAACCTTCAGTTGACAAAGTGTGAAAATATTACTGAGAAAAACGGTTTACATTTGAATGAGTTTACCATACAAAAACATTTTCCTGCTATTGTTATATTATTTCACTTTAAATTGAAGATTTAAATGATAATTAATGAAATTGATATTGCAATGCTGAAAAACTGAAAATTTATTATCTAACGTCTTGGTGCCTTTGTAGTCAAAGTACATACAAATATAGCCTTAATCTGCATCGAAAGGACGGTGCTCCTCGCGCCGGTTTATCACAACTCCAATAAATCTGAAGTGCGCGATCCTGCCCGTTTTTGCAACCGATAGCATCAAAGACAGATCCAAATTCTCTTATATCTGGGACATACTATCAAAATAGTTCATCTATATTACATCGAAATAGGTAGTCATAAAATCAGAGCTTAATTCGTAGAATGAAGCACTTAAATAAGTAGGACTAGGATAATTAGTAACAGGCCGCGGTTTTAAATTACGATGATTGTTTATACATGATGATTGTTTGTGTATTTTTAGGGTTCCGTACCTCAAAAGGAAAAAAGGAACCCTTATAGGATCACTCGTGTGTTTGTCTGTCTGTCTGTCTGTCCGTCTGTCACAGCCAATTTGCTCCGAAACTACAGGACCGATTGATTTGAAATTTGGTATATATATGTAAATTGGTGACCGCAACAGGGATGCGTAACGTAAATAAATTAATTTTGAACATGGGGCCCACTTTTGGGGGGCAAATTAGAAAATTAAAAAAAAGGTTACGCAATCTATATCATGTGACATATCAAATGAAAGGGCTTATTGTGAGGATCTTAAATATAATTTTTTTGTAATTTTAAAATAAAAGTTATTTAGAAAAATAGGCAAAAATTTAACATTCCCCCCCTTATCTCCGAAACTATCGGGCCTAACATTTTGAAAAAAAATACAAAAAATAGTCCTTTACCTATAGATTACAGGAAAACCTATAAGAAGTCTATGGTATTACATAGGAAATTTCAGTTAATCATGTATGGAACGGAACCCTCTCCACGCGGGTTTCACTCGCATTTGTCCGGTTTTTATACAATGACATTTACTAACATCATGATTCGTTAATTTTTATCCTTTTAATAATGAAAATGAACTACAACTTCACGATGATAATGGCATACTTATAGCTAAAGTGGCTTCTCAGACTTTTATATGGATAAATAGTAGGCAAATACAGTACAATACAAAAACATCATAAATGTATCAATAGCGACTCCATGGTACTTTAGAACCATGGCGTACTACCAAAAGTTCTAGCCCTATGAATAAGGCTTAGATCACAAATACACAATAAGTATCTTATAAAGTTAAATCAATAATACATGATCGTTTGTATTAAACCACCGATTAACGATTCACGGAAGAATACACCACAAAAGCCACGAAAAAATATATGTTCATGTTCTATTTCAATCTTTCTGCTTTAATAGAATTTTAATTTCAATTTCACACATAGCGGCACACGTGGATTATAGCAGCTTTTGAGTCGAGTCGAGTATTTTTTCCGATCGATTCGACTGCTAGCGGAGAGATTTCAATGTGTCGTTATTACACCCCGTTTGGATCGTATTGTGTGCGAGTTCAAAACAGTCGGATTTTTTTTGTTTGAATTATTTATTGCTCGCCGGGCTGACGTGCAGTTTAGCGTTTTCGTTTGCTTGAAACACAAAATTGCAGCAGTTTTACACTAAAATTGCATGTTGTTAAGAAGTTAATTTAAAAGTTGCTTTCATATCTTGAATATAAAATGTTTTGCTTGCTGGAAAAAACGAAATCCCTCCATCACGTATTGAGCAACTTTGTTAATGCTGCCTTCACATCGGCGGCGTAACCAACCCGTCACCTGTCAGCGCGCCGATACCGCGCCGCGACGGAACCCGCGCGATAACGAGACGCCACATGTTACGACTCGTACAAGTTATTCAACTCGTACAGTTACTCGACTAGCACGCCTGATAATAGGCTCGCGCTTGTCTTTCATATTTCATAGCCTGCTGTGGCCAGCGCATCCAATTAACTTCAGTTGTCCGCCGCACTTTTTGTAATGTACGGTGAAATATCGAGGGTCTGTTGAGTGCCTACCATGCACTACGATTTCTTTATGACCTACATGCCTATAAACGCCCGTAACTCATTGAGTAATGTACGGTTACGAGAAGTCCTTGTAATTAATATTATGCAATTAGTCGCAACGGTAAACACTGTCGTGTCAGCGTTTTAATGCCCCGTTTATGCTCAAGGATATGAAACGAAAGATCTTGACATGCCATTCCAAACCAAAGGATTGTATTTACGATATTAAATAAACTTTGTAGCTGCTGTATCAATCAAAAAATAAACCGTTTTTTCTCGTCGGCTTAATACTTTTCTCAGAAGCAAGTTGTCTTTGTAATTTACAGCTCAACCAATTATTAAACAGATGCTCTTAATTAAAACAAAGTCTGCGCGTCAGGGCACCGTTTATGCGTCGTAATCTCGGGGATAGTTCATATCTTTTGTGAAAGTCATGTGATTTGCAGCGGGTATCGAGTTGCGCCGCCATCAATCCGCAAGTGAACTCGTGCGCGTCGCAGCTGCAACTGCTCTCACCTGACGATGTCGTTTGTCGTCGTCGACTAGGATAACGGTGCGCTCATACTCGTTAGTGCGCGCATTGGGACAACTGCCTTTTATAAAATCACTTAGAGACTTAAACTGCATAACATATTGTTCATTGTTCCATCTGTTTTCGAGAAAGATGATGCTAAACACATGCAAATATATTTACAAAATGATTCGTATTTAATTACTCATTTATGCTAGATCTAATGCAAACAAGGACAATTACATATAGATATATTATATTCGTTTAGTTATGATTATCTTCTTATAACTACGGTATGTAACACGATGAAAGGCTAATATTTTAACCCGTCAAAGTTTGGATGAGAAGAAAGACTATGGTAGGTTAGAGAAAACAAAATTGTCATTTTAGACATCAAGATAATGGATGCCAGTGCTGATAGTTATTGCTAACGTATTTGAAACTCTAAAACGTATAAAATGCGTGATATAAATAACTCCTCTCCACTCCTCTGCTGCACTGGGAGTGAAGAAATAGCATAGAATGCGTGCAGATGCTTATCATCCTGGCATGTCGTAAAAGTCGACTAAGGGACGGGTCCTCTCCAACATGGTGGACTATCTGTATGGGCGATGGGCCGATCACCTGTCACCATACGGTTCATCATACCATCTGAGGACTAATTAATCGAGTGTGGCCACAAGTAGTCTTGTGGTTCTGCCCACCACATTAGGGATTTCGGGCGTGATAATATGTATGTATGTATAAATAACTTACGCAATTGCTTAAATTGCATTAAAGTGATTATACCGCGGTCATAGTTGAAGACGTGATGGGATTAGTGGAATGGTGGAATTTATAAATTTTTCTGTGTTAACACATTCTGTCAGTATTTTATCGGTCGGTACCATACGATGATACAAAATGTGTTAACCGACTTTAAAACTAGAGGTAATTTATGGATTTTATAAAATGATAAAATCAGAATTATCGGATGAATACTAGCAAACAGTGTGTTAAGGTGCTCGGCTCAACGTAACCATTAACAGGTTTGAAGGTTTGCTGTTCGTCGTAACTAAACTTTTTCAGTAACTATTCAGCTGGAGGACTGACAGAAAGAATATTTAAATATTGCACAGTTCTACACAGTAGAATATTGTGGCAGCGTCAATGAGGATGTTGTCAGTTGTGCCCCGCACTGTAAACTGAAGTTCACACCATTATTACCGGCTGAATGACCGAGCGGCCGTTTATTATTTGACTAGGTGTACCCGGCACGAGTTGCAATGCTTTTCATTTAATAATTTGTTATTTCTTTGATCACAAACCTTCCTGAGAGTGCCTACAACAACTCGCCAAAGTTTCATCGTAATCAGATGAACGCTAAAGGAACAGGAAGGAAGGTCCTGAACAAACAAACAAAAACCTAATTAAACCTTTTTTTTTAATTATTCTTATTTAAAGATTCAGTTTACATTTAAAGTTTATCGCGCACATATAATCAGATAAACAGACAAAGAGACAAAAGACAAACCAACAAACAGACAAACAGATATGAAATACAAAAACCATTAAAATGTTTTTTGTAATGCTTATACTGAAGCCCACATAGCATTTTTTCATTGTTAGTTATCACCAATATACAGACTTTTCCACTTTATAATTCCTCCAATATATTTTTTTATATGTAGGTATATCTTCCGGTTCTGGTCGCTTATTGAGTAGAAAAAATGTATGGTCGAACTTACTGTAACGCTTTAAACAAACGTCATTCCGCTACTAATATAACTAAATATTGGTAATTAAGTAAATAGGTTGATTAAATTATTGTTCCGAAAATAATCTTAGGAACACCGAAAATAGAAAACTCCGAAGGTAGGGTGAAGGCGGCAACAGTGGCTATAGCGACAACAGTGGTGCACTGGCCGTTGTGTCAGAAATATTATAGATAGCTTTCTTTCTTTCTGACTCTTTGGAAGGTCTCCCGATAGAAACAGGTTACAACCAGTTTGCTTGCGTCAGCTATGTAACGAACCCGCATATTTAAGGTTTTTTTTTTTGACGAAAGAAAATGCGAATTTTAAGGTAAGGTGTACTTTCTATTTTTTCACGAACATTTTGTTTTACCAATGGATTAATAATTTTGCGGAGAAATAAACTTAATTGAGGTCATTTTGACGTATACTGCACTTGGATTTAAGCAAAAGTATCACGCGCGGTATAAATTAAATCCAAAATGGCGGTTTAGTACACAGTAGCTCAAATCACATGAGTACACAGTGGTTCATAAGCCAAGTATATTAATTTAGAAAATTTAACAAATTGTAATATTTTTTGTTAATTTTCTCTTTTAGGATGGCTCTCGTTCAGCAAGGCCCCGTTAAATACGGAAACAGACAGATAAGGACAAAAAAACGCTTAAAATAAAATAAAAAAATGTTATGAGCGTGTGAAAAGCATCTAAAGTTTAAGACTGAGAAATAAGTAGTCAAATTTAAGTTACCTGATTATTAAGTAATTTGTCCAATGCGAAAAGCCGAAAATTGCATTATTATTTGAGTTAAATTAAAGATGATTCACTGTGAACTGAGGGCAGATCCACTGTATCCCACCCCCAGTACACAGTGACTCAAATAAGTTTTTAAAAAAAATACTGTTTATTTTCCAAAATATTACCTTGTTGAACTAAATCGATTAAAATAATCAATATACATTAGTAACACTATAATACTAACCCTTCTACATCTTTCCAACACTCGGCCAAATCAAGTGAGCATCACTTGAAAAAAAGTGACCCACTGTTGCCGCCTTGACCCTACACATGTAAGCCCGGCTTCTGAGAGTGATCTTTTTGTATTGCACAAAAAGCCTAAATTAATAACTGATCTTTATTCGCAAATTACATTTATTATATTTTTTTAGATAACGAAAAACAATGCATTGGTTATTTATTTGGCGATTTTACAAGAGTCTTCAAAGACGTCTTCGCAAATTCCCTACCAACATTGTCATGTTCCGCAGTCACAATGAAAAAGATATATTTTTGGAGACAACATTGCAAGCTCCTGTTTACGTATTCGGAGACTCGCCGTCGTGTCCGAGCGCTTGATGATCTGGCTCGATCCAAGTTTCCTTTGTCTCGGCTGAAAGCGGATTGGAATCGTATGGCATATGGCTCTCTATCAGACGTGAAGTGCTTTATTGCAGCTCTCTACCAAATTTACGCCTAAATCAGAGATCAAAGGGTTTAGGAATTAGCATCAATGAGTACCAGAGGCAAAGCGTGAGGGTAAGCCGGTGTATCACTTCTCATTCTAAACATTATATTATTACTCATAAAATTTTGTATTTACATAAAAAATATGTAATATGCAATTTTTATATTGATACAAGAAGTAATGAATAATAATAATAATGTTTGAGTTAAGAAATTATGTACCGGCTTACCCTCACGCTTCGCCTCTGATGAGTACCTACCCGTATCCATGTGTATGTAAGCTAGAACGACAAGCTCTTGGTTTTAATGCAGGTATGTAGTCTGTCTAAGCAAAGAAGTTAATGGTGAAATGAGTTTCCGGTAAATGTGAACTGTAAAGTTAAGGCTAATTGAATCAGCGACTTGCCCGCACACAAACACCAACTCAACTGCTTTGAGAGAAACTAATAGCAAAGTTAACGAGCTAACATATCAGCAGGCCAATATATTTTGCTTGCATAAAGGCGCTTGCACCACCGAGTTCCGCAACTCGCGGCGGAACGGGAACATTTTTCATAAAGCCCTGTACACATACTTGATGCGTAATTTATGGGGACAGCACCCGAGGCCGCCGTTCCTTGAATGTTGATTAGAAAAGAAAAGTTGGAATCAAACGACGCCTATGTTTTTTAAGAAGTTTTTATAATGAGAATTCCATTTGCACGCAAATATAAAGGCTTTATTAGCATATTCCTGCCTAGTGATAACATGTCAACTTAATTTATGATAGCAATAGTACATTGTGCATCTAGGGCCGTAAGAAGGGGATAACTAACGAGAGTCTGTTAGAAGCCCGACGCCGATAGGCGAGGCCTTTTATGACTCGAGTTTGTTATCCCCTTCTTACGGCCCTAGGTGCACAATGTTTTTCATCACATTTGCAAGGAAATTAAATAAAAATTAGACAAAAAAAAGTATATATATTAATTTTATTTCCATTTTACATCGTGAATTACTATCAGGTGGGTGTTCATAAACTGAGCGTACGTTGCGATCAGCGCGGGGCAGCTCCGCCGGCTTGCGGTCGCGCGTCCCGCCGGCTGCGGCTCCCGAGCAGCTCCGCCGACCTGGCGCACTTAACTGCCCGCGGGAGTTCGAAACCATACAAAATCCATAACTCCCTAGGGAGTTATGGATTTTGTATGGTTTATAACTCCCGCTGACGGCGGGGCCCATAGAGGTGTTAAATCGGCTATAGTTGCGTATAATAACACCCTTTCCGAGCAAGTGTGATGAAAATGTATTTACCCAAAACACAATTAGACTTTAAGCTTTTTTAAAACAAGTTTAGGAAATTTAAACGCTTTTACAAGTATACGCTTCGTTAAATACGTACCGGTAGTTTAATAAATTATGATCTAATGTTAATTAATTGGTAAATCCACATGTTATACATTATTATGTATGCATCAGTTCACTTGGAGGCATGAGTGAAGATAAGCTTTGTTTGTGTATTCTAATTACATGAGCAAGCCAGTAAGGCATGCATTGACGCCTATTTAAGCTACGTAATCAGCTGCCCGTATTAGCTATTTGAATTATCTATAAGTAATCTACTTACTTTCTATTTACACAATCAAATCATTATGAATAAGGCTGTTATCGCAAGCCAAGCTCAGATTGAAAATTTAGTTATCGTCAAGCAACTTTGCCGATAACTTTGTTAATGTGAGATGTCGAGTAAACATTGTGTGAATTGGTCGTGGTCAAGCTCTCAAAAAGACCACACTCACGGAACTATACGGCTGGTGAATACAACCAATTAAGGCGACCGACTGTACCATTGACGCGCTCCACAAAAATTAGCTCTCGGGACGCGAGCCGCATTACAACTACCGCAAACATAATTAAACAGAGTTATTTACTAAAGCCTCCTTGTTTGGCCTCCATGACGTAAAAAAGTGAAAATGGAACGGAAGAACGTGTCTTTGAGATTGAATAAAACGAATGATATCTTCTATCTTCTATACTTCTTTTTCGTATGAGTCGAGGTCACAAAAGTTGTAAATATAAAATAAGTAAGTATTGTGTAATCTCCTTCGAATTAATAGTACATTGTGCATCTAGGGCCGTAAGAAAGGGATAACTAACGAGAGTCTGTTAGAAGCCCGACGTCGATAGGCGAGGGCTTTTATGACTCGAGTTTGTTATCCCCCCCCTTACTGCCCGTGATACACACAATGTTTTTCATCACATTTGCGAGGAAATGAAATAAAAATTAGACAAAAAAAAAAGCATATATATTGATTTTATTCCCATTTTACATCGTGTTCATAAACTGTAAGTACGTTGCGATCAGCGCGGGGCAGCTCCGCCGGCTTGCGGGTCGCGCGCGCCCCGCCGACCTGGCGCACTTAACTGCCCGCGGGAGTTCGAAGGAGTCCCTAGGGAGTTATGGATTTTGTATGGTTTATAACTCCCGCTGACGGCGGGGCCCGTAGAGGAGTTAAATCGGCTATAGCTGCTCTATACGCCTGCGTATAATAACACCCTTTCCGAGCAAGTGTGATGAAAAAAATATAAATGCCACGCCTGTATGTTTGAACAGCGGCAATAATCGACGGTCATAAACCAATCGAAAAGACGCTCTATGGGTATAAATTGAAACAAATAAGCCTTTTCCACGCTGTTTTATTCTGAACTAGGAATTTCAAACAAACGTTTTCAATCTTGTATTCCGACAAAGCCTGCCGGATCGAGGTGAAAAGAATCAAAAGGCGCATTGTGATCTTAGAAGGGACTTTTTAAATAAGTATTTGTGAGTCGCCTTAACTTTATTCAGCCCATGTCTCGAGTAAGTAATATTAATTAGATAATCTTTTTCATCGTTACAGTGTTTGTTGAAAAATAACAATGTGCACCACAATGCACTTTGCCAACTTGTCATAACCTTTCTACTATTTTTTAATTGCAAGATTTTTGATGTTTTTGTTTATTTAAATTTTTCGTTTTTGCATGCCTTTGTCTTTTTGGCTGACAAACCCAATCGCAAACATTTTGGGTTCGGCTTCCTTGCGGATGGAGGAAAATAAAGGATGCAGTGCTCAACTAGTCTTTTTGACAGTGTAAAGCAGGAAAAACTGTCTTATAAATTAAATTAGTGATAAATTGCGAGAGAAACTAAAAATACAAAAAACCGGAATAGAAAAGCCAATAGAAACTGTTCGCTATGACAAAGTGGAGCATTTTCTTGTAGGTGAAACAATAAGGTCGCGATACAGATTTTGTAAGGACAGCAAGACTTTTGTATTAAATTAAAAGCAAAATGCATCTTTGCTTTATAGTTGGGGTTAAAAATAAAAGAAATCGTTTTTTTTTATTTCAAGGCAAATGATGTTTTGTCATCAATAAATTATGCATTTCTTTGATTTTGTGTTTGATTGATTTCTTGGCAACGTAAACCACAGTGTACATTCAAAAGTCATCGTTTTTAGCTGTGGAATTGGCATTGTTCCCTTTGGGGTACAAAGGTTTTCCAGATAACTGTTAAAACTCGATTTTTTAAAATATTTTTCTAAGCCCTGTGGGACTACATTAAGTTTCTTAAATTTACTATTCCAATCATTTTTTGAAATTTTATGTGTGTACAATTTAAGTTCTAATTAATTTTCTCGACAACAAGAAACACTACCCATGCTACTACAACCATAACAAGACAGCGTTACTGTTAGCTATGGCCATAGAGTTGATGAATAACGTATCATAAATGTGAAAACAAACGGACAAATCAACATTAACATAATCACACTTGTTTTAGATACGACGTACTTATTTCAGCTCTAAAAACAAAACATCCAGATAAATTAAAGCCAAGCAAAGTTTAAGCTTGAAAGGTTTAGCCGTTCGTGAGAAAAATTGTTTTGAAAGACAGACAGAGAGACGGGCAATAAATTGATTGTATAGCGGGTTCTATTTTTCCAAATCAATATGAAATACTTCACATTTTCATTCTAAATAATGATTTTAACATTAAAGCAATTTCAAAATCGGTTAAGCCGTTATGTATACAGTTTGGTGTTGCAAGCGGCATTTTGGTTGAGTTTAATTGTAAAGGCGGAACAAGTCGCGGTCGCTGCCGGAACCAACATAGTTCTAATACAGGTAGAACGCGACATACAGCCGCGCCGGCTTGCGAACATCACAATTCCGACGCACAACAACAGAGGTTCGCATTTTAATTTTTGAACCACCTAAGAAAACAGAATATCTACTTAATATATTTTATAAGCTTGTATTTAACATGCAATGTTTGTATGTTAGTTTGTTTAGGTCAAATCTTGCAAGCTAAATTAAAACCACTTCCTGCGGAGCGGATTTTTACATATTGGTTCAGTTCCGATGACAATGCATTTTTATGGTAAGCATGACCCTGAATTGACAGCCAGGGCTCAGCCTCGATGTCGATTCAGGGTTATGCTTCAGATAAAGGAACTCTTCAACGGTCAACAGCACAGACACGAAATTTTGTGTACGCATTTTATTGCAATATTAAAGTGCAATGTGCAAAACTGCTTATTATAAAAATGCAATTTAAAAAAAACTTATTGAAGTTATACAGTGTTGCCGGTGGGAAATACAACGGTGCAGAGAAGGGCAGTCCTGATTAAAAAAATGTGTATTTTAAAAACTTATGGATTATAATCATTTCTCATTACTCGGAAAATTTTAAGACACCTTGATAATGTTATCCACATTATCTAGTTGATCCAGCTTTACTTTCATTAAATTTTTAGCACCAAGTCTCAAAACCCTATGAAGTAAATGGTTTTTTTTTTCAAATCATGCATAAAAATAATAAAAATACATGCAGTTTAATATAATTTCAGCCATTTGTACAATTTTGTAGGAACTAATTAAAACTAATACGGTCGTCGATAACGTCCTCCTCGACTTTTTATTATTTACTTAACGTGTTTGCATTCAGCGGTTATTTGATTAGGTATGAGATTATTTTTCATTTTTATAATGCATTTCTTTGTCCTACTTTATTTGCCGAACTCAACCTCAATATAGCTCAGGCTTAATGTTGGGGCGGAATCTCACAGAAATCTATTCCGTGCATTCCGTAGTATAGGTTAGAGTTATTCACAACATTGAATTAAACTTTAGGATTTAGCATATTGCGCATCCAACCGGGTAATCTTATTATATGCGACCATTTAGAGTTATCACCTGTTTCTATGAAAACATTTCTTATTGTCAAGTTAAAATTATCTTATATAGTTAGTTATCTATATCATAAAACCTCCATAATGTAATCAAAAACCATAGGAAATGACCACCATTATGACAACCTGTACTGTAATGTACTGTTGAATAGTATCGATTTTAGTATCGTAATGGTCATCACGATACAGATATGAGCTACAGGCCGGCGCGCCGCCGTCGCCACAGCCGGAGGGGCCCCATCGTCCCGCAGCCGGAGGGGCCCCATCGTTGCCGTGTCGCCGTTTATAATATGTGTGTAGATAAAGTTATGTATGCAACTCTGCATAATTTTGCCTTAAAACACACGTGCGATCTTATTATGAAACTCGCTTAAAAGCTCGTTTCATAAAACCACACTTGTGTTTTAAGGCCTATCATTATGCAACCGTTGCATAAACTACTATTTCTTATTCATGCCTACTAAAATAGAGTTCAAAATGGAAAACGTACCTAAACAAATGACGGTTGCTGTTGTATCTGAAAAGAACTTAGCCTCTATTCGGTACTGCTGTCATTATATCGTCACTAAAATGCCAAAACCGCGAATGTGTCGTTGTTTTGTACGCGTTTGACGTTCACATTCGTTGTTTCGGTATTTTAGTGACGATATAGTAAATCATTTAGCACGACCGAGTACCTAATAGATGCCCTAGCAGCTACGCTGAGCGTAGCGAGTCACGTCATGGCGTAGCGACGTAGATATGTATTTGACCGTCGAGCTACGCCCTTGTGCTACGTGCTTACAAATTTATCTTTTTAGGGTTCTGTACCCAAAGGGTAAAACGGGATCCTATTACTAACACTCCGCTGTCTGTCCGTCTGTCTGTCTGTCTGTATTTCATCTACCGGGATAGTTAGACAGTTTAAATTTCCTCAGATGATGTATTTCTGTTGCCGCTATAATAACAAATACTAAAAAAAAGGATAAAGTAAGTATGTAAGGGGGCTCCCATACAACAAACGTGATTTTTTTGCTCGTTTTTGCTCGATATTGATAATAGCAACAGGTAGACGCTCGAAATATTCACAGAATATTTAGTTATATATTCACTTCAGAAATATTTTTTTTTTTTAAATATAACAAATATTTAAGGTCTCCGATACAACAAACTTGATTTTTTGCCGTTTTTATAGATAATGGTACGGAACCCTTAGTGCGCGAGTCCGACTCATACTTGGCCCGTTTTGTATACTTTAGGCTAGCTTATATTTATCCCAGACCTCTTGACGAATAACCTCCTAGTCAGCTCCACTAAATCTTCTACAAAGTGAAACAATAATGAAGAAAAAGGTACGTTGGCGACGAGCTGCGCATGAAAAGCTAAAGGCTGCTACACTAATTAACAAGGAGATTAATTATTATTGCAAGCAGGAAGCCCGGCTGAGCCTTAACACGGCCCCTTTAATCTTTCGTTGTTTTCGTCATAAGTTTACTACAAATTAGGAACGTTAGACAGAGTAAACAATTAAGACATCGGCGGCATCGGTTAACAATCGAAAAACTGAAACGAATGTCCATATGTTTTCAGAGCTCATATCGTGAGCATAACAACGAAATTACACATACACTTTCGCTGCAATTAACACTTTCACTACCGAGAACCTTGTAGCTGGGTTTCGTTGCAAGGCGGAAAAACGTTGTACCGTGCGCGTTTTGAGAGAACTGTGAACCAAAGGCAAAAATCACCCTTTTCATACAAAAGGCGATAACGGTTTTCACCCCTTCAATGTTAACCGATTTTGACCAATTTTTGATAGATTGTCAGTCAGAACAAAATCTAGGTCTATACGTTTTTTGAATTTTGATTAAAGATCAAGAAAATCAAATAATGCCGAAATTTGTTTTGTATGAGAATACTGGAAAGACAATAAAACTGAATTTAAAGATTATTGTGAAAAAATCAAAACGTATAGACCTAGATTCCGTTGTGACTGACATCCTATCAAAAACTGGTGAACATCGGTTAACATTTAAGGGGTGGAAATCGTTATCGCCTTTTGTATGAAAAGCCGTAGGTTCACAATTGAAAACGTTTCCACTTACAATACTAAAATTCACGAATACTGAAACTAAAACCGAAGGTCATTTCCATCTCAACTTTGGTTACTGCACTAATGAAGCGCGGCTAACAGCCTGCCGTCCAAATGGAAACAAATCAACCACGCCACTGCTCCGAAACTAATATTCGACCAATATTGTTTATGTTAGGTTAATTGTAATTATGAAAGGGTTATATCACCTGATGAGTCTAATCTGGCGCCTCATTCGGGAACGCTAAGTGATTCTGTAGCGACTCGTAAGCCAGATTTCTCATCTCGCTCTTACGCATTACGCTTCATGCGGCAGAGTGGGATGAGAAATCTGGCTTACGAGTCGCTACAGAATCACTTAGCGTTCCCGAATAGAGGCGCTGGTTACTATTTAATAGGGAGTTAATTGAATTATAGTAGTTTATGCAACGGTTGCATAATGATAGGCCTTAAAACACTAGTGCGGTTTTATGAAACGAGCTTTTAGCGAGTTTCATAATAAGATCGCACGTGTGTTTTAAGGCCAAATTATGCAGAGTTGCATACATATCTTTATCTTCACACATATTATAAATCCTCCATGATGGGTTCAGTCAGAAACAATATTTTCTGGCAACAAGTTATTTGTTGAAATCGTGGCTGCATATTTCCGATATCCGGCGCATTTTCACATCACACACACCCCGAGAAGACTACTTACTATTCATATTTTCAACTAAAATGTAAATTACAAACAACTTTTTCTATTCAATTCAACAAAATTCTACTTTCGTTCAGCAAAACGTCAACATAATGGCGGCGAGACCATTTTTTTTTTAAATCATAGACAAACGGATGAAGTCTCTATTCTCACGTCACTCGAGATCAAATATTGTGCAGTTTATATTAAAAAAATATACTGAATTGACGTTTCGTATCAATAACTTTTTAATATCTATGGATACTAGAATAGAGACCCACTTGAGTCTTGACAGCTGTTCCAGATTTAATCTCATTTCTTTACTAAAAACGATAAAGAAGTCATGTTATTTCTTTATCGCAGCACTGGTTTTTCCTAATTGGTTGTCAAAATGGTGGTCATTTCATACGGTTTTTGATTAACCAATGGAGGTTTTATGATATGGGTGTAGATAAATTTATTTCTAACAGTTGTTCAAATTTCGTGGCTATTTAAATCAATTTTACAATGCAATTAGGTCCAATTCGAAACTTCGAAATTTTAAGTTTAGGAAATTTTAAATTAATGAGACACCATTAATTTAAAATTTCCTTAACTTAATATAAGAAACGTCAAACTCGATTTTGTATAGCACCAAGCTGTCAAAATCGAGTTTGACGTTTCTGTTTTTAAGTTTAGCTACTCTTAAATTAGCGATCAGATTTTAGGGTTGGCCCCATTGTTTATTTTAATACGCATGTCACGCTCAGTGGAAATGTTCCCTGTTAAAACATTTTTGCTTTTCAAAATAGCTTCATATTAGATCCTTTATTTACATTCTTTTTCGAGTATTCTTTATTAATAAAAAACTAAGAAAACAATTAAAATTTAAACAACAAAACTAAACTACAAGTAACTACAAGTAACTTGTAACATTGATAACTTTGAAAATAAATTTTATTATTATATTTTTATGTAGTAAAAAACTTAACCTAAATGCCTGTCACATTTTTTAAAATTCGAATAGAGATAGTTATTTGTTGAATAGGTTTAGTTGTCAAACTAAACCAATTAAATACCAGTACACTTACTCACACTCATATTCTAAGAAAATAAAATGAGAACGTACACTCACACAGACACACACACACATACACTAAATATTCCAATAATAAAACAGACGATCCAAGCTGAAGCGATATTTAGAAATTGTTAGTATAATCTGACGCAACGAACCGTGTTTATCGTTGAATGTTTCATAATAGCTGTGTAGATAATAGGGCAGCTGCTCACCTGGAAATATCCCAATATATTTTGTGGAGAACGTTAATATTTTCATCCGGACTGCATCGCGGTCAGTGCATCCAATTAACGCAGGCGCAGCGGGGAATCGCCGCTTGTAAAAATACTGTTTTTGCCTGAATGAGAACGTATCGCCGGCGAAATGTTCTCCGTAATTATGACAAAGGCTGATACGGTAAATACCGTAATGGAGATAGTGGGTAATTGTGATTTGGTAACGTGGCTTTATACGAGAACAGTCAAGCTTCCTGGTTAAATGAGACAAATGGAAAAGACTGCGAGGGTATTAATGCGAATGTTAAATTGAAATCAGAAGTTATGCTTAACCTCACAACCCTAAAGGATCGTAGAGAGCGTGGAGACCTGATTGAGACTTTCAAGATTCTTACTGGACACTATGACCTAGAGAACTTCCATGACATGTTCAAACGCAAGAACAACAAACGTCTGCGTGGGCACCATCCAAAACTTGTTGCTGATATATCGCACAAAAATCCCCGCAAGCACTTCTTAAGCAACAGAGTGGTTAAAGAGTGGAACCAACTACCAGAAGGAGTGGTCTCAGCGCTGAACGTCAATCAGTTCAAGAACAGACTGGATAACTACAAGATTCGCAAAAGAAGCACCTGATTACAGAGTAGCTGGATACAGGCATTTATCAGTTGCTACTACTGCTTGCCTGATAATTAATAATAATAATAATAATGTTTTCGTGAAAATAGTTAAGTTAGTAGAATAGTTTTCTATAAAATATGTCATGTTAGCAAGTTACAAGCATCAATAAATAATAAGTTGCCACAATATTTGTTAATCTGCGTCGTGTTTGAGAAGGCCTAATTATACGACGCCGGCGCCGCCCGTTCAATGCTAATCATATTTTATGGACGCTTGTACTTGTTATCGATTGGGTTATCCAATAAAGCTCTGATCAAGCAGGGCTATTTTTAGTTATATTCTTGCAACAATCATCTTTCGGTAATACATGTGGTAATACTCAGTGAGGAAAGCTGTTTGCTTACATCATTATTTTTATGGCAAAAGATGATCATAAGTCAATGGTAACTAATTTAAAGTCAATATTTAAAAAAGTTAGTTGGTTTGTTCAAATGTTAGGGAAGTATTAAAATATCAAGCATAACAATCACGTAAAATCTAAAAATACGCAAAAATGGCGCCATTTTAAAATAAATTTAACGTTGGCGTACCTAGTTCGAGGCAGCGCAGTGTAGGCGTCTCGGGAGATATTTACTAAAATACGCTATTTCCATCCCATTGAACGAACTGCAATAACTACCAACCAAAATAGAATGCCAAAGTGAAACAGCCTAAACAGCAGGCGAATGATTAAAACACCCAGAGCCATTTTTCAAGCAGGCCCATTCCATAACTCATGTAAATTCGTAATTGTCACGACAATACCCGACAATTTACGTTCGATTTGCGAGTATGGCGGGTGACGTCACGCGTGGTTCGTACTTGTCATGCGTCACGTGACTGATAGCTTTAATATAGTCCCGTTGATTATCCGGCCGGGCGGAAACGGCAAACGGTAATCTAGATTTAATGCCACGGCTCATCGCGGCCGCCCTGTCTCGCATTGTCCTTGGGCGCTAGCTTTGTATCGAATCACTGCGTTATGTATTGACGAATGAGTTTACTAAAAGAAAACCGACAATCGTAGATTGTTACAAACTGTGCAACGTTACATGTTAACTACGAAAAATGCTTCATCAATAAAAAAATATAATTATAGAAAACAATCCAGTTTTTCTTTTCTTGCGGTTATAGTGTCTAGTTGTTGTATTTATAATTTTAATTTTCTACTTTCATAAAAAAAAAGTTAAACGTAATAACCTTTGCAAAGTCGTATCACACTCTACGATTGAACGGAGATAGGAGCTTGCGACAGTTATTTTTTGTCTTATTTCACAGGTAGGTTGTAAATGGTTACCCCGTTGTTAAAAGCAACTTTTTTTTTCTTTTTTAGGGTTCCGTACTTACAAGGTACTGTTTCTTTTTCAAACGTAATTGCGGAACCCTCGGCGCGCGAGTCAGGCTCGCACATGACCGGTTTTTTGAAATCGGTTTAATTATTTTAGCTCTAGGTGGTAACTAATTGAGTGATCACATGTATACATAATCACATAGGCACATAAATACATCCATACATAGGTACATTACCGTCCTCTTCATTCGCTGCAGTCGAGTAAAAACAATTTACTTATAACATAATTTTATTACAATTAGTTGCAAGCTAATTTATGCGCAGGGCCAGTTATTAAACTAAATAAAGTAAGCACTTATTCATATTCACCGGCACCTCGCAGTTGGGGGTCAATTATTTTCCCATTCGCTTTAGTGAGCGGTCGCCCTAACATCCCGACGCGCACCACCAAAATTTTACATATGAATCACATTTAAAAAGTCATTTAAAACCATTTTTGGCCGGCAAAAACATTATGTCGGACATAATAAAGCTAGGAATTGCATTCTTATGAATGATTTCAGTCCTCCTGTGGGATTAGAGCTTAATCCTATTGAAAAAGGGATTGCGGGGCACGGGGTGCACGGAACTTTTCAGTAATTAAATTCTTACGTCATCATTGGACCAAAGAGATCCGAGGTTATTACTGACTCATCTAATACTCTTTTTAAATTGAGATAATTGTTGCAGCATTATCTGAGTTAATGATAGCAGTGCTGCGCCTCTATTCGGGAACGCTAAGTGATTCTGTAGCGACTCGTAAGCCAGATTTCTCATCCCATTCTTACGCACGACGCGTAATGCGTAAAAGCGAGATGAGAAATCAGGCTTACGAGTCGCTACAGAATCACTGAGCGTTCCCGAATAGAGGCGCTGCTTTGCGATTAAAAGGGCGGTGTTTTTAGGGTTCCGCACCTCAAAAGGAAAAAAGGAACCCTTATAGGATCACTCGTGTGTCTGTCTGTCTGTCTGTCTGTCTGTCTGTCTGTCCGTCTGTCACAGCCAATTTGTTCCGAAAGTACTGGACCGATTGATTTGAAATTTGGTATACATATGTAAATTGGTGACCGCAACAGGGATGCGTAACGTAAATTAATTAATTTTGAACATGGGGCCCACTTTTGGGGGGCAAATTAGAAAATTAAAAAAAAAGTTACACAAATTATATTATGTGACATATCAAATGAAAGGGCTTATTGTGAGGATCTTAAATATGTTTTTTATGGAATTTTAAAATAAATGGCTTGGAAGTTATTTAGGAAAATATGCGAAAATTGACCATTCCCCCCCCTTATCTCCGAAACTACTGGGCCTTAAAATTTTGAAAAAAATACAAAAAATTGTTCTTTACCTATAGATTACAGGAAAACCTATAAGAAGTCTATGGTATTTAAAGTAACACAGGAAACAGTTAATCATGTATGGAACGGAACCCTCTCCACTCGGGTTTCACTCGCACTTGTCCGGTTTTTTTTGTATTTCCCACATTGTTGCAAGTGCAACTAGCTGAAGCTGATAAATTTCTATTAAAGTAGTTTTTTACAGTTGCATCTAGTCGTAAAGTCGTCCAATTTCAATGCTAGCACTGGACATAGCGACAGTGTTACATAATGGAGCGTAGATTCTTTGAGCATTGCCAGCCTTTGTTGCCTCTACTCCCACAATAACATTACTTCAAACCATAAAAGGCGTTATAGTCGTCTATAGTAAAAGCTTTGGAGGTCGGATAATAAAAAGAAAACAATATTACTGTTGTGGTCGGGGACGCATTAATATACATTTGGCTTCTTTGAGGGGAGTGTCGCATTTTCATTGAGCTACAAAATAATCTTCGTTCTTACGTTATTAACCGACTTCCAAATAGGTTTGAACCGTATGTACTCGTATATATATATATATATCTTTGAGATGATCGAAAAAGCTACTGGTTCGATTTGAATGATTTTGGCGCTTACACCATTTGGAATGTCTTCCTTCTTTGTATTTCGAAGTAGATAAATTTTGCTTCGAAAGTAATTTATACATTTTTTTTCTGTGCTTTATTAAGAAACCGGCTTCGATGGATTTGTGGATGATATAATAATGAATATTACTATGTTAAACACGTAGTCGTTTTAAGGGTAAACTAGGTTCAAGAAACTTATAATAACTTTCTAAAGTTAATTTAATTAACTATACTCTTTTAGCCATATTCCTGTACGTCTGATTATAGGTAATGATCGCTATTTCATTTTAAGTATTTACAATTTATTTAGCAAGTTTTGTAGTACGTACTGTTATTTGAGAGCCCGAAGTGGAAGTTAAAACCTTTTGTTATTCTCCTTCCTATCACATCACAATACCCGGTTAATTAGTCTAAATAACAGTATTCGCCAGACGCGAAAACAGAGCCCGTTAATTGTAATGAAGGAAACCAATTCTCTCGCGTGAACTTAACGCTCTCCGTCCCAGCCTGAAAGGCAGCCCTCGTAATACGCCAGCAAGTTTGCCAAAAACAAGCTCATATAACGGTCTGGCAAACAGTGCAAATGATGCGTTAGTGACAAACCGGCGTTCAGCCGTCGCTCCGTCTCGCTCTGTCGCCGAGCCGTGTGACAAGGACGGCCGTCCCCTGACGAACGACGCGAAACAAGACAGGTTATTATCTCACAACAGGCAAAACCACGGCAAGAGACCTCAAATATTTTTCACACGTTCACGGGTATTCACAGGAGACTCGGAAACGAAAATTAGTTAGTGAAGATCTTTTTATTTCTGTCCAAATGCGTCCCGAGATTTTCTTTGTTACAGAGTAACAAACGCCACCTTTGAAATTGAAGTACATGAGCTGAATAGCAAAGTAGCCACACACTCCATTCACTCCTTTTGTGGTGACAGCTGGGGCATCTAGCCACTGGTTATTGTAGACTAAAATAGGTTTTAAGAGTGGTCATTTAATTACATCGTTATAATCTGCCTGCATTGCAAATTAAAACAAAAATGATAATTAAAGATTAGAGCAGAGGAATTGAAAAAATTTAGAATGTCAATGACGCTGTGCGGTTTCCGTCCTTCGCCACATATTTCGGAGCAGACCGTCGGAATCGTTCTCGCGGTACTGTGCGTCCTTTTACTTCATTTTTCGCTGGATTAATTTGTCTGCGTATTCAAATTGCAAATTGCCAGATAAAAGGATCACCTCTTTCCTTTTTAGTTAAATCCTCTTGGTTATTTTGAGACTAGGTAACTAAAGTCGTAGTGAAGTAGTAAACTTATCTATCTTCACTTAGCTGTTACCAGCAAATAATTACTGGTTATCATTCTCCCGCGAACTAATACATTTTCCAAAATAAAATATAGGGTGTAAGGAAATAGGGAATAGCTAGAATAGAATATGACAGACAACAATATTCATGGTGTAACTTACAACTTACGGTTCTTATGATATAAACATGAAAAGGGAGTCACGAGTTTAGGGTAACGGATACAGAAAGTATGGTGGCCGTACTGGACACCTTCGTACTGAACTCTTTTAGGTGATTTTACTGTTAACTTTTTATTCCATTAAGTACATAGTTTGTCTATTTACGTGAGTTCGAGTTATCAGGCGCCAATTTTGGAAGCATAAATCTACATACCTAAAGTGATTCTACCTTCTCAATGTACCAAACTTGCTGAACATGGTAGAAGCAACGTAAGATTTTTCACCACTAAAAGTGTTACCTATACAGTTTAAGGAGGCAACGTATCTCGTTATTTATTATGATATGATAGCAACGCTCGTTTTCTTGCTAACTCAATCTCCTATTTCCATTTGGTTTGATAAAAAAAAACGACTTGAGCAGTGATATGTCGTGATCAGTTAGGTAATATTTTTGGCTTTACAGTTAGATTTACGTTTTACGCATGAGTTTTGTTTTAGGTAAGGCCATTGATGCCTTACTTTACAAATCGGTTGAAATGTATTTTTAAACAGAAAATATGAATTTTCCTAACACAATACAATAGCCTCAAGCCTAAACATGTTTCACATGCAAGGGTAAAATTTACACGAGCGGTCCAATTCGTATTCTTGTGCCATTTTAATATTTTTAAATGGTTTGCACAGCGTCCCCGGACCGTAGGATGCCCTACTTCCCTGTATATTTTTTCTCTCTCTATGAAGAAGTCATAAATCACACGGATGTAAATCTGTAACATCCAGTGCCGGGTGAGTGACGCGCCATTATCGCCCTTGCCGGCCGTGCCACAGCCTAAAAGTTACTCGCCGAAAGTTCTATGCTTCATCAATTCCTTTATTTATAGATGTGCATTCCAGTATCGTTTCCGTTTTAAACTTTGTATGCACGTTTTCTCAGGCCATAATGTAATTTGTAAAAAATCGGATATATCATTTATTTTATTATTTATTTATTATTAGTTCATTAACAATAAAACATTGCGTTTGAAAAATTACAATTATTAGAATGTCCCGAAAAAAATTTAATTAATTAAATTATGTATTACTTATTATACTAACAGTAAACTAACCATAACAATATAAAACTATAAGAATTAAAATATTTAACACACAAATATATTCTTTAACATGTCATGAAATTTCATTGAAGTCCTTATCCTTTATAATCAGCATTTAATTTGAATTTAATAATAAATCCCACAGTAGGTAACCGTTAATAATCAGTCAATTTCATCATAAACATTATCATTATACATTGTTATATCTTATTTATAATTAACAATCCTATTGCCAAAACTCTTCGACTGAGTAAAAGCACTTACATTATACCTCATTCATCCGCACTTTATTTACGTAACATCGAGCATTTTAACACTCTATTTATATTTGCTTTCTAGAACAATGTAAACTATAAATGACCTTGGAAATATAAATGATAATAGTAGTTTATGCAACGGTTGCATAATTTGGCCTTAAAACACTAGTGCGGTTTTCATGAAACGAGCTTTAGCGAGTTTCATAATAAGATCGCACGTGTGTTTTAAGGCCAAATTATGCAGAGTTGCATACATAACTTTATTCTACACACATATTATAAATCCTCCATGACGTGTTCAGAAACAATATTTTCTAGCAACTAGTTATTTGTTGCAATCGTGGCTGCATATTTCCGATATCCGGCGCATTTTCACATCACACAGTCACTCCGAGAAGACTACTATTCATATTTTCAACTAAAATGTAAATTACAAACAACTTTTTCTATTAAATTCAACAACAATTCTACTTTCGTTCAGCAAAACACCAACATAATGGCGGCAATTCGATCCTCCGTCTAGACCATTTTTTTTTAAATCATAGACAAACGAATGAAGTCTCTATTCTCATGTCAATCGAGATCAAATGTTGTGCAGTTTATATTAAAAAAACATACTCAATTTACGTTTCGTATCAATAACTGTCTTAATATCTATGGATACTAGAATAGAGACCCACTTAAGTTTTGACAGCTGTTCTAAATTTAATCTCATTTCTATACTAAAATCGATACGGGAATAACATTGCAGCACTCGTTTTACCTAATTGGTTGTCAAAATGGTGGTCATGTCCTACGGTTTTTGATTACGCTATGGAGGTTTTATGATATGGGTGTAGATAACATATTTTTCAAGTAAGTGTTTGTCTAATCTTATGTACTTACCATGGAATTCGTATCATAAATTTTTCTCATGAACTGGATGGATGAAGTAATAAAACATCTTTTAATTTTGACTGTGATGCTATAAAACTTTTGTTAACTGACAAAAGTTCGCATGTAAGTTTAATGGACTTCAAGAAAGTTTGCGTTACTCAGCACATTTAGCCGCTTTGCGTACGTCGTATTTCAACCCGTCTCGAGTCTCTGCGACAAACAGAAAGATGAGCGGGTCGGCTATTTTATTCATAAGTCCTTATAACCGCATATCAATGCAATGTCATTGTCTAAAGGATTCTTTATTCTACGTTGTGCTCTTACTAAATCACTTTAAGTATTATTTGCAACAGCAGCAAAGCAGTAGATTGTTGCACCAAGCAGAAAATGATTCATTATTGCGCCGAGTGTTAGTTTGGAGCCCGAACGCAAGAGAGGGCTCTAAAAACACGAGCGCAAACAACACTTGATCCGAGGTGCATATTCTGCCTTTCTTTCAACTACTGCAAAGAGTTGGTAAAAAAAAGTAAAAGTAGGTTAAAATCTAAAACTGGACTAGCGACGTAGAAAGCATTTTTGCTCCTGGTATGACGCAACCTTAGAATTTTTATATAGCCTATGACACTCGCACGTTTTCCCCGAATCTAAAGATATCCTATTTATTAAAAACTGTCCAGTGATTCAGAAGCTAAAGTAGAACATCCGTTTTTTTTACAGAAAACTTGTATCTGTTCAATTCATTTTCATATATTACGCCTCTTTAGTTTATCATTTAGAAACCTATTTCAGCCAGTACCTTGAGCATAACATTTTAGACGGGGCAATCACAGTTCGATATGGCCGCCAACATGTGGGCTGTGGTTTACTAATGTATGGGCAAAAAACTTTTCCCAAAGTATCACATCCCAAACTATTTCACTCAAATTATCATTTGGCAAAAACTCATTAGTCAAAACAGCTTATCGCAATTTTACAGTTGGCAAAGTATTTTTTGGCAAATTATTGTTTAACAAATAAATACTTGGTCATGTTTCATTTTACCAAGTATTATTTAGTCAAATGTAGCGTTTGGCATAACATACTCTTCCCAAAATATTGCATGGCATACGATTTACATCCTAATTAAGTAATACATAGGACTAACCTAACCTAACCAAACCGCCAACGTGTCGACGTCACCTCGCTTCGCGGGGTGCCTAATTCCAATCTAAGGGACACAAATTAACCCTAACCTAACCTACCAATAATACAATTGTTACAGTTGTTTGTTTTAAAATGCGGGGGGCTTCGCCCCCCCGAGCCCCCTTTTCGAGTACTTCACCCCCCTTCGCCCCATTCTAGCTCCCGAACCTAATATTGAAAAAAATTTAAACGATTTTGCAACACAAACCTGAATATTCCGAGGTTAAATTATTAATGTGTATTGCAACTAATGTAAAAAAAAATCTTTGATATTCTGATTTATAAAAAAAACATAGTAGATCACCATAAAGAAAACCTTAGGAATTCAACTGTTTTTTTTATGTAAGTATGCAATTTAATATGTTTTTGCCTTTTATTCCTTTTATACTTGGTATTCCTGTATTCTTTAATATCAGTAAAAATAAATTATCATTTGTCAAACTTATGCTATTAGTTGAGTATGCGAAGTGGCAATTTGAATAAACGTTTTTTTGGAATATAATATTAGCCAAACGAAAATGTTTGCTCAATAAACGTTTGGCTCAAACGGCAGTACACCGTGGGCTGTATTGCTAATACTTCCATTTGACAGTTCACAGAAAAGTGGTTAACTATACCCTCGGACTATGAATGGACGGAATGAGTGGCTGCACGTCTAGCACGACCTGCCCGCGAGTCGATTGTCGCTCAGTGCGTCCTTTACATAGTTCACTAGTTTGACAGAGACGCACTGAGCGACAAACGACTCGCGGGCATGTCGTGCTAGCCCCCCTGGTGGTGTAATCTTCTTGATCAACTAACCAAATAAAAAAAATACAAATCTGTTCAGTAATGAATTTTGTATGCAACTCTATTGCTCTAGAGCAAATAAGTGCTGCTTTCTGGTGAGTATTTGACGATATAATAATGAAATAAAAGAGTAGTTGGAAGAAAAAGACTTTTATTATTTTTGAAAAATTGGCAGTACGCACCATACCAAATGCCATTTTAATGTAGTCCCGAATAGTTGAGCACTTATTAAACAAAGCCACGTTAAATTGCTCTGTGCGCTTATTTCAACAATCCTCTGTCAACATAACCTCACGACCAATATTTGCCATATTGTTAAACAAACTTTTACTCAAACATATATTCACGTCTTCGCACCCGCATCCGTTAATACAACGGCAAATCAATCAATGTCACCACAGAGTAAAGTAATTCTAACGACACGATATAACCTAACAAGTCTGCGAAAGGAGGTAATGAAAAAGAATGATAGGTGCGCTCTCGGAATCCGAAATACCTCATCAACATTTCTCTACGCTGCTCCTTTTCGTTTTCGGGAATGAAACTGATCGTAATAAGCTAACAAGTCGTGTACATTATCACATCGATCACGCTACTTCGGGATTGCGTGACAGCTGTCATTCGTTATGGCCGCTCATTCTAGTTTCTTACTGAATAGTACGTAAGCGCTAAAAATTATATTATTATATACATAAGTATAATATTATATACATAAGAAGAATAACAACTCATAGACTCATGGTTGGACGAGGTTTAGCGAGGGAGATCCGGGCCAAAATTGATTATTTAAAATTGAGTTTTATCCCATCGATTTAATGTATAAAAACCCGAAAAGGTTTTTTGTTGCGGTCAGCATCGTTCTTCTAGATTGCGTCGAATTAAGAACCTAAGAATTTAATATTTAGTAAAAAAAAAGTATTCGTTTTATAATATCTTGTCATATTTATTGATTAATTAATAAGTAATTCTAAGTGAAAACAGCGGCAGATAAACTGTATGTAGTTTTCGCCCGCTGCTTTAGTTAAAAAAAAGAATTGTAATTAACTTATAAATAAATTTTAAAAAAAAGTAAACCGATTTACTAGCCGATCTTAACTTGGTGTTTATTATATTTATCTTGCGTCATCAACACAAATGAAGTTAAATGATTCACAGTCAAAGATCTCAAAAGAAGGATACACGAAATTGTACTGATAGGCATAGCAGTACAATTTCGTGTAACAAGTCTCATAGAAGGTTGTCATACGCCAGCGCCATGGCATAACCATGCACCCTATTGCTGATGTCTTAGTGCTTACGACATAAATTCTAAAGTCTAATATTGCTTGATTCACACACTTTCATATCATTGTCGGCGGTGACTTGGGATGTGCGGTCTCACAGGTTGTTTGTTT
This sequence comes from Tortricodes alternella, assembly GCA_947859335.1. Classification (NCBI taxonomy): domain Eukaryota; kingdom Metazoa; phylum Arthropoda; class Insecta; order Lepidoptera; family Tortricidae; genus Tortricodes; species Tortricodes alternella. The sequence continues at coordinate 11,862,920 of OX401974.1, forward strand.
GTTTGTGGAATCACTTAAACGGGTGTCCATGACCGTGGTTGCCATGCAACTGAACGTGCGATGGTGTCATATTCGCGATACAAAACGAACACCTCAAAAGTAAGCATTGTGAGAACTACTTTGAGCAGTTCCTTACTATTTATTTCAATGTTCACAGTAATTTCTGTTTGTCACGACATCTACAATTAGATGTCCTATAGCTTTCGATTTGGCACATTTAAAAAGGTTAATTCAAATAATTTGATTTGCAATAAGCTGTCAAATTTTTTGTAGGTGTATTCATAGCAGTCTTCAGGGTTTAGCTATTATAATGACACAATAGAAAATGAAAATGTATTTACTTTTGCTTTTGTTTTCAGGTAAATGTTTATCTAAGTTGGGGCGAGGGTAAGTAGCAAAAGAAAACGGAGCTGTAAAGCTCTTAAATTATTAACGTACATTTTAATTGTTCGCAAAGAGTTGGGTTTTCCAGTTAAATCTGTCCGCCGTCTGGATACAGTGACTTTAACTCATTTATATCTGAGCGTTTAAATTGTAAATTCACAAGTAAAGGTCAAAAGTTATCAGGAACTTAATAAGATTGTAGTGGTCGCGGCTAAACCTATTTTGTTAACTCACTTAACCTCCTGGAACTTAGTTCCGTCGAAACTGCCAACCACTTAAGAATTGCTACGTATTTTTATTCATAGGTTCATTTCAATTAAATGAAATCGCTTTGCTCCGAGAGACAGTCTGCTTTAATTTCATTAAGCTAAAGAACAAGATAGTCGCTTTCAATAGAGACGACACAGAATTCTATTAGATAGTATTCATTCATATCTTATCACCATCATCAGCCGTCTCATAGTCAGAGGGACTGATCAGTAGTTCCCACGTGGACCCAAATTCACATCTTTGAATTTCTTCGCAGATGTATGCAGGTTTACTCACGATACTTTCCTTCACCGAAATTCTCGTGGTAAATAAAAAATTCATTCTGCATATTAGATCTGAAAATTTCAGATGTGCGAGCGATTTGAACCCGCGACCGTCTACACAAGAAGCCATGCGTTAGACCACTCGGATACCATTGCACTCATCATGTCTTTATACACTAAAGTGTATAATGATGACTCTTTATTGGGTGAATTTCAAACATAATAAGATGTATTCCGGTGACACATCCGATTTACCAGACAGGATGGTATGCGTCCTGAAAATTGTCAAAAGCGATTTGCGTTGTTCCGTTTTCGACTTCAATGCTCTTCCTGCGTTTGTATTTCCAAAATCATATAACATTGCTGCTTTAATTTAAATAAGTATGCACTGGGTTAACGTTCGAATAATTTTTTATCTACACCCATATCATAAAACCTCCATAGTGTAATCAAAAACCGTAGGAAATGACCAACATTTTGACAACCAGTTAGGTAAAACGAGTGCTGCAATGTTATTCCCGTATCGTTTTTAGTATAGAAATGAGATTAAATTTGGAACAGCTGTCAAAACTCAAGCGGATCTCTATTCTAGTATCCATAGATATTAAAACAGTTATTGATACGAAACGTCAATTCAGTATGTTTTTTTAATATAAACTGCACAACATTTGATCTCGAGTGACATGAGAATAGAGACTTCATTCGTTTGTCTATGATTTAAAAAAAAATGGTCTTGACGGAGGATCGAATTGCCGCCATTATGTTGGTGTTTTGCTGAACGAAAGTAGAATTGTTGTTGAATTGAATAGAAAAAGTTGTTTGTAATTTACATTTTAGTTGAAAATATGAATAGAAGTCTTCTCGGAGTGTGTGTGATGTGAAAATGCGCCGGATATCGGAAATATGCAGCCAGGATTGCAACAAATAACTTGTTGCCAGAAAATATTGTTTCTGAACCCATCATGGAGGATTTATAATATGTGTGTAGATAAAGTTATGTATGCAACTCTGCATAATTTGGCTTTAAAACACACGTGCGATCTTATTATGAAACTCGCTAAAGCTCGTTTCATGAAAACCGCACTAGTGTTTTAAGGCCTATCATTATGCAACCGTTGCATAAACTACTATTGTCATGACTTTTCATGCCATGTCAAAATCGCAGTGGAACTAAATGTAGTTTTTACTGTTATGGAATATCGTAAATATTCGTAACTTATAACTCCCGTGGTAAACGTTACTCCAATTACAATGTTGACTAAAACAGACAGACAGGTAAAGACAGGAGAAGTCCTATAATGCAATGTTAGCAATTAGAATCTAGCGATGTTGTTATTGTTATGAAAGGCAACACTTTTACAACACTGAAATCCAGCTATGTGTTGAGTCGAAGCCGGCGGCTCGCAGTCGCTCCGAGCTGGCGTGAGAGAATACCCTGGAGTTAAATAGTGCTATGTAAGCAGCTCCACGGCATAGAATGGACTAAGATTTGCATGCTAACTCAGTTTTCATAAGTAATAGTTTCGTTTAGCTGTAATAACCCAACCAACTTTGTTTGAAACGAGCAAACTTCGAGTTGACTGCAAAATATATAGAATTTGTGAAGAATAGTTGCTCAAGTATGTTACGATACAGAACGAACACATTTCAAATGTTCGTGTGTTTAAGTTTCTAACTAATTTTATTTAAAAAGCACTTCGCAATCAAGTCTGGAAATAAAAAAATAATGAAGCTGCACGGATTTCACTGAAATTTGTTAAGAACTGAGCAATGCCAGATTTTACTGGTTCGCTAAATGCGTCTCAGGCTTTCTCACCTTTTTAAAAAGAGCATTATTTAAGCTGGCAATCTTGTTCTAATTTTTAAAACAAAGGCAATGCAGTTTATCACAAACAGCCGGTAACTGATCCGAAGTGGTTAAATTTAAAAAGGTTAATGACAATTCTGGACAACAATAAATAACTTCCAAATTGTTAAACGTATCCCGGGGCACGAACTCTCAGATGCGGGATTGTCCCGGATAAGTTTTTCCACTCGAACTTTATTCTCACCTCAAGTTGCGCCATCTGCCTGATAGGTATTTATATTCTTGCTTCAAATGATTTAGTTTGCCAGCACTCTGCAAGAAAATATTTTCTTTTCAACTACATCAGATGTATGAATGCACAATGCCGGCGGAGTTGCCGACGAAGCGATTTTAGTGACAATAAGTTTACAATAAGCGCTTTCAACCTTCTATTATACTGATATACAATCTTCTCTGTTAGTTATAAGTCTCACTAATCCTTTTGTATGAACTGTATTGTACACAGCTCAAAAAATGTTTACCTGTAGTGTAGCTACTAAACTCATACAAAACAAATTCGTATTGACTGGAAAATAAATCTAAGAATAATCGCAATACGACTATACTACTAATAAGAAATAAGATATTAACTTTAGTAATTCCTCTCTTCGAAATGACGCGGGTAATGACGGACGACACAGTAACTGACCTTCCACTATGATGTGAAAAAGGAATATTTTCACCATGTTTCCTAATTTGGTCTTTTTATTGTCCTAAACAAACTTTCGGGGAATGGAAACGGAGAAAAACCGTTTTCCTGGATATCGCGTTTTGACGCCTTTTTGTTTTCTTTTTCAAGTCCGGATTAAGATTATGTATTTTTGGAATTCTTGTCATCATGATGTAGTTAATACAAGGAAGTATTTTTACAACTTATCCTTTTAAATTTTTGCCACCGGTAAAATTACTTTGTAATTGTTGCTTTATAGGCTTCTGGAAGTTACATTACGTACGTATTTGGTGGAATACAAACAAACGTTTATATAGTTGAATGAAATTCCCGTAGAAAATTATACAAAATGATAACAATAAAATCGAATAACGAGCTCCAATACAATCACAGTGCAATTGATGGGTCAATTAGGCACATTTGACATCGGTGTATCTGTGTTATAAGTTATAACTAAAAGTGTATGATTTTTACTTTCGTTCATAACTAGTAGCTTTTAAATAGAAAAATAGGAATTAACCTAGTATCATAATTTTTATTATCACCAAGACAATTAAACTTTTATTTTCAGTATAACAATCAAAATTATATCTGACTGTTTAAAAAGCTGATTTATGTGGGACAAACTTTATGTGAAGAGTAATACGAATAATGATATCTTGACTGGACATTCCCATGAAGATGTTCCTGATATTATTGATGAATCAATAGAATATCTCAAGGAAAAATAACAATTCGTTTTCTATGTACCCAATGTAGACTGATATTTGATATTTTCTTTTTAACAATGAATAGCTCATGTTTCCGCGAATGAGGTCGCTGTCAAGAAAACGTTACCCTAGGAACCGGTACGTAAATCGCCATACGACAGGACTCAATAAAGTTATCGGGGTTCAAGTCTGTCATAATTTTGAACACGTTCATAAATCCATCAATATTTAAGCACTCCGACCACAATATTTTTCTTGTCGGTCCCCGCCCGGGAGGTGCGTCACACGTGCCTCATAAATTCCGATAATCCATGGCCTGTGCACATCGTGTTGGTATATTCGGGGCATTGTATTATGAGAATGTCGGGTGGATGCCGCTAAGACTTCATGATTCAATACGACGCCTTGCTAGGCGTATTGCAGAAATTTGGCACGTGCAATTACAGGCCTGAGTTAGCACAGGGGCATCGTGAGTTTATGCATAAGTGGCTTATGCTTGAGCTCCTCTGTACATGTACCTACATAAGTTTATTATATTATATGTATTATATAGTTTATCTGGGTCTATTTTGTCTCCCATAAAATTAAAGTTCCGATTTTCACAATCCATAACGTTTTTGGTCATAATAATTATTAGTCATAATGTTGAAAGTCATATATTAATAGGTATAGTTTCTGAGCTCCGATTTGCGCTCGTCATATTTGTCGAAATGCATAAAAATGTATACTCCGCAATGTAAGGTAATAATAATATTACTTGTAATTACGTATTTGCAAGGGCGAAAATTGCTGAGCATAAACTTATCTTAATTTACTTGTACTAAATATTGTTACGTAATCCTCAAATTCATAATGCAAAACATTAAATCGTAAAATAAAATACGAGAATAAAGCATAACATCTAAAGGGGCTCGTAAACGGGCTACTTTTTCGGCAATTTATTGCTTCAATTTGGGCTATCCCCACGAAGATTATATATTAGATCACTAATGTGAACAAAAAGTTTGTATGTAAACTTTTGGGGATAGCCCGAACTGCAGCAATAAATTGCCAAAAAACTAGCCCGTTTACGAGCCCCTTTAAAGTGCAGTTACACGAGCAACATTTCCACGGCAATATGTGGCCGGCAACTATAGGCGTCTTCTCCTAAAGTACAAAGTTAGAGTAAGACAGCTAGAGTAGCTGGCTATAAATTGCCGTAAAAAGTTGTTCGTGTAACCAGGCCTTTACAAACAAGCAAGATTTTCTGGGCTAAAAAAAAAAAGGCGGGAGCTAGATATCAATTAAATAACTTGAGAATATAAAATTATTAACGTTAGAATTATTAAGGTTATGCTTTACAACTTTTATGACTTTCGATAATTATAAGCATAAATAATATGGGAATCAATTTCAGTCTTTCAAAATTCGAAATAATAAGTTTATGGGTGAAAAAGGGATCCCAGTTTAACCTTATCAATTCGCAATTGCGCATGTTTGCCTGTATGATTATTTTGCTTTTATATTAATTCTTATATATTATTAATTGGACACATTATTTTATTTAAGTTTCACTTATTTTTATTTTATTAATTTATATTTGATTTTTATTTTCACTTTGATAAATTTTAAAAATTCTTAATTTAATTGTGATGATTTGTTTGATGATTAATTATTTGTTTCGGGATACTTACTTATTGTCAGTTTGCTCATTTTTCGTACACCGAAAAGCACGCCGTAGTTGTACTTCATTTACCAATAGTGACATATAATGTTGACGAAATTAATTAATTTGAATTTGAGTCAAGCTAAAATGTTTCGTTGAAAATCAAGAGGAAAAAATGGAGAAAAGGGAAACGACCACAGCGAAAAAAAGGAAACTGGCGCCTCATTCGGGAACGCTAAGTGATTCTGTAGCGACTCATAAGCCAGATTTCTCATTCCACTCTTCCGCACGACGCGTAATGCGTAAGAGCGAGATGAGAAATCTGGCTTACGAGTCGCTACAGAATCACTTAGCCTTCCCGAATGAGGCGCCAGCACTAGTTGTGAAATCGCCAAACTTAATAGTCTGTATCAGCGATGATTTCACATTGACTCCTTGAGTCTGCTTGGGAAATGGGACGGATGCTAAAACGAATTTGAAAAGCCAGTGCCCAACAGTGGGGTGTCAGTGGGAATTAAGATGAATTGTTGCGCAATGGGGTGTGAGGGAAGCGTTTGCATTCGCCAGGCTCGCGTCTCCCAACAAATTGTATTAGAGGAAGCCAATACGTGACATGTGTAAACGATAGCTTAGTTATTTTAAATACTTGACTTGCATTTTATTATAGGACAGAACTGACTGACTATCAGCCTCTACCTTTTTAATACCATTTAATAAATAAAAATGTTATAAATACACCAAAAACGTAAAAGTGCCTGAAAATTGGCTACTTGACTATAGTAATAAAAAATAAAATATGAATATATTTCTGTAGAACGGTAGCTTAACGTAAACAAATGCATGTAAAAGAATCAAAAAGATCATTTTGACTGTTACTTTTTCTTTTATTAAGGGTCAAAAATAGTCAAAATAAGTGAAAAATAAATATTGTTTTTTAGTTCTGATTTACCCGTTTTTCACATCCTCATCAAATTTCTGTAATTTTTTATTTGTACGATATTGGCCTAAATACTGTTTTTTCGGAAATAATTGCAAATTTCATATATTTTGTATAAGTTCCCAATGTAAAAAGAGCCCTGACGGCCATATAAAATATAATCCGTCAGCGCTCTTTTAGTGGTATGAAGTATGAATTTTCAAAGCGTACTTTCCAATAAAAGATGAAATAAAAATCATGCAAGTTCCCTATTCTAACATAAAATTGTGCTGAAATGTTTGTATTTGTGTAACAAAATCTCGTGAAATTTTCCATTGCACCTATAAAATTTGAGCTAGTAACGGTTTCATGCATGAATTCGGTGTCATTACTGAAATTTAGCTTACGGCTAGTAAAAAATTTAGTTTTCTTTTTTAAATTGCACGGTTTAGAGCACGAAACACGGGCTGATAGACCGCAGCGCCGTAATGTTGAAAATATTTAGCCTACTATTATCTGACCTAGTTAAACTGGCAGTACACGTAGAGCGTGCAAGTTGGCGTAGAAAGAATATTTATCATTCGGGGCCGCTGTTATTGGACTTGTCTTTTTGGCGTTTAAGGCGAGCGGAGATGCGTTTATTCAATTTGCTGTCATTAAATAAATAAATCAGGGGACAATCTTTTACACAAATCGATCTAGTCCCAAAGTAAGCTCTAAAGGCTTGTGTTACGAGTACTAGACGACGATATAAATACTTATATAGAGAAATAAATACTTAAATATATTGGAAACATCCAAGACTCAGGAACAAACATTCGTGCTCATCACACAAATATTTGCCCTTACCGGGGATCGAACCCGGGACGCTAGCTTCGGAGGCAGGGTCACTCCCAACTAGGCTATCCGCGTCGTCAAGTATTGCTATAGTTGCTATACTTACCTCATTCTTTTTCGGTTGCTCAGTATACGGCGCCACTCGACTTGTGATTTCACAGCTACTTTTACAGAACTCACTATTTTCTAGTTTCGCATCATGGTTTAAGAAAATATTAATTAAATCGATTTGGCTGATTTCGTTCTATACTTGGTTATACCTGCTTTGGTAAATACGGTAAGTGCATTATGAATTTGTTCTTTCGTGTTTTTAGGCCTGATTGGACCAAACTGATACAAAAGCCCGGGCACATTGCGAGCATGACGTGACGCGGTCTATTTATTAACTTGTCCATCTGGTGTATTTATATGCGTGTATAGCAATATTTTGTCATGATAGGACATATAATTGTGTATTTACGCAATAAATATGTTTGCTCAGCTTTGTAACAACACCTAAATGCCAAAATTACTATGGACTAATCTTAGTATAAGTCTTACAACAAATTGGTAAATTCTTCTTTAATCAGATAAAGGAAGCTTCGTTTTTAGTGATTTCCTAAGGGATCATAAAATTACACAAAAAGTACTGTCCATTTAATACAATAAACACCGTGTGATGAATGCCCGTGGATTTGTCACCAATACACTGTTTTCAATTCACTGGTCGAACTGAAATATATTATGATGAAAAAATAATTGAGCAAAATTCATGAAAATACGTTACGTTACATCACTTCTCATATATATCACAATTATATCATAGGATCTACTCAATTCTTATTTTATCATTAATTGTTATTGTAATAATTTTAAAAATGATGTCTGTCATGTGTCTAGGAATCAATATGCAAATGCACTTCTTATATGCATAGTTTGGATGTTTGATGAACATACCTAAAATGGGTGAACGGATTTATTCTTTCATTCAGATTATCTTTGAAAAATTGAAATAATTTTCTTTTTGTACAATGTATAGCTGTAAGTTTTTTTATTCGTTGTATGTTCTGCAAGCGAACCATATTAACGCCGCGGGGTTGTCTTTAATATTGTATCGATTCCAGTTTGCATGCACAAAATGTCCATTTTAGTCCAACTGAACGAATGTCACGTATTTGCAGACAAACATCAAATAATAAATGTTATGAAAATATGAATGCCCGTTTGTCTACAACCATTGTAATTGTGCATGCGTGCACCAAATTTGTATGTTCCTTCATTTGTAGGTACTTAAGTTGAATAAAGAATAGAGAATGATGTTTGTTTATGAAAACAAGGAAAAATCCATAAAGTCCGCAGTCAATGTCAAATGTAAATTATTCGAACTCGTTTTATTTGTAAATAGTCTTTTAGTGTTCCGAAGATCCGCTGAAGAAACGAAACCCTTATAGGATCACTTTGTGTCTATCTTTCCGTATTTTCGTCTGACAGCCTATTTTCTCTGAATGTACTGGACGAAAAAAATTGAAATTAGGTTCATATACAGAGGTAGGTGACCCGAACACGGATGTTAGGCGTGGATAAATAAACAAATCAGAGCCGAAACGTGAGGTTAAGCCGGTGGATCATTTCTATTTTTAAGCATTATAAGTATTATTAGTCATTAAATATTGTATTTGCATAAAAAAACGTAAAGTATGCAATTTTTATGTTAATACACGAAGTAATTAATAATATTATAATTTTTCAGTTAAGAATGTATGCACCGGCTTACCTACCCTCACGCTTTGCAACTAAAACAAATTCTGTATACGTACCATATTTCAACCATTATCGTCCTGTAAATTTGGAGAAAATGACCTGTCGATGGTTTATAGTACGGAACCCTCACCAGGCGAGTCCGACTCGTACATTTCGCTGTTTTTTTTTTTCTTCAGATTATTACCTCAATTTTTTATTCAAGCTGATCCTATATCCATTTTCTTATATTTCGCTGGACGAATGCAAAAGTGGCACAATTAAAAAAAAAAATGGTTTTTGAGAGGGCGCCGACCGTCCAGTGGCGCCCTCATCACTGTTATTGTGTTTTCTATTAAATGAAAGTATTTTATTAAAATTGAAGCCGTATAAGTTGTTACGCAACTTAATACACAACTTATATGCTATGTAATATAGCTTTGCAAAGTATAACCATCATCTAATCAATTTAACAGAAAAAAGCGGCCACTATTTTCTATTAAATTGATTAGATGATGGTTATACTTTGCAAAGCTATATTAAATAGCATATACGATGTGTATTAAGTAGCGTAACAACTCATACGGCTTCAATTTTAATAAAATACTTTCCTTTAATAGAAAACACAATAATAGTGATGAGGGCGCCACTGGACGGTCGGTGCCCTCTTAAACAAAAAATCGTGTCATACATTGCATATTTTATACCATACAAAACAGACCGAACTCAATAGGATATTTAGACATGTGTCACTATTGCATTCGTCCAGCGATTTTTCCTACTCGTTGGTTTATTGAACAATATTTTTTGATTAAAATCTCACCGGATGGTAAGTGGCAAGATGTCAAAGATGACACATTGTTATGCAATAGTATCTGAAAAATTACGGAAAATTGAATTATTTTTTATTTACCTTCATCTGAAGTTTCAATCATTATATTACGCAGAACGCTTCAAATGCTATTTTTTGATAAACTGTTATGCAGGCTTATACGGGTCCTTTCAGTTCATAATGTTATACTCAAAATTCATGTCATCTTCTATTCCTAACAATACTAAAACTCCTCACATAAAATAGCTTCTAACGAGACCTTTTTCGTAAAGTTACTAAAAACATCCCCCCGAATGATCCATTATCTTCTCACGAGGACAAGTTAGCGATCTTCTTCCGTCTATTTTCACAAGTAATAACTAAATTTATCGTCGGACTTTCGGTCTACATCGTAGCGCCTTCCAATATTGGTAGTTGTGAAGTCGCGTCACGCGCGCGGGCCGCGGTGGGCCGGGCCCGCGCCGGCGTCGCCGCTCTGGTCGACGACGCGTCATTAAAATTAAGCATCATTACTCTTGTAAAGCGACTCTCGGCGACGGAAGGCACGAGCTTATTGGGAAGTTTGTCGCCGCACAGGCCCCTCTGTCGGCTGCTAATCCTCCGCTTTATTGCTGCTGTAACAAATGATCCGGCGCGGCGGCGGAGGCGACAGCGACAGTGCGAGGCGTGTCGCGTTACCCCATATGCTAATTCGCGAGTTCAAACCGCGAGAATAATGATCGCGCCCCGCGTGGTAGGTACAGTGTGTAGCCCGCCTGCTGTAACGAAGTTACAAGATGCCTGTATTGATAGTTACAGCCTTATTGGATTTCGTTCAATTTGCAAGTATAATAATTAGTTCCCGCAAGTAATGCAATATGACGAGTAAGACAGATATATTTCTGCAATTAACAAAGTACAATTCAAATAATCCTCACAGTATTTCTGAGGAAATTTAATGCTATAAATACAAAAAGTATATATGAAGGTAATCCAATTTAAAACTTGATCCAATACATTATCATACAACAAAGTTCAATAATCTTTAATTTACGGATTGTCGGAAATCGCAAACTACCATCGCGGCCAAGTTTAAGAAAATACGACGAGGGGGAAAATGGCGGTACACAAAAAGTTCATAAGTAAAACTTCAGCCAGTGGCTTTGAGGTGAAAAACGCGAAGCAGAAAGTATAAATATTCATTGACAGAAAGAGCCCACGCACAGTAAATAATAAACTTTTATTTCAGCTCACCATTAGTAAAACAGCGGGGAGACGCATTGAAAATTCGACTCGCGACTTCTAATTAGAGAGGACACGCCGTCCTTTCCGTTCGACTTCTTTATTAATGGAAGAGTCCGTTCCAATTGATTTCATATTTAACATCCATTTCTGTGTAAGCCGGGGACCTTAATACACAAAGGTCTTTTGACGTGGCCATTACACGCTAGGTGCCTGGTTAATGCAGCTCTTTGAGGCCACCTTCAACACTAATAGGTACTCTATTTAGCATCTTGGTACCACCGGAGTAAACCGTCGAGTTTATGTTACGTCTAAGTAGATATCAATAAAACTAATGAAAATGCTATTGAATTTATATTATTTCAATAAACGCGACATACCACTGACTCGCGTATCAATGAAACTGCTAGAAATGTGAAATTTTGCAAGTAAGTCTCTTTTATGACGTAGGCATTAAGAAAGGATTTTTTCAAAATTAAACCCGTGAAGGGGTGATAAGGGAGTTTAAAGTTTGTACAACAATTGCGGCGGGTAAAGCGTGGCGGGACCACTACTAGTATCACACTAATATTATAAATGCAAAAGTTTATGAGTGAGTGAGGGAGTGAGTGTGTATGTTTGTTAGTTCTTCACGTTGAAAAGGCTCAAAGGATTTAAGTGAAATTTTGAAAGGATATAGCTTATACCCTGAATTAACACATAGGTAACTTTTTTCTAGAATATTGAAAAATCCTGAGGCAATAACTATAACCGAATTCCGGGCGGATAAGTCGCGGGTAGAAAGCTAATCATATTATAGTTTCAGTAGGTTTCTGCTTCACAGATTTAGATTGCTTTAAACCGAGCAGTTAAGTGCGGGCAGTAATTTCAGCGAACTTACTTATTATTTACAGAAAACGTTACTTAGCGGCGAGTCCTCGTGTGAAATTACATTTGAAATGCGTAGCGCAGTAATGCGCAGTCTGGCATGAATTACGCATGGGAACGGCCAATGAGCTTGTGATTTAACCTGCACGGTCAACACTACACGACAGTTTTGTGTTATACCTAGTAACACTTACTAATTCAATACGAAATGAACATTTTTAAATTGAAAAATTGGCCGTTCGTCTACTTTTGAATTTCACGTTTCAAACTATTGTTACAAAATGTGCGTACGGGAAAGGTTTTTTTTTATACGAAAAAGAAAAAGAAAATTATTTGGCAGCATTGTGGTATTGTTCCTATTTCGGGACCGGTGCCGATACAAGTTTTTTTTTAATACACTATAAATCTGCTTTAGCTTTTTTAAAAGTATGATGTAGATATTAATTGGTAATTCTCATAGGAAAGTCCAGTCAAAGGCCCCCACGATGCATTGCCGGTGAAGTCGCGTCGCCGCAGACTTGACGAGTGTGAATGTATACATATTGTCAGGGTTGCAAAATATGAACCAGCTTGTGTCGCATTTTTAAGGTAAGACTATTTCTTTATTTAGAGATAAAGCCAAAACTTTTTAAGTGAAAAAGAATTGAATGAAAAAATAACCTAGGTTGTACACTAAAAATTCTGAAATTAATACATTATTTATGATGAATGACATATAAAACTGAATTCCACACTTTAATTTAATACTAAATACACTGTATTTTGATATGTTTTTGCCATTAGCCAAAACTTCTACAATAAGCATCCCCAATTTGTCCACGTAACTAAGTATATTGCCGCAGGATAATAGGTACGAAGAAGATCCAAATACGAAGCGGGATGTTGAGAATTTTCAACATATTTTCTTGTATAGAGGCAACAATATCAGATATGAAGGTCAACTGTCTGGTATAAAGCAAATTTATTCTGTTCGTTCAGTGTATTGGCTCATATAAGTGGCGATCTGCGCGACGACGGCGGTGGAATGATAACGGTGTAATTTCGGCGGCCGCGCTCTGCTATACGCCCTAAATTACATTGCGGCTTTGCATCCTCCCTGAAAGGTTTTATTCATAAATCTACCGTAACGCTTTCATAAGGATGCGGGAAATCGTGCCCCTCCGATATTAATGGCAATTTAAAATACTTTTTTGAATGTTGAACTCTACCGTTACCTAAATGAGGTACTTTATGAACTTGCGTATTAATTAAATTTATAATGAACATTTTTTATTGACTTCGCAATTTTGACACGCTAAAAAGTAAAAGGGACAGCAATACGAAACGCGCGACTGCATCACTGCAAGAAGTCGCAGTCTATATTGGCACAGCGTGCTTGGGCATTTTGTCGGGGACCGCCTCTATGAGTGGTTCCTTACCTATGCACTTATCGAGTATGTTGGCGTAGGATACCCTAGCATGTCCACAGAGGTTTACTTTCTTAAGACGCACCACCGTCGCATCCGCCTCTTGTTCGATGATAGGTGTAAAGGCAGCAGGTGAAGCAAAGCTCTCATGGCTGCTGGAAGAGTCGGCCTAATGCATCCCATGATTGTCATGCAGGCCAGTATCTGAAGTCGTTGAAAATGAAAATGAAAATGAAAATATTTATTTTGCAAGTAGGCCTCACGGGCTCTTTTACATGTCTGAATCTACCAGCGCTTCGAAAGGTGACATGTGCTGAGAAGAAACGCCGCAAGAAACTCAGCAGTAAGTCTTTTTTCCACTTTAAAATTACATATAACTAAAACTAACATAAAAAGTGCAACAAATAAACCTAATGGGCACAAATTAATTATCTTATACAACTAATAAGGGAGATGTATAGTCTCCGCGTCTGAACAAGTAAATTTAAGTGCCTTAGAGATGTATAAAGTCTCTAAGGGTCATAATAATAAGAATAATATTAAAACAGAGAAAACATCTAAATTGATTAATCTAGGTTACATGGAGATGTAGACAGTCTCCATGGTCAAGTATAAAGATGGAGATGTAAGGTCTCCAAATATCAAAAACAATCTGAAATATAACATTTCATGTCCTAATAATACAAATATTATGGGCTATTAAGCCAAAAGGTCAATAACAGTTTATTAAGGAGACACAATAGGAAACGGAGACAGCGCCAGGAAACGACATACAGACTCCCGGACACTACGAGGTTACACTGTTGCGTTTCTTGGCCTCAGAGCTGGCCAAGCTTCTTTATCATTTAAATAATCTTCAACTCTATAATATCCTTTCTTAAGCAGCGAATCTTTAATGTACCGTTTAAATGGATTAACAGACAAGTCCCATGCTTCAAGGGGAACTTTGTTGTAGAATCTTATGCAGTTCCCCAAAAAAGATTTACTTACTTTCTTAAGGCGAAACTTAGGAACAAGGAGCTTATTCTTACTACGTGTATTAAAATTATGGACATCAGACACTTTCTTAAAACCTTTAATATTCTTGTGCGTATACAAGATCACCTCATAAATATACTGTGAAGCTACTGTAAGGATGTCAATTTGTTTGAAACGGTCTTTTAACGAATCACGGCAGCCCAGGTTGTAAATGGACCGGACTGCTCTCTTCTGTAGAATAAAGACCGTTTCGATGTCAGCCGCCTTACCCCAGACCAGGATGCCATAAGACATAATACTATGAAAATAACTAAAATAAACAAGTCGCGCTGTTTCCACATTGGTAAATTGACGAATTCTTCTTACAGCATATGCAGCAGAGCTCAGTTTGTCTGCAAGAACGGATATGTGTGGACCCCATTGTAAATTGCGGTCAAGAGTTAGCCCAAGAAAAACTGTCTGATCTACAAGACATAGGTTTTCTCCATTTAAAGTAAGGGCTGCGTCTACCTGTGTAACATTAGGTAAAGAAAATTTAACACATTTAGTTTTCTTCGCATTAAGAAGCAAATTGTTAGCTGTAAACCATTTAAGCACTTCCTTCAAGGTGTCGTTGATATGACTATAGTCTTCCTGCTGTCGATTTACTTTAAAAATCAGCGAAGTATCATCAGCAAATAAAACTATGTCACACTTGTTATTTATAAGGCTAGGTAGATCGTTTATATAAACAAGGAAAAGGAAAGGGCCCAAAATAGATCATTGGGGCACTCCGAGCTTCACAGGTAAACCAGAAGACTGCACTTTGTTAACTACTACTTTCTGAATCCTCTGGCTAAGATAAGATTTTACAAGGTTTAGTGCTTTAACTGATAATCCATAGTGCTTGAGCTTATATAAAAGTGTCTCATGCTCAACACAATCGAATGCTTTTGAGAGGTCGCAGAAAATACCAATCGCATCTTGCGAATGTTCCCATGCTTCATAGATATGCCTAATAAGCACTGAGGCAGCATCTGTTGTCGAACGACCCTTTGTAAAACCAAATTGCTGATCGTGAAGCAAATTATTAGTATTAAAATATTGAAGCATTTGGTTAAGAACAATTTTTTCAAATACTTTACTTAACACTGGAAGAATAGAAATAGGTCTAAAATTACCAGGGTCGGATTTACTTCCAGCTTTGAACAAAGGAATTACTTTACTGTGTTTCATCAGGTCTGGGAACACACCCGCATTGACACAAGAATTAAACACGACGGAAAGATATGGCGCTACAATGTGAATAACCGATTGGATAACTTTTACAGAAGTACCCCAAAGATCCTCAGTATTCTTCAACTTCAGGGAATTAAAAGTTTGTACAATCTCATAAGGGTCTGTGTGTTGAAATTCGAAATCCGTCTTACCTCTTATCGCAGCATAGTCTAGATATGAACCTGCAATCGCAGTAGAGGAGTTGAGTTCACGAGTGGTGCTTACCGCTATATTTGCGAAGAATCCTTCAAAAGCGCCTGCCACATCTGAATCAGACGTCAGAATTTGATTTTCCACTCTCAATTTAAAGTGACATTCACGGGGTTTTGATTTACCTGTTTCAGTTTTGATAACGTTCCAGGCTGCCTTCACCTTGTTATCTGCTGTTTTAACTTTATTGCTAAGATAGATTGACTTAGCGACGGCACATGCTTTTTTAAATACCTTTGAATATTTTTTGACATATTCGGTGAAGTTGGCATCTTGGTTGTAGTTCTTCTCTTCGTATAACTCGTACATCTTGGTTCTGCTTCTATGAATGCCTACTGAGGCCCAATCACTAAACCTAGGTTTGTTAGTACCATTTCGGATAGTTTTCGTTTTGAAAATGGTTCCAAACTCGTAATTAATAACATTGGAAAGGTCCTCGTATAGTAGATTAGGGTTAGTTTCTATAAGGGGGGTAACAGGAATCTTGCTCATTATGTTATTTTTAAACTTTTCTACACGACTTACAGTTATGGGCCTGTATGTTATTGACGATTGATGTTGTTTAACAAACACCCTGAAGGAAGCTTTTTGGCCGCTATGATCAGAGTTAAAGCAGCTAAACACAGTTTTATCAGTAGCTTCACAATTACAGAAAATGTTGTCCAAACATGTTGCCGAGTTGGCTGCAATTCTAGTTGGTTCGTGAAAAAGATGAGACAAGTCAAATGATTTAAATATGTTCAGTAGCCTCACTGATAGTGTGTTTGCGGAGTCTAGAAGATTCACATTGAAATCTCCACAAACTATAATAGACTTACTACTGTCAAATACCTGCTTCAGAGCCTCCTCCATCACACATTCAAACTGAGTGAAGTCTGAAGCTGGTGGCCTATAAACACATAATATAATGTGTTTTTCCATTTCAGTACAGGAAATTTCCACAACTCGTTCAATAGAAAGCTTTGTTATGTTTTTCCGTTCCTTAGATTTATAATTATTTTTCACTAATATCATTGAACCCCCGTGAATGGCTGACTTTCTATTGAAAGAGCTTGCTATGGTATAGTTATGAAAGTTGAATATCATTTCATGCTCTTTAAGCCAGTGTTCTGTAATACACATGATATCGACATTGAAAGCATCGAGGAAAAGACCTACTTCTAATTCTTTGCTGGAAAAGCCTTGTATATTTTGATGAACCAAAATAAAATGGCGTTGCTTTTCCGCTGTCTCACGCATTAGTTTAAATGTGCGCGCGGGTCGGCGGCCGCGGGCGCCGCGCGCGCGCCGCCGCCGTCGGCCGTCGCGAGCGAGTGTCCACATTCGATATTATACGCTAGCAGTTTTGCCATCGCAACTTTACATTTTCTATTCAAAGACATTCGGTCTCGATCTAGTCTGAAATGTTTTATAAACTTATTACTATCAAAGTAGTGGTAGTTACTGTTGTAACATGTCGCATTGTACAGCATGGCATTAATTTTGCAAATTGTATTGTTATGCTTATCAGATACAAACTTCGAATAAGGAAGTGCACACAATATAATTTTATTTATGCCATGCTGTTCAACCGTCAATAGTGCTCGCAACAAGACTTCTAATTGAGACTTCTTTAGGTCTATACTATTGCCTAACATAATGACTAAGGTAGTAGCACTGCTAAAAGAGTCATTTAAAAGTCGATCGGCAATCTGCTGGACGCTAGCACCACGGAGGCAGTGGTTGATGACTTTCTGGCGCAGCAGTTGACCGAGCGCAGATCCGAAGCCCACGCCGATCTCATCCGAGTATATGACAGTGCTGTGAGCCGCCTCCGTCACCTCTGCCACACTAGCACCCGGCAAGGAGCGGGCGGGCGCGCGCGTGTCCACAGCCTCCGCCGTGGAGAGCGCGGGGGCCGCCGGCGCAGCGCGGGGCGCGAGGGCCGCCGGCGCAGCGCGGGGCGCGGGGGCCGCCGGCGCAGCGCGGGGCGCGAGGGCCGCCGGCGCAGCGTGGGGCGCGGGCGATGCCGGCGCGTCGCGGCGCGCGGGGCCTGCGGGGGGCGCGGGGACCACCGTTGAAGTTTTGACTCGACTGTAGATAATTTGGACTATGGCCACCAGACTATCGTCCCGTCGCTAATAATAGACCTTATGACAGTTGAGTATACCCATAGTTTTAGGAGATCGTCCCCAGGTTTTGCCTACCATTCTTAGAATAGAATAGAATAGAATAGATATTTATTGTCACACAACATACAACCAAACCCAAATACAAAAAAAAACATTAACATAATTACATTTATAAACTAAATCTTAGGTATAGAGTAAAAAGGAAAATAAATAAATCTTGTATGACAAAAGGAGCGGTCTCAGCGTATGCCGCCAGTGCGAGATCTGCGCGGCGCTGGTTTTCAGCCCGCCCCCTTCCACACAGAACAGAATTAAACAATATAAATATGGAGAGTAGACTTATAACTAAAACTACAGCATACAAGGCATGCAAGATTTAAAAATAGAGTATCAAAACAAATTTAACTATGACTAAAATATAAAACGAAGAATAATAAGCAAGGAAATTGTGAATAACATTCATGGCGAGTATTAATTATAAATTATGTGGCTTCTAAATTTACCTGATGGATTATCAATAAAACTCTCAATTTGTTTTTAAAAGTAGTTTGGAACATATTATTTCGTAAAGGTGGTGGCAGATCATTCCAAATTTTTGATGCCGAAAATTTGAAACCACCTCGGAAACCTGCGGATTTATGGCGGGGAATCAACATTTTATTTGTATTTTTGCTACGTGTGTTACGATCGTGTAAACTTTTCATCCATATAAACTTTTTTTCAGCACTGCCCGAGGATAACTATTGATGCTTTATCAATATTACTGTCCAGATGATTGTTACAATTTTGTCCGCTGTCAAGTATTACCCTTAATAAATACTTTACCTCAGCTGTATATTGTAGCAGTACCATATACATTTCGCTTCTTGGTGAAGATTACCGTTTCAGTATTTTTCGGGTATACTATTGATAGTGCGTTGGGGTACAAGCATTTTACAATGCGCAGTGCTGCTTGGGAGATGTCACGTCCGTGCTTATGACAACTCCACTAGTTGAAATCACTATGTCATCTGCATATTTTAACCGTGTAATACTAATGTTTTTAGTTTGGTTGACGAGATGTCTTCCACAGTGAGTGTACGCCCTGAGGGCATCTTTCTTAATAGATCTAATTAATAGCCAGTGATTATACCGCTCGCGCCTCTGCACTGCTCTGCGTGAAAATCTTAAATTTAAATTTATGGCGTTTTGTTTGAGAGTGACGGCCCGGCGCGCCTGATTGGATCGCCAAACATTGACTGTGCTAATAGGGTGCGCTAACGCTATCCGATTTGCCTAATGAGGAACGATTCTCGCCGAACGCAGCACAAGGACATTATGCAAACTTCCGTTTGACTTCTATATTACCATCCTCACTGTCTTAATGACAAATACAACAATATCGCTGGCTGTCGCAAGATTATCATCTAAAATGTTATCAAGGGAAATGGTCTCAAGTATTTCCTTTCGAATTTTAATGGTGAACGCGGATTATTCATTTTAGAAGCACTAAGCGGGATTCGAACGTATTTATTTTGACTTCGAAGCTTATTAACCAATACTCATCATTATCCGTTTAATGTAAAATTCAGGCCACGTAATACTTAATTATTTTACTAAAATTTATTCGTAAGTTTAGAACTTTAGCACTTTTATTGCCATAAAAAGCAGAACCACCATAATTTTCTCGCAAAGTTTTGTAAAAAAACGTACAGCTTTTCTGAGAAGTAACTAAATATATCTATTTTCCGTAGATGCAAACTGCCGGCGATGACTTAAGTATTAGAGCTAGATTTCGATATTTCTTCTTTTTCTATAGTGATTGAAACGCAAATTCGCTAAACAAACTTATAAACTTGTTCAAAGCCTCATTGGTGATGATTGGTAGTATTTGCTCAATAACAATAGAGTTTTGGAGACCACATTATCAAGCAAATACCTTCAATAAAAAACAAGTGCACCAACAGCTTTCAAATATATTATAGGCAAACATGGTAAGGAAACCACTAGAAATCACTAAATTTTGCGCTAATAAATTCTCTGAAGACGTTTTGGTTCCTAAAAAAACTATGCAAGTCCGATTCGAGTCGCGACAAGAAATTCCGTAGTCGCCCTGCATTCTTGCTCTTTGTATTTGAAACTCTTTTACGCATGAAACTTGTGTGAAATCTGCTATTTTTCTTCGCTATGTTCTGGTAGATTTACTAGCGCTAGTTCTTAAACTTTATGCAAAAAATATTGCTGCCAAGCATCTTGTTTGAAACCGCATTAATAATCCATAGTGATAAATCGACGTTAGTTCAAATTGCAAATCTCCCTTTCTATAAATACCAACCAATAAATTATGTGTAATTTAAATATTAATGTATTTGTAATTTAAATATCGTTATTTGCTACTTTAAAATCTTGTTCTTAGTGCATATGCAAGTGAAATAAAGTTTTGGAATATAGTTCTGTGATTTGGAACATAACAATAGTAGTTTATGCAACGGTTGCATAATGATAGGCCTTAAAACACTAGTGCGGTTTTCATGAAACGAGCTTTAGCGAGTTTCATAATAGGATCGCACGTGTGTTTTAAGGCCAAATTATGCAGAGTTGCATACATAACTTTATCTACACACATATTATAAATCCTCCATGATGTGTTCAGAAACAATATTTTCTGGCAACAAGTTATTTGTTGCAATCGTGGCTGCATATTTCCGATATCCGGCGCATTTTCACATCTCACAGTCACTCCGAGAAGACTACTATTCATATTTTCAACGAAAATGTAAATTACAAACAACTTTTTCTATTCAATTCAACAACAATTCTACTTTCATTCGGCAAAAAACCAACATAATGGCGGCAATTCGATCCTCCGTCAAGACCGTTTTTTTTTAAATCATAGACAAACGAATGAATTCTCTATTCTCACGTCACTCGAGATCAAATGTCGTTCGGTTTACATTAAATTTCGATACTAAAATCGATACTTTAATAACATTGCAGCACTGGTTTTACCTAATTGGTTGTCACAATGGTGGTCATTTCCTACGGTTTTTGATTACACTATGGAGGTTTTATGATATGGGTGTAGATAAACTTATTTTTTTATATCTTTACTTAAATTCGATTTAAGAACGCGCTGGATTTACAAGGAGAGATGAGAAAGAGTTGCAATGAATGGAGCTATGAAATTGAACCTTTCTTAAATGGTACTGAATGTTTTTAGGACGAAATTGCTTTATATGTCCATTTGTAATGTCAGCGGTATAAATACGACGAGCTTTTTCCTAATCATTTATAAGTAACATGCTTACATGTAGCAAATAATTCATGAGCAAACTTTAACGAGCCGGATGCAAGTCGGCCTATTCAAACACTAAAGCTCAGTAAAACATGGTAAAATCGCGGGCAGTTCGTATTTTATACACAAGTAACCCTAAAAATAGTACAAAACCGACTTCTGCTTACTTTGAAAGTTTCACCAGAGTAGTTTCAGTCACCGAACATTAATCTAGTTATGATCCAAAAGACCAGTTTTTACTGCGAAACTTCAGAAGTGTTACCTCTCGTAAGTTTGCTCATATTTTAATATACTCAGATGTTTCAACTCAAACGTTATCGATTTTATCCTCTTACCTTTAGTAATAGCGGAGGCACAAAGGGAATGTTTGATTTATCGTAACTTGTGGATTTATTTTCTGTATCTACGCGTGTAGGTAAAGTCTTCTGTGAAGCCTGAATAAAATAGATTTATTATAATTCCCCATTAGTCCTGAGGGACTTCAATGATATAACTATTCCGAGATCTGAATCCAACCTATTTGTTAAAAGGATGACGGATGCGCGAAAGGAAAGGTAGGGCTTTATTACCGCCCATAGCAATGCTCATCGGATTTATACAAACCAGTGCCTCTATTCGGGAACGCTAAGTGATTCTGTAGCGACTCGTGAGCGAGATTTCTCATCCCACTCTTACGCATTTAGCGTCGTGCGGAAGAGTGGGATGAGAAATCTCGCT
This sequence comes from Tortricodes alternella, assembly GCA_947859335.1. NCBI lineage: Eukaryota > Metazoa > Arthropoda > Insecta > Lepidoptera > Tortricidae > Tortricodes > Tortricodes alternella. Next base: position 11,885,050 of record OX401974.1, read on the forward strand.
CAGGAGTCGCTACAGAATCACTTAGCATTCCCGAATAGAGGCCCAGGTGTTGTTAGATTCGTCTTTACCTAAGGCTATAAGAATTCATCAAAAAATTTACTTGGCGGACGCTAGCGACCATTTTGTCACATATGTTTTTAGTAATTTGTCCAAAATAATAAATGAACGGTCTCAACGAGCAGGTTACATTACAATTATATATATACAAGCTTGCGCCCGTCACTTCGTCCGCGTGGACACCCTAATCACCTAACGGAACGAAACATATTTTACGACCAATTCTCATACCTACCAAATATACATATTTTATTATAAAGATCGGTCGAACCGTTTCGGAGGAGTACGACCACAAACACGATGACACGAGATTTTTATATATTTATGTATAGAAGATATATGTAAGTGTGTATTTTTGCATACGTCATAAGTTAAACAATAAAATGATTAAAAAAATATTAATTAAAATAAATAAAAAATCGACGGCATTCGCTTTTCTTTTCAAAGGCTTCGTTAATTTTATTTAGGAAAACTTGTGACTAACAACTTTTTACAATTAGATAATATCTTTGACACTAAAACACACATTGACCTAGTCCCAAGGTAGGACTCCCCGAACTGTATGGGTACTAGACAACGATACGACTACTTTACATAGATAAATACAGACCGGTGGCGGCGCGTGAGGGTAAGCCGGTGCATAATTTCTGAACTCAAACATTATAATATTATTAATTACTTCTTGTATTAACATAAAATTTTAATATTAGGTTTTTTTTAATGTAAATACAATATTTAATGATTAATAATATAATGTTTAAGAATAGAAATGATAGACTGGCTTACACTCACGCTTCGCCTCTGATACAGACATATACAAATACCTAATATCCATGGCTCGGGTACAAAAATGTGTGCTCATCACACAAAGTTTTCCCCTGGCGGTATTTGAACCCGCGATTTCCGGCACAGTAGGCAGTTGCATTACCACTGCGCCATCGTCAAAATATCATGGTCTTCTTTAATCCTCCTGTATCTAAATTCGAGCATGAAAGTAATCCAAAATTATTCTAATCCGAAAATAAAACATTCACTTAGCTCAAGTGGGCCATCAAGTTCAACACAAACTCGGTGACGCAAGGCGTGTGTTGTGAACATTTTCCGAGTTTAATGTAAAATATAAAGGCCCTGGTCCGCCGGCGGCGGTGAGAGGCACGTCCTCCTTATCTTTGCTTCCGAAAACACTCATCGTGCTGAATCAATATGACAAGCACTCACTTAGATCGGATTGCTTAGCCCGGACCGGAGACCAATCGGAATCAAAGAACATCACCCGGTGTACCTGATTGCTTAATATTATATTTATGTAGGTTTTGAGCGGTTAGCGTTCATTTGACATATGAACACAGAATTAATAGGTCAATGTAACAAAACAATACAACCGAATCAAGAAGCTCCGCCATTTTTAACCGACTTAAAAATGGCGGAGGTTCTTGATTCGGTTGTATTGTTTTGTTTAAATGTTTGCTACCTCAGAACTCCATCATTTATAAACCGATGAGGAAAATTCTTTTTTTTAATCGGTAGGGTATAATTTCAATTTGGTCCCGTTGTAGTCAAAGTTGAGGTGTGATGTAAGAATCTATGAGGAATCGATGGAATTCCTCAAATATTATAGGCACGCATATAGCAATTTTGGTATTTTCTGTAACAACTAAAGCAATTGCGCAAAAGCATTATTTGGTAAAGTGGACTGATAACGACCATAGATGACCTTGGGAGCTCCTGAATGATAGGTATTTCAAGTTCTTAGTTTTCAAAGGGATTTCAAGTCGCTTTTTTAGTTTTGAACTATATACACTTACTTCCTCTACCATAAGTTATACCTACAAATAATTACCAAAAAGTATGAAAAAAGTATTATGTACTGTGAATTCACGTTAAATGTACGTAGAAGGTAATTGTATGTAATATAATAGTATAGAAAACTATATTTCTTGTTCTGTGAGCATCTCACCTGTCTGTGGTACCTATGGTCCGTAGTCCGTTCTATATAAAGGATGGCAAAAATGTATGGGCCCTGAAGGGGAAAGGCCTTAAATCCTTAAGTTAGACCATTTTATTTAAAGGAAACATTATTTTCGTTTTAAAAAGTAACAAATCTCCATTCAAGGATTTTCTGAAATTCGCTAATTTCATCTATTTTTATCACACTCGTTATTTTATTCTACTAATCGACAGATTGTTAGAGATAAAATCTCACTAATAAACATTTATCTAGTTTTAGTCATAAACAAGATCGTGAAATACTAACATAAATTTAATTTTATCATCTAATACGAAGAACACCAAAATCTTTGTTTGCAGTTTTGTTTCTTTTTAAAAATAAAATAATGTTTCCTTTAAGTAAAATGATCTAACTTAAGGATTTCAGGCAGTTCCCCTCAAGGGCCTATTATTATTTTTTCACTCCGTATACTTTGTTTTTGCTTCCGACTTCAAATTATGTTGAGATTTAAAGGTATCCTGCAGATTTAAAGGAACAAGTAAGTAGATAATTATAATATTCCGGGCAAAAGTTATTAGGTACAGCTGCAAAGAAAAACCTGAAGCAGATTAGTCGTTTGAAGTTTGTGCCTTCACAGGACTATCTTCCCAGCCTAAATCGAATGAACACAAAATTAGCATTTTATCCGATGTTATTAGTAGTCCCTTAACTGACGCCCCCCACCTGCCAACCCCCTCCTGTCCAGAGTGAGTTCTCGGGATCGCTGATTGAATCGCGCCGATTATGACGTTAATCTGTTCAATGCAAATTGGGCGAGCTAGTCATTTACATCCCTTTCCCAGAATTCGGCTATAAAATATTCAAATAGGCAGGTATCGAGGACTATTTATTGTTTTGCCGAGATATTCACTGGGCCTTAGATTAACGTTATATCCTTCCTATTTAAACTAACGACTATAACGGATGCTATTTTGTTTTACGGCGAATGTTCCCTGGAGATAAGCCGAATGTTCTCCGTTTTGAGGAAATGTGAAGGTAAACAGCAAGCTATAAATATAAATAAACTATAAGTGTCCAGCAAAGTTCAGAATATTTTGCGGTATTAAAAAAAATCTTCATTACATACAGGTTTAAAGAATCCTTCCCTAAAACATGGTTGAGGGAGACGATGGCTGAGATACGCGTCATACTCGTGAACGGGTGCTGTCGGTGGGGTCCGGACGGTTCATGCTCGCAAGGACCATTTAAATTGGTTAGTTTTTAATTTATTAGTTTTGTGCTATATCTGAACCTGACTAGAGAGACTTCATAGTGTTCTCTATACTATATTTGATAGTTTTTCATATTCGTATATTTGTATTATTAGGACATGAAGTATTATACATATTTCAAATAGTTTCTTTTTGATATTTGGAGACCTTACATCTCCATCTTTATACTTAACCGTGGGGACTGTCTACATCTCCATTTAACCTAGATAATCAATTTAGATGTTTCTTTGGTTCAATTATTATTTTATTATTATGTCCCAGAGGCTTTATACATCTCTAAGTCACTTAACATGCCAGGGGGGCTAGCACGACATGCCCGCGAGTCGTTTGTCGCTCAGTGCGTCTCTGTCAAACTAGTCAAGTATGTAAGGGACGCACTGAGCGACAAACGACTCGCGGGCAGGTCGTGCTAGACGTGCAGACGCGGAGACTATAGATCTCCCTTATTAGTTATTTATTAGAATTAATTTGTACCCATTAGGTTTGTTTGTTGCACTTTTTGTGTTAGTTTTTAGATAAAAGTCTATGTCAAAGTTGAAAAAAGACTCACTGCTCAGTTTCTTGCGGCGTTTCTTCTCGGCAGATGTCACCTTTCGAAGCGCGTGTAGATCCAGACATGTGAAAGAGCCCATGTGGCCTACTTGCAAAATTAATATTTTCATTTGCAATCAGGCCATAAACAATGCGATCAAGGCACCCATTCTAACAAACTTGTACGAGCAGCGTATCGTATTCATGATTTAAATGCACCGCCAATGAATTGATACAATATTACAATTTTTATAAAAATAGGTTGAACAGTATAGGTATAGGTATTTCGACTGAAATAAACTGTTTTTAAGAAAATATCTTCAGTACCTTCGCATTAAGATATAACATCGCCGGTGGCGATCTGTGGCGATGAGAGCGTTCCCTCAGATCTATCGCTCCCTCATTCTATCAGCACGATTTAAAGTAACAAATCGCTGATGTCTGAAGTGGGTACACAAGTTAATGAGCGGATATTTGAGAACGTCTGAAAAGATTAAATGCCCGCCGTTTCTCAGCGGACAGGTATTCGGTTGCTTTTAGTCTATGAAGTGGATGCAGTGATCTTAAGTAAGTGCCCGTTAGACGCCATCATTCCTCCGGCTCTTATTGATAATGGAATATCGAAATTGTGCTGACAGGTGAAAGAACTTGATAATCTCTTCGTGAAGAAGAAAGTTGCTCGAATCGACATTCGTTAGAAGACGTGGGCAAACGACAACTTCTTCGAAATCTAGTTTGGACTGGATACTGTTTTGATGCTTCACGACCCAATTGGGAACTTTTTTTGACTGGTTCCTTTTTATATTAAGGGTCTAAATTAATCACGTCAAAATAAGTGAAAAATAAATGTTTTATAGTTCTAAATTACTAGTTTTTGACCTCCTGATCAAATTTATGTATTTTTTTTATTTGTGTGATATTGGCCTAAAAACAGTGTTTTCGGAAATAATTGCAAATTTCATATATTTTGTATACCTTGCCCAATGTAAAAATAGCGCTGACGGCGATATAAAATGTATGACCGTCAGCGCTCTTGCATAATAATAATAATAATAATAATAAATCATTTATTTTCAGGCATCTAGTGGCCCATACATAAATACCTTACAGACTAACATACATATTAAAATACAAATAGCATAGGTTAGGTATACACTGTAACTGCACAGTGACGTCATAGTTCAGCTCCATTTTGTGTGGAGCGTTTTCGCGAATGGTATGAACTATATAGGCCTTTAATTGGTTCTTATCTCAAAAAGTAAACAACTCAATAATGTTTTGCGTACACAGTTTGGTTTCTATTACTCAGTACTTTCCAATAAAAGATGGAAATAAATCATGCATTCCCCATTGTATTAATTTCCCAGTTGAATAGTACCACGTCGATATCGAATATTATTCACTTTTACCAATTAATGAAAATGTAAAAGCATTCAATTTCATTTTAAGATTTAGAATTGGAAACTTTCTCTTCGTTTGGAGTGATGCAGTTCAGTCGGGAGTTAGGCTAAGTGAGTAAAAGAGTAAAAGTCTAAAGTCAATGTTTGCCGTCGTGATTTCTCCTCTCGACCGTCGGTGACGCGCATTTTCCTCGCTCTCCACGTCGCTTTGTGAAAATGTGCATCCCAGTTTTTCATTATGAAGGAAAAGTACGTTGCGTTCTTAATGTAGTGTGTTAGCCATTTTAATTTGTTGTTTTTTACTCCTATCGTCGCAATGGGGCGTTAAATAGTGTTAAACGATATCGTAGTCATGAGTTATTTTATTTTGATACTTGTCTATGTTGAGTTTACCGTGGCAAGTATATTTAATTTAATCTAACCCTTAGCCTCACTTTCCAGGATTGTTATAAATTTAGCCTGACCTAACCAAAAACCAATAAATATCCGAAACTGAACTGTTTCAGTTGAAAATAAAAAGGTTGCGAAGTCAAATTAATAATGCATATATTTGATTAAACGTTTTTCGGTGAAGTGATAGGACACCTTAATTTAATTTGAAGGCTTGAAATTAACTAAATTGAATTCTCGTTCTTTCGAGTGTGTGATTTATTATTATTTTTATATACGAAACTGTATTCATCTTTCCAGGAGACAATATCATTTAATCCATAGAAAAGTACAGCGCGGAGCACACGTTGAAATTTCCAAGAAAATTCCGTCCTCATGGTTCTTTGAAAATTTCATATGCAATTGCATTGCGGCGCTGTAAAGACTGGGGGAATAAAGGGGCATGTCATTTGCCGGCCCGGGGAAAATCGCGTGGGCAAATGTTGACATCCGACTCCGCCCGGATCAGGGCCGCCTCTTCGGCTCACTCATTAAAAATAAAATTGCCTCTTTAATTACCTTGTGGCTCAGAATCTGAGAATGGGTTTCAATTTAACAAGCGATGATAAATAAGTAAGACGTATTATTCATCGCAAACTGCAGCATTGGCATTCTAAGTCACACTGACTGTGTTTGAAAAATTAGGCCGGACACTATTATTTTCAACGCTAATACTGTGGAACTATAACGCCGTTTTCGGTGTTATAATTTTCCAAACTGATAAACCTACAACTGCATCGTAATAGTAGTTTGTGCAACGGTTGCATAATGATAGGCCTTAAAACACTAGTGCGGTTTTCATGAAACGAGCTGACAGGCGAGTTTCATAATAAGATCGCACGTGTGTTTTAAGGCCAAATTATGCAGAGTTGCATACATAACTTTATCTACACACATATTATAAATCCTCCATGATGGGTTCAGAAACAATATTTTCTGGCAACAAGTTATTTGTTGCAATCGTGGCTGCATATTTCCGATATCCGGCGCATTTTCACATCACACACACTCCGAGAAGACTACTTACTATTCATATTTTCAACTAAAATGTAAATTACAAACAACTTTTTCTATTCAATTCAACAACAATTCTACTTTCGTTCAGCAAAACGTCAACATGGCGGCAAATACGGTCTTCCGTCAAGACCATTTTTTTAAATCATAGACAAACGGATGAAGTCTCTATTCTCACGTCACTCGAGATCAAATATTGTGCAGTTTATATTAAAAAAATATACTGGATACTAGAATAGAGACCCACTTGAGTTTTGACAGCTGTTCCAAATTTAATCTCATTTCTTTACTAAGAACGATAAAGAAGTCATGTTATTTCTTGATCGCAGCACTGGTTTTTCCTAATTGGTTGTCAAAATGGTGGTCATTTCATACGGCTTTTGATTAACCAATGGAGGTTTTATGATATGGGTGTAGATAAATATAATTTCATCGAGGAAAAATATAGGTAATGAAAAATTATATGAGTAAGATACAGATCCCTTCACATTTGTTACAAGTATTCATACGTCATTTTTATTTATGTTTGAATTTTATGAAATGAGTACTGAGGCACGCTTTAACGACAATATAAATAGTATGCCATCTAGACAACAGATGGCCATTTAAGTAATTTATATCAGAGTCTGAAGAAAACAATAAATTTATATTTTCCAAAGTACTAGGTTCTTTATTAGAACACATGCCTGATGAATAATATTATTACAACACAGTTATCAAATCAATTATGATGAACTAATTATTATATTAAACTTTAAATCAATATACAGTAGTTATCAGGGAGTAATCAGCATTACCAGGGGGGCTAGCACGACACGCCCGCGAGTCGTTTGTCGCTCAGTGCGTCTCTGTCTAACTAGTCAAGTATGTAAGGGATGCACTGAGCGACAAACGACTCGCGGGCAGGTCGTGCTAGACGTGCAGGTCAGTGTACTGACCCATCGCGTATGCGCATGATCCGATCGAGCCTGTTTCATAATTGTGGTGATTTTCACAACGACCAATTTGCATAGTAATTAGGAGTGTTAGCCGCAAATCACGGTAATTCTCGTAAAGCAATTGTTTTCCACTTTATTTTTATTGTGAAAAGGGTTATGGGATTTTTATCAAAGGATTTTGTGTTGTTGATGTAGATAAGTGTAAAAATGAGTCAGAGTAATGCTCTGTGGGTTTGACCTCTTTTACAATTTCTGGTTACCATTGGTTACCGGGAAAGCGTACGATTGGGGTTACAGGCAACTATAATTGGACGTAATTTAGGGAAAAGGATCCAATCCACAATAAAACCTATTAGGATTTTAGACATTATATCGATGACATAGAACTTAATTACTAATGGCAATTATTTTGGTTTGGATCCTTCTTGCTAAACTACGTCCAATTGAGTTTCTAATACTGAACTAAACACTTAAAATTGACATTTAATTTGAAACAACAATAAAAATCTTGATTCAAAATAAAATCGATGATGAAAAATGTTCGATATAGTATACATTACCAAAAAAAGAGTTAAAATAGTCTGTTGAAAATATTTTGAGTCATGTCCCTAAGGAATTTTAAAGAAATAAAACGTACCTAAATATGATCAGTTTAAATTTTTGTCATACCGTATTTCCTGCATTTTTTTAACTACTTACTGGCTTATGCCCACGAATTTTCGTTGAAATATCCGGCGTTTTTCCCTCGGGAACTATTTTGTAGACTCCAAAGTGGGTTCTTGCTAAGTTAGTATCATGGACTCTTCCAACAATGAAGGGAATAAAAACAAAATCTTAATGTCTCTCATATTTAGCCCAGCCGCTGAAAAAGGTCGTAAGGGAGTAATTAATAAACATGAACGTTGCACATGTTTGCCAGCCAAGCCCAGTTTTTAGGGTTCCGTAACACAAAAGGAAAAAAGAAATCCTTATCTTTCGTTGTCCTCTTTCTTTCAAGACCCTTTTTCACAGGAACCCGTGGAGTTATAAAGTTGAAATTAATATCAAATACTCAAGCGTGCAATCCCTTGGAGCTGTGAAAAACGTAAACTTCTAATTTAACGCAATCAAAATTAAGATACGGTCGTTTATGCCGCATAAATATGTTGATACTCGCAAGGGAATGAAAACCTATAGGATACTTCCCGTTGACCTAGAATCATGAAATTTGACAAGAGCAACGTCTTTTTATAGCGCAATTTATAGGGAAAAAATCTGAAAACCGTACATTTTTATTTATATCGCAAAAATAATAGGTGAAACTTTGCAAGCTCGTATCACACTCGACGGTTGAACAGAGATAGCAGCTTGCGAAAGTTATTTCTTGTCTTATTTCATAGGTAGGTTGTAAATGGTTACTAGTTATCCATGGTGGTATGATTGGTGGGTGGTGGTTGTTAGAAGCAATTTTTGGGGTTCAGTACCTACAAGGTACTGCCTGTTTTTCAAAGGTAGGTACGGGACCCTCGGCGCGCGAGTCAGACTCGCACTTGACCGGTTTTTAGTCATCGAATTTCAATTTCATTATTACTGTATATTCGGACCGTAAGGTTATACAGCTAGATTAACTTAGCGCAAAATATACGGGCAAAGTGGCAACACACTACGCCCAGCAAAATGTTCATCTCTGCACTCCCATTACCAATTCATGCTTCTGCACGCTGGAGTCCACTGCATTTTACCTATCAGACTCCACTGCTTTTAACACAGCATAGTTATTCTAAAACTTTCTAAATAAACTAAGAACGTAGACTGTACGACGGCACCTGTATTTCGTTTAGTTTTCAATTAGATCGTAAATTGAATACTTTAGAGTGTCTGGAAATTAGAAGTAATATTAAGGTAAGTTTGTGTCTATATAGTTTTAAACTTATACTGCCTAGGGTGTCAGCTCTACCTGTCATCTCGGACTTAAGTTTGTCGAGTTAGCAGTATCACACTGATTGATTCTTCAGTTAAACATATTGTTTATAGAATCGATTTTTTCTTACAAAATTATGTTGTTACTACTTTTAGATAAAAAGCGAGAGAGAACAAGATCCGATCTTCTAGGTCAGTGTTTTTTAAACTGTAGGTCTTGCTCAGGGAGTCACAAACCCTTGCTCAGGGTAGTAAGCCAGGGTTTTAGGTAAATACGTTGTCGTTCAAACCACTTACACGGTATTAATACGGTCATGGGGGGTCGTCACATTTTTATACTTGTAAAGGGGTCACGCTCTCGAAAAGGTTGAAAAATACGGTTCTCGGTAGTTCACACATTCTTAAAGCTTTCCAAAGACTGATAGACAAAGAGAAAATCCTAGGTCGCTGATGTAATTTGCTAAAATCTGAAAAGCGTTGACGTCACATCTGCAACATTTGTCAACAGCCATCATCAACCATGAGTTTACGATCAGCGCCAGCAATGAGAGCCGTGTCATCAGGCGGCAAGCATCAGTAAATTAACTAACAGCTACGCTACTATGAAATAATCCAGCATATAAGCTAACCGCAAAAAATATTTGTACGGTAACTGGTAAATGGCTTTCCTTAACATTTGTTCAATGCAGTAAATTTCCGCGCCGCATGCAAAGTGCCTCCGCAAACTATTTTACTGTAATATCAGAATAGAAGAATAATAACAAAGGACGAACTAAACTAGGAATATCGAAAGAATAATTCAAATATGACTAAAAATTTAATTCAACAAGTATGCATTACGTTAAAAACATGCAGGGCGTCACGCGATTTGCAAATAAAGCTAGGAAGATATCAAACAACAAACGTCTGCCCCGACATGCGATAAAAGACCCGCGTGTGCTAGTTAGAACGGAAATAACAAATGTAAATACATTTTTTTCTGCACTAAACAAGTAGCTAAGCAGATAGATTACAGAGATATACAAATACCCCCTAGGGTCTCCTCATCGTGTAATATTGCTTTACGTAGCAAAATCACCATCAAAAGTCACGGTGAACCTTTAAAACTAATAATTTCAATGTATTACCTATTTCAAATAAATTAATTCAATAAAATAGTAATTTTATGTATTTGCCATCATCAGTGGGCCTTTTTCAGGGTTCCCAGTCCAACTAGGAACCATTATAGTTTCTCTATGTCCGACTGACTATCTGTACGACACAGTCACTTTTTCTCAAAGACTATATAAGTTACAAAGCTGAAATTTTGTACGACTATTAATATTTGTCCCGCGGACAAACATAAACGTTATTATTAAATGATTTTTAGTCTACAACCTTGAATGCGGTGTCGTTGGATAGCTCTCTGAAAACTATGTTGAAGCGTGAAGGAGTAACAAACATACTAACTCACACACATACTCAGAATCTTTCGCATTTCTAATAGTGTGATAGTTTTTTGCCCGCGACTTCATCCGCATTGAATTTCGTTATCGCTGTTCCCTTGGGAACCGTAAATTTTCCGAGATAAAAAGTAGCCTTTGTCACTCAAGGATAGTGTAGCTTTCAGTTCAGTAGTTCCAGGGATTACCCCTTTATACAAACACTTAGACAAAGAAATTTTCCTCTTTATAATATTAGTGATTTTAAGCGAATTCTATATCTAGGGGGAGTCAAAAAATTAAATTTGAAGCTATCAGAAAGACAGGATTGTTACATACATACAAGATCCTGTTTTTTATATTTCACCTCTTTTATGGTATTATACGCACCCATCCCCACATTCACTTCCAATATTGCCTCGCCGTTGACACATAACAAAGGAATAACACGCGAGCAACGACAAGATGTTCTAAAAATACTTTAGCAATCTACCTGTTCACCTGGGCTGGCCATTCCAACCTCGCCATAAAGAAGAGTAGACGGGAAGCGCCGGGAAGGGTTTATCGTTCCTGAGGGAGCGCCCGCTCGCCCGACACTATATCATTGCCACCTCTATCTCTGTGTGCACTATACACTACACCTCGCTACACAAAGTTTGCGGAAAACTTAAATGAATTACGAAAAAGATCCGAGTTGCGATGTCAAGTGAGCCCTCGGAGGACACGCTTAATGAACAATTAGAAATGGAGCCTCTGAAGCACGTTTTTCGTATTTTAATGTAATTGAATTAATTATTCATTTAAAACGTTAAATTATCAATTGACATAACCACGTAGAATCCTCAATGGAAAACCGACGCAATTACTAGTTAATATCATAGCATTGTAACCTACATTCCCGAAACAATAGCATGATGTGAAAACAATAATACATTTTTGGACGTTATTGTAATATACGATTCAGCAATGCGTTGTCAATATATTTAGCAACGAGTAGCAAACCACATCATATGGAACAGTTTTATATATGTATAGGCATAGATTTAATTACACCGCAGTAGTTATAGCGTTCAAAGTATATTGTTGTTGAGATTTTTCGGCAAAATGTAACGTACCGCCCGAAAACTTAATATTCATGTTTATTGGAATGTCTTATTTTTCAATTATTATACGTGTTCCAAGATGCAAAATAGATCAAAATAAATAAAGGGTATCAGAGGGGTTCCCAGGATCTCTAAATGCGATTCTTTTTAGGTCCTAAGCTGGACTGTGTCGCTATTTCATACCTCATCATATATTTTACATGTGTATACAATGTCGTGGTACGAAATAGCGTCGCAGTTCAGTTTAGGGCCTAACGAGAATCGCATTAAGAGATCGCGGTAACCCCCCAGAAATTCCGTCTCTGGTGGAAAACAACTGACAGGCAATGAGATGAAGCAATCCTCGTCTTAATTGGAAACTATTTAATCTTGGCTCTTGTCCCCAACGGACGTTAAAAATAAGCGCCATTTTATCAATTGGCCACAAGTTTTCTTTCGAAATATTATTCGAAACTCGCGACCCAAGCTCACCACTAGCCCTGTTTGCTGGTAACTAATTTAATGGTAAGCGCGTTTTTATCGTGCTATTTTGTTAATTAAAGTATGCCAGTAAGTTAGTGTGCCGCGTTGGTAGAATAAAAGCTTGATGTGTTTTAAATTAGAGGTGCTTTTCACACTCGCCCTTAACTAGCTGTGAGTAACTGTGTAACTCGAGCGACCGTTTATGCTAAGTTAAAATCAACTTTATCGACGTGCCACATGACTAACATTTAAAAACTTTAGTAAAAGAATGGCTATAATATCACTCACAGTTTAACCTCCCAGATAAGTTAAGCGCTCGTACCCAAAATACCAGAATTCCAAAACACCGGTTTCCTCATAATACCACACCCCCAAAACACCACATTGAGTAATAAAATTATAATATCATCCAATATTATTGAACAGAATTGGTATTTTGGGAGTGTGGTATTATGAGGAACGCAGGTATTTTGGAATTCTGGTATTTTGGGCACGAGCAAAGTTAAGCTTATCACTAAGTTCCGTTTAAAAATAAAAAAGCAGCCAAGTGCGAGTCGGACTCGCCCATGAAGGGTTCCGAGATTTACGACGTATTAAAAAAACTACTTACTAGATCTCGTTCAAACCAATTTTCGGAGGAAGTTTACATGGTGATGTACATCATATATTTGTTTAGTTTTATCATTCTCTTATTTTAGAAGTTACAGGGGGGACACACAATTTACCACATTTGAAGTGTCTTCTTCTTCTTCTTAGAAACCTCAATATCATTTTTTAAGACCTATCCATACATACCTCACACGTATGGGTTTGATGGAAAAATATATTTTGAGTTTCAGTTCTAAGTATGGGGAACCCCCATTTTGTTTTTTTTCTATTTTTGTTTGAAAATCTTAATGCGGTTCACAGAATACATCTACTTACCAAGTTTCAATAGCATAGTTCTTATAGTTTCGGAAAAAAGTGGCTGTGACATACGGACGGACAGACGGACAGACAGACATACATGACGAATCTATAAGGGTTCCGTTTTTTGCCATTTGGCTATGGAACCCTAAAAACACCAATATGAATCATATTATCAAATCATTACTAAACTACACTCTCATAATCGAAAGCCCGTATTTTAAACAAGCAAACTTGTATATAAAACAATATATACTTACACGTGTACCCATGCCTTAGTTACTGGCATGGCCGTGCACCGCAAGCCCGAGACTTTACTGCGCCCCTGGGAGTGGGGGAACACCTGAACTGAGCACATTGATTCTATGCACCTAGCCTATGAGGCGTATTTCCATTCTGGCAACATTATTTATTTATTATTACTTTGTCAAAAGACAAACAACAGGACAACGCTGCTTGTGCCCACTATGGTGCATTCTTTTCATTAAAAAGCTTATTGTGAAACAAGCGGCCATATGACATGATTTTATCATCAACGACTAACGACAACGACCAAAAATCTATACGAAGAAAAACAAAACGACAGAAAAACAAGTAAATAAGTGAATATTTTGCATTTGGAATTCTTAGGCAAATAAAAATTTGCGTCGTTCAAAGTGGCCAGTATTGAAAAATAGCGATTTCAAAGGTAGATAAATGGGTAATAATCACGTTAAGAAACAAAATTTGCCCCTCCTGTGGTCAAAAGTTAACGAAAACAAAGCATTACATTAATGTTTTGTTCATTCAGGCCAAAACCATGCCTGACGCCCTATATGCGGATATAGTCAAAACAAAACAACCAGGCCTCAGCCTCCTTAACTGTCGGCAACAGGAGGACAGTGCTGAACCTAAATGTGATTATTACCCAAATACCTAATAAAAATATATATATTGAAAACGTATTTTTCCTTTAGTCAATTAAACAAAAATATACGAAGATATAGTGCGGTGAAGTTCCGCGTGACGTCACACCTTGGCACACTTTTTACTATGAAGTAACGTCATGTCATGTCTGTCACGTCATGGAGTGGGGACTCCCGAACTTTGATGCGCGTTATTTTTGTCAATGTTGATTGATTGGATAAAGCAAAACATACGTATTCAATATATTTTGATAATCTAACTGACGAATTTTTTTTTTTACCCAGGAATCATCCCTTTTTTATAAAAAACTTTACTAATATAGACAGAATAGACGTATCCCTTAAGCCCTACATTTTCTTCAAGGTTTCTAGAACTTTTTTTTGCTGTTATTGTTAATTCGTTTTATCACATTATTTCTAGCATAATTACAATAAAATAAAATTAAAAGAGGTTATTATTTTATTCAAAGAAAATCGTAGTGTGTTAACTAACACATGTAGGTACATATATATAAACACTTGGTTCAAATAAGTAAGGTGGTTACTTGCAAAGGATCGGGGCGCGCACCCGAGGGTGAAGTGCTGAGAAAACTTTTGGGTCCTTATTTATTGTTATTGCCTCATTAAGGTACCTACTTAAAAGCGATAACTACAAATTGCAAATAAATAAACCTCCATTGCAGGGTAGCTCTAGTGTCGATATTTTAAATGCAGTAAGTAAACAAGTTCCTGCGGTAAGGGTCCTATCACTGCATGAGTTTGTGTTTAGAGATACTTGTGATGTGAATAACATTTAGTGTTGAGATTACTTTTCACTTGCCAGAGTTTAACACTGTTAATAAAACCCAAATCGATGGAATGAATACACGAAGGAATGAAGCGCCGAATAAAGCTGCCTAATATTGCATTTTAGTAGAAAATTACTGATTATTAAACCATTATCATTAGGAAGAGTTGATACAAACTTGAATTCTGTCATTTTATTCGGTTAAACCTCTTTCCTCTGCTGCACTGGGAGTGGAGAAATAGCATAGAATGCGTGCAGATGCTTATCATCCTGCATGTCGTAAAAATCGACTAAGGGATGGGTCCTCTCCAACACGGTGGACTATCTGTATGGGCGATGGGCTGATCACCTGTCACCATACGGTTCATCATACCATCTTAGGACTAATTAATCGAACGTGGCCACAAGTAATCTTGTGGCTCTGCCCACCCCATTAGTGATTTTGAGCGTGAGGCTATGTATGTATGTATTCGGTTAAACAGCGAAAACATTCAAACCAAATTGTGCGTCAACTCAAAGGTGGAACGCAGATATTTTGGACTTATTGAGCGCAAATTTTGAAGACCGCAACCCTTTGAATAGTCAATGTCGCGTACCCTTATCTCGCCACAGAAAGGCGACACCACATTACCGGTATTATGCCACTATTCACGATCTCTCTGAGCTCGAGGAAAATATATTCTCACGTTCGGCATTAAAGTCGTAAATCGTGTGCATACTGTTTGAAGTACGGGTATTTTCAGAGTGCAATTTATATTGTATTGGAAGTTAGAGCGGCGCTTTACCTAGGCGAAATATTTTGTGTCGACCAGTGTGCTCCGCGCCTGAGCTGGTGGCGCACCCTGTCTTCCAACAACCTTTATTAAACCATCCAGCGCCATAAATGTTTCGCTTTTTTACCAGCTCAATGCAGCATCATCCCATTATCGATCGTCATCGTCTCATCATTGGCGTTGGAAATAGGCGTTTGTTTTTATTTAATTTTAACTTATTCAGTGAATACGACTGGAACTGAAAATTCTAAATAAAGTCAAGTTAAGATTTTTTTTTCTTCCAACCAAGGTTTATCCAAATCATTGAATATTGGTTGGTTTGGTGTTAGTTTATTGATTTACCTATCTAAAGAATCACCTGAAATGAAGAGTACCTCTTACCTTATTTTAAGCTCACATTTGAATAATGAACGCAATTGTCACCCGTTGTTTCCTTATCACACCATACTTCCAAATAATACTCGTTCACACGCTCCCTGAAAACTCTATAACTCTCGTGCTATCCTTTACAAACGTATCGGTGGTGTGAAAAGAGCAGGCTTAATCGCGACGCGGCGGCCGGTATCGAATGATTTGTAATAAGGGGCGGGTGATATCGCGTATGCCGAGCTGCCTATTTAGCACACCCGCGGGACTCCACTCCTGTATCATTGCACGTCGCCTTGCTATAATTATGTACAAAGTCTACATGGCTGTCATGTATAAAGGCAGCTTTGCCTGTGCAAACGCTTACATGCATTGTTTCATTTATATAAAGCATATTATGGTATGTTTTTGTTAACAAGGAGTAAATGGCTTGACTAATGTTAATTTTCGATCGAACCTTACATAGTGGAAGTAGAATTTTATAAACAAAAGCCGAACTTATCAGGTAAAATCAAACCAGCTAAAGCTGAGCCTTACTCGTGCCGCACAGCATACCGACAGGGTTAACTGACGCAGATCATAGTAAGCGGTTACGCCCTGTATTTATTTACATGTAATTAGGTCGGTGTCAGTGATCGACGGTGGTGCCGGACGTCCGCGCGGGGGCAAACAATCCATTACAACCCTGTCAAACCGGTGTGGCTAACGCGCCCGCTGGCCATGCATATAGAGCTCCAATATGGACCGGCAAACACAAGAATTTGGACCAGTTCCCGTGACAATATTGACATTTAGTCGTTTTTTACATCACTATATACCTACACATACAGTCCAGTTACAAATTAATACCTACATTGGAAGGGATATAGGTATAGTAGACGAATAGAGATAAATCGATACTGATATTATAAATACGAAAATAACTCTCTGTCTGTCATCTGTCTGCTACGTTTTCACGGCTAAACTGCTGACCCGAAGTTGATGGAATTTAGTATCGAGCTAGTTCTTAAACTAGAACCAGGGCTTACCCTGGGAAAGGACGTAGAGTTGTTTTCTGTAAAGAAAATCAATCTCTAATATGATGAAATAGGGTTTGGAATATTCATTTACGTCAATTTCGTGCGGACCGTTGAGAGCCCATTGATGTATTTTTATGTTTCTGCACGATTCAGGGCTAAACCGCTAAACTGACTTTGAAGAAATTTGGTATGTAGATACTTCGAGCCCTTGAAAAGGACATAAGCTACTTTTTTTTAAGTCAACCAACCCCTAAAAAGCTGAAATAAGGGCTGGAAAGTCAATTAATGGCCCGGAGAGAGCCCGTAATATGAGGGAAAAAACTTTAAAAACGTAGTAATGTAAAATTCGTTATATTTTAAACATATATTTCCGCACAGATAAAGTTGCGAGTAAAAGATTATTCAATATATTTTATCCAATAGCATTATTTTTATTTGATGGAAAGGAACAAAGCAGATCGAAGTACATGTAATCCATTCAATATATCACTATGCAGCATGCACTCTTATCTTACCGCGTATAGCCCCGCCAATCCGTTACCAATATTTAGGTAAAATACAAATCTATTTTCAGGCCAGTGAAATAGATACCTTATTCCGGAAGCAGTAAGTCGACGTTGAAGGATTTTGCTACCAAGTTTACATCGTTTTACTGTGGATAATCCTCATGATATTGGAAGGCTTGCCGATGCATTGCTCTGGGCTGCACAAAATTTTCTATAAGAATAAAAGCAAACAAGATAGCCATCGGACCAATATGTTACGAGGCTTACATGATGTAAGCACCTGCTTACTCATGCGCCTATAATGTTGCTAGCGGCGATTTGACTAAAGGAAATCGAAGAAACTGTCATCATTAAGAAATACTTAAAGCGCGTTTAATTAAACGCGCTAATTATACTGCCCTGTGCTTAAAACTTCCATTTTCATGCTAAATATTAGTGCATTTTTAGGGTTCCGTAGCCAAATGGCAAAAAACGGAACCCTTATAGATTCGTCATATCCGTCTGTCTGTCTGTCTGTCCGTCCGTATGTCACAGCCACTTCTTTCCGAAACTATAAGAACTATGCTGTTGAAACTTGGTAACTAGATGTATTCTGTGAACCGCATTACGATTTTTACACAAAAAAAGAAATAAACAATAAATTTTTGGGGTTCCCCATACTTAGAACTGAAACCCATTAAAAAAAAATCATCAATCCCATACGTGGATACCTACTATGGATAGGTCTTCAAAAATGATATTGAGGTTTCTAATATCAGTTTTTTCTAAACTAAATAGTTTGCGCGAGAGACACTTCCAAAGTGGTAAAATGTGTCCCCCCCCTGTAACTTCTAAAATAAGAGAATGATAAAACTAAAAAAAATATATGATGTACATTACCATATAAACTTCCACCGAAAATTGGTTCGAACGAGATCTAGTAAGTAGTTTTTTTTAATACGTCATAAATCTCGGAACCCTTCATGGGCGAGTCCGACTCGCACTTGGCCGCTTTTTATTTATTTGTGTACATAATTGCTGTTGAATGTAGCGAGGTTTATTGTGAGTGCCCGTGCAACGTTTTTGCCGTGTAGGTACCTAATAAGCGGGGCAGCGACAATACGGCGGTGGCGCTGAACGTTAAAATGTTTCCGTTTTTGGCGTGCTCTCAAGTTAGTTAATGCTTCCAAAACAACACTGTGAACACTGGGATACCTATTGTGGCGTGAAGTTTGGAAGCGACTTGCGCCATGCGCCTCTGCCACTGCAAGCTGCTAATAATATTGTTATAAACTTGTTGCGAGCCGCATAAACTCGACTAACCTCAAATTGAAAAGGCCAAATAGATATCTTAGTTGTCTGCACGCGACGCGACGGTCGATATTTATTGCTTTTCAAAGCGAAATGTGTAAATTTGAATGAATTTTATTGCATAGCTCCAGATATTCATATTTCGCATTTCGTGCTACAAGGCGCATTATATTTAATATTTATATCATGTCTCTCTTAAAACTTAAAAAAACGTGCATGCAACCCCTCTATAAATTAGATTCAGCAGTATTGAAGGTCACGCAGTAAAACACATTTTTTGCAATTTCTTATCTGCACAAAATTGCCTTTAGTCCACTTTCTTAACTATTTTTCACAACTAGTTAAGAAAAAACACTTTTAATTGCTTATTTGATAACTGGTTGTTAAAATGGAATAAAAAGTGGCCTGTTTTAACTGTCATTCGAAATTAGTTAAGAAAGGAGAAGTATGATTCTGCTTTCCCAACTAGTTATGAAATAAGAAATAGGTAGAAAAATAAAGAAATGTTGTTTATGGGTTTTTATTATTTCTATTAGTATCGTACAATAGTTTTTCGCGACGCCTATTTGCCGAAATGAACTCCATGGGCTTAGAAAAGAACATAGTGGTTCACTCACATACGTTTTCGTGTTCAAGAATTAATCAATTATCTTATCTATTTACGTTAAAAAGCAATAGCCAATTCAGTTTATTTCCTATGCAAAAGTAGATAAATGAAAATTATATGCCGGTACTATGACAGTGACAAGTAATATTTTATTTTGTGGCCAGTTTAATTAGTAAAAGAAGTTAGACATAAATACGAGTCATAGTCCTGCGTTGGACGGTTCCTTAATGTGAACAAGTAGGATTTTAGTTAAACATGAGTACTGATTCTTATTTCATAACTAGCTGGGAAAGCAGAATCATACTTCTCCTTTCTTAACTAATTTCGAATGACAGTTAAAACAGGCCACTTTTTATTCCATTTTAATAACCAGTTATCAAATAAGTAATTAAAAGTGTTTTTTCTTAACTAGTTGTGAAAAATAGTTAAGAAAGTGGACTAAAGGCAAAACTGAGCGGTTCAAATCTCTGCGGATCTAATTGTATAACTGCGACGCACCGATGGTATGGATAAACAGGCGTCATGGCCTAACCAAACCTTCAATCCCAGCCTTCCAGTACCTCACCATAAAATAAACATATATATCATTGATCTATAGGTACTTAAATTTTCACTTAGCTAAAAATGCTATTTCGTGGGCAATTTGACATATACAATACATGACATACCTACAATGACACCTAGACATTATAAGTAATATAAGATAGGTACTCGTAGATAGATTTTAAATTACATATTAAGTTAGTTGGTTTTGCGCAGATAAGCCTTGGTTTGTTATACATAGAGACTACTTTATATTAGTTTTCAGGGTTCCGTACCCAAAGGGTAAAAACGGGACCCTATTACTAAGGCACCGCTGTCCGTCTGTCCGTCCGTCCGTCTGTCACCAGGCTGTATCTCATGAACCGTGATAGTTAGACAGTTGAAATTTTCACAGATGATGTATTTTTGTTGATTTTTTTGCCGTTTTTATATAGGTAGATAATGGTACGGAACCTTTCGTGCGCGAGTCCGACTCGCACATGGCCGGTTTTTTTTCTGTTATATTATACTTTTCAGAGCACCAATCATGTTAACAAGGCTTTTGTATAAATTTGGCCAGTTTTTATGACGACAGAGACAGATAAATGGTTTGTTTATGTGCGGTGCGAAGGTCGCGCCCGTGTCGCCGAGTAACAAATTGTTTTAATCTAACTCGCGACGAGACTATTATGGCCGTATTGTCTTCAAATTCTACCAACCTGTATATCTTTTGGGTTAATATTGCAGCTATAATAGCAGAGTTTGCCTTCGGGCCTCTTGGAATATTCTCTCTCTTTCTTTGTGTTCGAGGTCTGTTAATGGAACATGGTTTTATTGATTAGTTTAGTTTTCTGTATTATAACAAAATTATGAATTTAATATATTTCATTATCATACATGATTACTGTAGATCGCGTCACGTAAACAGAGCTGACAACCATACAATTTATATAGACGACAGCGCTCTTTTTACGTGACGCAAAATTTTACGTCATGGAATTTTCACATCTCCAAATTTCAGAACTTCGATTTTTATAACTTTGAATTATTGTTGTAAAATTTTAATCTACGACGATTCAGTATTCCGAAATAACTTTATACTAATTCAAACAAGTGAAAGAACAAAAGCCCGAACAACGATATTTAGAAACTCAATTCATCTCATTCGTTGTTCGGACAATAAAAAATTCAGTGAAAAGTGATTGGAGAACTGAAATTCATCTGAAATCATCTCCATAATTCCTGTCCGTGGTAAGTCTGGTCCATGCATTTGTGGCTTTGATTAGAGTTAGTCTCTCCAGCGAGTTCGTGATCGTCCGATCGACCTTGTCAAGTACCTTAAGCATCATACCGTGATCAACTGGGTTCATCGGTCTGTATGTTCAGCAGCCTCCACCTATATCAAAAAGTGTACTTAAATAAGAAATAACAATTTCTCCAATTTTCGGCCACCAAATGATTGTCACCTCCCAGGAAACGGACGAATTGTGAAGTGAAATACATTGTTATTTTAATTATCTTTTTTTTGGTGAGTTCACGTCAAAACTAAACGAATTTTGCATAGCGATAGTTAGAGGGTAAAAGAAGGACGTAGAGGCAGATTTAATTTCCAAAAATGCACACTGTCTGAAGGATTAGCAATAAATTAATTCCACACGGAAAAAGCTTAGCAACTTTTTATTACTTACGCAACGTTTTTATCATTTTCCTAATTAAAATAGCAATGAATACAACGGTAGAACTAAAGTTATGAAGGAAGGTTCTAAAGCGAAGATCGCGACCAGGAGACGTATCCAAGGTCGGGTGCTTGATGAGATTATTTGACAATAGACGACTCCAGGATAAATGTATTTCATATCGTTTACTCATCTTTAAACTGATATTTTCTTCATAAATAATCATTTAGTGAACTAATAATTAAAATGACCAACTGGAATCGCCGAATAAAAGTGACAAACACAGTTTTGCTACACAAAAACAGTAAGAACGCAAGCGTATCGCTTAGGTTTTTCTCCAGTAGCTGAATGACGCAGGTGAAGTATTGTCGTACGCGACAATTAACGCGCGGCCGCGACACATAACTCACGCCCACGACACTGCTATCGCGACGCTACTGCAGCCATCCACTTCTGAAACGCCACTTTTAGTCACCCGAGTCCAATGACTGCAGCCCAACTGCAGCCATTTTCCATTCCAGCTTGTCGTTGTTGTTTGTAATTCAAATTTAGAATTTACATAGTTTATTGCAGTTAAAGAACGTAATCAGTTCAAACGATGAACGCTGACGTGTGTTCCGTGAGTTATTTATTAGAACTTAAGGCGCATTTTAGTGCGAAAGAAAAGGTTCGTTTTAAATAAGATTCTACTGTCCACAGACATGTGCTTTTTGTTCTAAGGTCTAAATTGCACTTTGAATCAGTATGATGCGACAGTTGTTGCATTTTAGTTGCAGTTTTTTCGACCGAGCGAGCGAAGCGAGCGAAGCGTCTCTGTTTCAGCTTGGGGAAAAATGCTTTCGTATGTCCAGTGGATGTCCATTTGTTCTAGTCTACAGCTCGCAGTTCTGAAACGATTCTCGTGAAATTTTGTGAGTAGGTTCGGTAATTGTATAAATTTTTTTTGCAATTAAAAACTTACTGGCGGTGTTGGTAAACTGAATCGCCCTATGTCGATGTATGGAGATATGAGTTTTTCAACGGTAAAGTTAAGTTCGTCGCAAGGCCAATCATTATTTTGTACTTTTTAAAGGGTTTTTGTTTTAGATTCAGATTTTTGAATTCTTTCGTCGCGAGGGCGATAATATTTATGAAAGAATTATGCGATCGATTACACAAACGCCATTCTTCCTAGTCGTGATTCCCATACAATATGGAATCCACACAACTGCAGTTTACTACGTACATATTGCTTGGGAATCACGAATAGGAAGAATCGCGTTTGTGTAGGTAATCGATCGCATAATTCTTATGAAAATGCAACAGCATCATACATAAAGTAACCACAATACAATTTCCTGTTAACGCTTCTCAAACAACTTTTTCTAAACCAAATTGAATAACTTGACCACGTTGTGGATGAAAAAATATCGTTTTACAATCTGTCTGTTTGAAAAGGTCGACGTTTCGAGTAGACCAAATTTGAGCGAAAAAGTTTATGATTAACGAGCTGTGCCTTTGCCCTTTTTAATTGAATGTAACATTATATCGGACCTCTTTGTAATTTCATCAATCATTAGAACAATGATAGAGAAATCCAATAGCACAGCAGAGCGATTACATTTTTAATCGGTCCATTAGGTCGGGGAGAGGAGAGTCAAGCCGTGGAGCTGATTCCGAGCCGAGATAATGCCCTGCAAATGTATTGTGTCCTGATGCGATTGTCAGCGGTCGTTTCATCCAACACATTCTTTTGTCTCTTAATAAGAAGCAATCAGCTGTTCCTATTCCTTAGTGGCTTCTAGTAAGTTACTATAGCGATATATATACTATATATAAATATGTACTAAAGTATTATTTATGACTCCAGCCCCGTCAAAGATAAATTTAATTACGATTAATTCCGCCAGCAGTGTTACTCTATTTATTCACCTCTCACCTGAATAGTTCCACGCAAAAGGCAGCAAGCGGCAATTAGTTCCCTCGGTGTAGGCACGAAAATTTTTCATTTTAATTAAAGCTCCGACCGGAGGATCGTCGGCTAATTAACCCATTAAAACACAGAGTTCTTTCATTTTGTCTTTTTACTGAGTGTACACTTTCTTGCGATTTTCGGAACGAAAATATGGAAAACCGGGTCGAAAACTCAGAGGCACATTATATCTTTAAGCTGCCACTCGTAAGGATTATGCTGGAAATGTTATAAGAGCTATCGCATTTTTCACCGCTTAAACTATTTCATCCTTTCAATTTCCGCTAGGAAATTTCTTGCGACAAACTATTTTAAAAGGCTCTTCAATCAAAAGATTTCGAAAGCAGTATATATTTTTCGGTATTTAGAAATGAGGTAAATATCCAGGCATATTTTGAGAGATATTTGAAATCAAGCGTGTCTCTTGTAATCTTCGTAACGAATACATATGTATGAAATTGGTCAAAGTTGTATACCATCCTAAGGAATTTATTATTAGGAATAACAAACTTTTTATAGGATATTATTTGTATCACGTCACAGAAGTGTACAAGTATTTATTTGAAAAATAAATAAATGTATACAATATCTTAATTAAAACTAACTAAAAATAAAGTTAATAAATGATTTTTTTAATGAACAAAGTGAGTTTACAGCTCTACTCATTCAAATTAAAAATTTGGCTCAACGTCGCCAGTTAATTAAGTCATTAATATTTTTCTTCACTCAAAACGCTTGCTTCAGAAAACCGTGGCAGTAAACTTGTCTATAATAAGGAAAATATTTTTTTTTATAATCTGTTTTATGCAGCGCCTCGCAACTACAAATAAATTCAGTTAGTCGGTATTTTGTTCAAAGAAATGCTTCTTTTCGAAAGCCTCTCTCTAGTGTGGATCTTATGGTTCTAAAAGAAAGATCACCTTTGATGTCAACACAGTGATTCAATTAATTAAACAAAAATATTTACAATTGATTATCAGGCACATCAAAGAGGGTACTCCTTTGTTGCTTATTATACCACACATTAACGTACAATAGTTGTTGTAGAGAAAAAAGAGTCTTTAATTACTTAAGTCCGATACGAATGCTTCATTTGTTCTACTCGTAAAAAATTAAAATTATGAAAAAGGTTTCCCCGCAAGTCGAAACTTGTTGCCGACATGAAAGCGGAGGGGTCGAGACAATGGGACATGTCAGCAGACGTAAGGCCGCGTGCACAAAGCGAGTGGCTGTAAGTACAATCAACAAGACAAGCGGGTTATGTTTGTCCACAATCAAGACTTCCTTCAATAATATTCATACGTCAAAAAAATATTTGAGAAATGTTTTACTACGGAATTATTTATTAAATAAGTCTAAGTGCGACAGTTATTCTTCAATCAAACACAATCAATGTTGCTTCCTCACAGCACAATTGACTCGTCACTGGGACCGCTTGGGCTATAACTTGATCCTATTCCCAACAGTGCGATGTATTTAGGCTGATCATTGAACATGAGTCTGAAACTAAAAATCCGTTCAGCCGTTATGGAGCCAAGTAGTAACAAACATACGTCTGTACATACAAACATACACACACAAACTTTTGGATTTATAATATTATAATTTAATTTAATTCAATGAATTTGTATTGTTATAATAATAAATGATTGTATCTCTTGTATTATTCTGTTTTCTTTTTTAATTTTCTAATATTTAATGTGTAATTAATAATGTAATTCAAATTGTGACATACTGTATAATTGACTAAATATCCATATTATCATGACCGACGTGTTGGTGCAAACTGTTAGTCGGGCATGGCATTATATATAAATAAATAAATAAATAAATAAATAAATAATAATAGGATAGGATTAGTAGGATAGGATTGGTGACGTTGTCTAGTCGTTGCTAGTAGTGTCGTTCCCGCCAGTGTCGTGGACAAGCGCCGCGATCATCTGAATGACTCGGCAATTACTCGCGTTCAGCGCAGTCGGCCGGCAAGTGCCGAGATTGGTTCCGATAAAAGCCTCCCCCATGTTTTTCTTTCATCACTTTTGAATGAGGTTATTCGTAACTACTATAATAAAGCTATATTGTGCCTAATGAAGTGCTTTGTTGCAGGTAATTTTTCGGTGACTTCGAAGGTAATTTAAATTGCTTTATCCGCACGTTATTCATTTGTGGTTACCACGAAATTGTTGATTCCGTCAAAACTATCATATAGAAGAAACACTTACTTTTTTTTACCTAATAAAAAACCGGTCATGTGCGAGTCTGACTCGCGCGCCGAGGTTTCCGTACTTACCTATGAAAAAGAGACAGTACCTTGTAGGTACGGAACCCTAAAAATGAAAAAAAAAATGCATTTAACAACGGGGTAACCATTTACAACCTACCTATGAAATAAGACAAAAAATATTTTTCGTAAGCTCCTATCTCCGTGCAATCGTCGAGTGTGATGCGATTTTGCAAAGGTTATTCGGTTTAACTATTTTTTTTTGGGATATTATTACAAATTTACGGTATTCGGATTTTTTCCTTTACATGTGCCATAAGACCTTGCTTCTTGCCAAATTTCATGGTTCAAGGTTAACGGGAAGTAAGTTTTGATTCCCCTGCGGATGGCAAAATATGCGGCATAAACGGCCGTATCTTTTGATTGCGTTGACTTAGAAGTTTGTTTTTATCACAGCTCCAAGGGACTGCAGGCCCGAGTATTTGATATTAATTTAAACATGATCCACGCGTTCCTGAAAAAAGGGTCTTGACAGACAGACAGGCAGACGGACAACAACGTGATCCTATATGGGTTCCGTTTTTCCTTTTTAAGTAGGGAACCCTAAAAAGCAACATTATACAGTACTAATAACTAATAATAGATTAATGGCCGAATTCAGAAAGGCCATTCAAATTGATCTGTAATTAAAGTGACGTTTCTGTATAGGTTGACAACTAGCTGAGGCACATTGGACTATTTAATATCTAATCAAATGCTTAAGTGGCATTTCTGAATTCAGCCATTAGCTATAATAATTACAAGTTGTCACATTTTAATATTTTTATTTAATTCATTAATTTTGATTGTGTTATAAACCTGTTAGTGTTAAAACATTGCAACTCGCTGGAATAAAAAATATCCAATACCGATCTTTGCTAACGATGAACGCTATCGGCTGGTTGTCACTGCAGCCAATAGCGCGTTGCGGTTTAACAATAATATTGCGATATTATTGGACATCCAGCTTCAGCTGAGCGCCACAAATAAAACAGAATCGAACTGTTAAGCACATTTTGAATCTCTAGTTAAGTTGCCACATTGCAAGCTCCAAATTACTTAGATTGTTGTGATGACACAAACAAAATAAAGGGTTTATAGCGTTCGAATATCATAAAAACCGTAACTCGCAAAAATGCCTGTTTATGAAACTGTTTTAAAAAAATTATAGGTGGCTGAGTTTCTTGCCGGCTTTCCTCAGTACAGGTTTTTTCCGAACCGTTGGTAGATTCATTCCTTCACCTTCATAATCGCTTGTAAAAGCCTATATTTGACTTTGATCTAATTTCAGGTGCACCAATTTTCATTGTAGCGCATGAATGTCAAATTCAACGATTTATGAACAAAACGACGTGTATCGATTAACACCACTAATAAACTTTCATTGCCATCGTAAATAACGAATAGTGAACCAACTGAATAATCCCGTCCATGCCACACATTAGAAAGAAATACTACAGTGGCTGAACAACTCTAACAGCCAACAAAGACCAAATACCAGAGAAAAATAACATAAAAAACTCGTCTTCGTATACTTTTATCATTTCTCTTCCACGAATGACTTGGGGCGGTCTAGTAACAGACTTAATTGAAAAAAAAAAAAGCAATTGATAACCAAGCATAGCCATGACATATAAAATACACTTTGTTAATAATCGGTACTGGACTAAATACAAATTGAGCAACAGCTTATAAAAACAATATGAATGAACAACATGTTTAATTTGATCGTGATAATACTCGTAAGATTGCTCTTAACACCTATGAAATTTAACAAGAAGAAAGAAAGATCGAAGACAGCAGTGATAGAAGAACTGAAGACCGAGCTCAGTGGGGTGCTATGGGAGAGGCCTATGTGCAGCAGGTGTCTAATATGGGCTGATGATAATGGAATTAAATATGATCATGAAAAAAATAGGTGCTCTTGACACCTACTTGTAAATGGCCATGTTTTACAAAGGGCATGTGAACGATTCGAGTTTGGTGCAGCAGAGTTTCCCACTGCTGGACAAGGGCCTTCTGAGAGGACTGGATATGTAGTAGGCCCTATGCGTCCTATAGTGAATTTTACACACATCTTTTAATTAGGTACTTCGCTGATGCGATAAGCACGTTACTTCATAAAATCAGGAAGGACCTAGTAGTAGCCTCTGCCGTGCAGCCTCTCGTGCAGAGGGACGCGCGTTCAAATGCTTGCTCCCCTTTCTAAGATTTTCAGATCTCATGTGCGGCACCACAAGCATGTCCTTGAAGGAGAATAGTTTTATTTTGATAAAAACTGTGAAACAGGGTAATGCTTGCCCAATTTAGTAGCTTCTACTTTATTTGGCAATTAATTGAATTCAAGCTTTTAACAAATACCATGTACTTAGCAACGTAAACAGAGTTCCTGTAAACAGGCGCGCTGTAACTTTGTACATTGGCGGCGTCCGACAAACGGATCATTAGTCCGCTTTAAATACGCCCGCGGCCCTCTGATTAATCATCACAGTGATTAATTAGTGGATTGTGGAAAAACTCGTTGAAAGCTATAGATCCCTCCGCGGTCGGTGAGCACTCACTTTTAAACTAAGTGAGATGTGCTGCTCAGAAATTAATAATTATACACTGCATTAAAGCAATGATATTTTTAACTCATATGTACGGGAGACTACCACGATCAAACAGTGTCATAACAGATGATTCCTAACCTGAAACTTGGCTGTACAAGAAATACAGTGTCGTAGTAAAAGACAGTAGGGAAGTTTCCAGGGTAAAAAATTACTATTTAGTCAGTCAGTTAGATTACCAAAAAATATTGAACACGTATTTTTTGCTTTATGAAATCAATCAAAATTGACAAAGATAACAAATTTGCGCATCAAAGTTTGGGAGTGGGGACTTATGACGTCACTTAATGGTAAAAAGTATGCAAAGTTGTGATGTCACGCGGAACTTCAACGCACTATATCTTCGTCATTTTTTGTTTAATTCACAAAAGCAAAAATATGTGTTCAATCTTTTTTTTAAATGTAATTGACGGACAAATTACAATTTTCAGGAAACTTCCCTATTCAACCATGTGACTCTCTAACCTACGTTAGAGAGTCACATGGTTATACAGCGTACATTAGAGAATCAGCAATGATCGACACATTAAAATTTTGACCAAATTAATTTGTCCTTTAGTTTCATTTATCCGCTGAAAAGCCGCCGCGCACGTAAAAGATTCACACTTCACTTTCGACACTTAGCTTTGAATTTAATAAATTGTAACTCTCTAGAACCTTCTCACGTGAAAAACATTTGGCTTGTTCGAACTGACGTTTTGTATTAGAATTATGTATACTTCTTCGCAAAATCTGTAGTGTATTCTTCTCTTCTTCTTTCTTATATATAAAAATCAGTTGCTGTGCGTTAGTTTCGCTAAAATTTAAAAGTTCTTTTTTTGTTTGGTTCTTTTGGATATAGGAGTGGTTTGTAACAAAAAAAAAATAGGAAAATGCCACGCGAACGACGTCGCCGGCAGAAGCTAGTGTTATATAAAAAAGCTACCGATGGTCACATAACAAAAAATCATTTCATTTACTGATAGGAGCATTCGTTGGCACGCCTGACTATAAGTAAACCCTGAGTTAACCATTTTGGAAATACTCCAGAATAATCAAGCCGCAATATCCGTCGTTTATCAAGATCAATCCCGTGGGATTAATATATACGTAACAAAATATTTCGGCTAACGTTGACGACACTATCTATTTGTCTGCGCTGACTAAAATAATTATCGAAGCCGTGCAGAAATGCCTATGTCAAGCCCGTCAGGTGAAACAAAGTATTAATTAGGCACCGGTGGACGGTGCCCAGCCTGGCAAAATTGTTGCTGAAAAGCACATTGCGCTATTAGATATTAGCTACTTACCATGAAATTATTTAAATACTGCGCTAGAAAATTTGCACACGGAAATTAATAATATGAATAAAATTAAAGTTATCATACCTGTAATTAATAACCTGGTAAAAATATTTTAATTACGTGCAAATTTGAACGGTAACTTTTATCGTTTTGGACTGGATGCCTTGTAGCATTAAGCAATTATAAAATAACTGTAATTTTATAACCCCAGTCCTAGATTCACGAGCACAGGTTATTGGACCCCAGGGTCCGTTGTAATAGTTTAGTGTTTGTACGCAATAGAATTAGTTGATTATCGTTTAGTGATTGAAAGCGGGCTGTAATGACAGCAATCTTCGGCTGAGCGGCGTTTGTAAACACGGTTACGGGGTTGTTAAAACGAGAACACACTCTAACTGATTGCCTCACTCATTGAGTCGTTTGACGAACGAGCGCGCGCCCACGATTTATACCCAAATAAGCTGTTACTCATATTACAGGGGGAGATTTAAATGTCGCTTTTTTACAATGAGTACTCTACTGTACAATGTTTGCGCGGGACGGCCATGACTCATTGTCAGCGAATTTAATACATTGAGTGCACATTTATGGACGAGTTTTAAAATGTGCAGATTAAATTACCGACGCTAACTGATGTACGTTGTTAGGTCGTTAATTACGGTTAACGACGCAACTTAATTCGAATAATTTATGGCGAGCGTACCTACTACAAAAGTTGCCTATAAATAGATAATATGTTTGCAAACTCTGTGCGATTAAGTAGAAAATATGACATTGCGTCGGGACTGGATGCTTCTCGGTCGACTCATAATAACAATAATTACAAAAGTTCCCGACTACGGTCTTAACTGGGATGCTGTACAGCCATTCATTTGTATTTATGCAAAGCGCATAAACAAGTTTTAATGGTGTTCCATTTTTCAGCGTTCCACGAATGAATTGTTTAAGCCAAGATTTATCCCAGTCTGTCGTTTAGTTTCTTAGGGGCGTGAATCTTATACTGCTATAAAAATTATACTATGTTAAGCGGACGAAACTGCTATGAAATACTATAACACTAATTAATCTCCCTTTCTTATAATTTATGACATTGATAACGATAACAAACTCAAAACATCTAGCTAGAAATCATCATTAATCAATACATATAAAACAGTACCGTGACTCACTTATAGACAACGCACAGCCTAAACGGGTGGTGCTAGAGGTTTGAAATTTGGAGGAGATATTCCTCGTGTACTCTAGAGGTGCACTAAGGAGGGATTTTTTGAAATTGTGATAATGATTGATACCACCGGCTAAGCTGTGGCGGGTCCACTAATATGAAATAAAACCAAAATAAAGGACTATTTCTTACTAATTTACGACTCCTACTTGTTTGTTTATTCCATAATTTATTTTTTCTTATGTTTATTTAGCCATAAAGAACCGCAAGTGGATGAAATTCGTAGGGAAGTCCTAGTCCAAGTTTACGAGACTTTCATAATCCTCGTGCGAGACACGTGGAGCGCCGTATCATGCAGACGCAGCATCGTTGGGGTAGATGGGTCGTCTCGTTTGGCCCGCTGTAAAATATTCGCTCGGCGGCGGCTCATGGGACGAGAGGACGCGGAGTGGACGTGGTGTACAGCCACGTGATTTTCTAACGTACGCAGCGGCTGATCAGCGATGGGGAACACATTCAAATTTAGACCGATTGAATTTGTCGTTACACTCTAAATTAATATTTTCGTTTTCCGCTGATCAGCCGCTGCGCACGTTAAACAATCACACCACAGTCACTCTACAGTCAGATTAATAAGAAAACTTTATTTTAATCGACCATTTTCTACTAAATGAGAGTCTTACTATTATAATTTTCCTCTGATTTTCACTATTATATTGATATTGGAAGAAAATATAACATTTAAGTATATAATTAATTGAACATAGAATGTCACTTAAATATTTCTGCGATTATATTATCGTAGCATAAAAATATTGTATAGTTTTGATAATAATATCCCATGTTTATTTTAAATAATGTTATTTCTATAAAGGTGTGTCCACATCTGACGAACGCGGCGCAAACAGTTACAATAAATACACGCGTTTGTCAGATTTGGAAGCACCATAGAATACCAATAGAGATTATTACACTTTCAATAAAATGCCTCTCAATTTTAAAACATCAATTAATTTCCGCTGACGCGGCTGCTGTTCCTATCGCCGCCGCGATCTCCTGCCGCTTTTACCATGTTGGAAAATATTCGCAAGAATGGCGAAGAGAACGAAACAAGTGCCGCGTAAAAAGTAACAGACCACTCTCTTGTTTACGGCCGGCGGACTGTGTTGAGACCTCGTGTGGAGACCCTGGGGAAGCGTATTTTCTCCATCAAATTGTTTCTGTGCTCAGGTATGGTACCTATTAAATGGAAGCCTTAAAAAATTGTTCATTTTAAAATTTACCGCTAAGACAAATTCCATGTAAAGATTCGATAAATGAAACTGGATGTGATGTATTCATGAGAATATTGACCCAAACTGAAAACCAAACAGGCAAACACCTATGTTGCCCCATTTAAATAGCATATACGTAATGTTTTGTAGTTTTTAACTTAATCAACTTTTTAGCGAGGTTAATTTCGATTTAAAGACGTATTTGAACTTAATTGGTTTTACTCGTATTAGGTGTTTTCGCGCCTTGGTGACACAAACAGCATGCTTTTAAAGTCCGGTTGTAAATAAAACATAACTGATCGAATATTTGTTTCTTACCTTAAACCAAATATCTTTTAAAAAGGTCATAGCAGAATAACCTTAAAAACTTCGCGGAACTCGTAAACTTTGTTTGAAGATATATGATTAAACAAATCACTATTCCCCAAGTTTACGCACGGCACGGCGGAACCCGCGCCCAGTTTCCATTAAAGTTTGTTGGTTCGTGAGTGGGTATCGCCGGAGATCAGTCAGCATTGGGTCGAATCTGCACGAGCACAGGGAATTATTAACAGGGCATTTACTGTGGTAAGCCACCTCTTCGAATTCTCCAGGTTCGTATCTAGATTTGAAGATCGCTCGTACAAACTAGATTTGCCGATAGAAAAAGTTTGGCTAAACAGCCTGGGGCCATGTATTTTGCTTTAGCTTGATAACTGCGTAAAAAGTACCCTACAGAAACTTTGCATTAGTGTCTGCACCTAGCACATTAATATATTCACACCAGCTAATAAGTTAAGTTAAAGTGCGAGTTACACTCGCGTAGAAAGGTTGCATAAGTATTTAAAAAAAAAACTAATTTACCCCCCAAAGTGGCACTCATGTTTAGACTTCATATATTTACGCCACGCGTCCGTGTTGCGGTCACCGACTTACATATGTATACCAAATTTCAACTCAATCGGTCCTGTAGTTTCGGAGCAAATTGGCTGTGACAGACGGACAGACAGACAGACAGACAGACAGACAGACACACGAGTGATCCTATAAGGGTTCCTATTTTCCTTTTGAGGTACGGAACCCTAAAAAGTGGCAGAATACTATAATTTGCAGAATAAAAACAAGTGGGCTGGACCAGTAGGTACTAGGCACGCTAAGTACTAGCAAAGCAATACAATGTCATTCTTACGTTCTAGTGAACAACAAGTTCAGCTGTCGGCGCCGTGTTGTTGACATCGGATCCCCGAAATTAACTAGAAAATATAATGCGGCGGGAGTGCCCGCGTCTTTGCTACAAAATGTACATAATTAGAAAAGTTTTTACAAGCGGGCCGCAAGTCGTCGCTGCCACGGCCTGACACGACTGCCTGTGTCCGGGTGCGGATTATAATTTTACCCAACGAATATTTCACAAATTGTACCAAACTTCCTTGATGTTATCTCTGACATCTTTATTATTTTACTGTTAATTATTATTTGACGAAGATTAAATTATAAATGAAATGACAGGACCCGGATTAAAGGTTATTGTTGGAATAAATGGCGGTTTAGGTGAAGAGCGCAATTGTTGATTGTGTTCAACCGTATTTAATTTAAATTGATATAATTTTGCCTAAACATTAAAGCAGTTGCAAAACCAATAATGTTCGTGCTGAAATATGGAAAGTGATCGTTAACTTTGCGTGAACATCGTTAGGTACTGCCACTGAAAATATTTAAAGTCATGTTCTCGTACAAGGGCCGTTCCATTCTTTCAAAGTTACACGAACTTAATGTTAAAATATGGTGTATGACAAACGTAAAGCCAAGAGCAGCTTCAAAATGGTGCTTCGCGAATAAAAGACACTTGCTTCGTTAAATACAAAATGTATGTGGCGACTGGCGGCGAGAGCTCAAAAGAGTTAGCGAGCTGCTGTTATAAAAATAATGGCCGTTTTTGGCACGACATCGCGTTAACGCCGTGGTCCTTGCCCCAAATGAGTGTAATTACGAAAGTTTTTATTACAAAGTGTGCGCCAAAACCGCCTTCTACGATCGCATTCCGTCTATGTAGGCGATGTCGCGGCACTGTCATGTCCGTATATAGTCGTCATTTAATTAAGACGCTGGGTTAAAATCTACATATATCATGACCATGAAACCATCGCTCGCCGGCTTAGCATTATCGCCTTATTAATCCAGAAAACGATAGATTTTGAAAAACAATAAATCATAATAGGCTGTATTTCGGTATATATTTCTAAAACATGTATTTAATATAAGAATCCAATAGAATGTCTCACCTCCTTTTTAGAGTAATTGCTTAATATATCTTGAGTATGTTAATAGACCTAAAAGAGAGGGCAGGAAAACGCTGGATGCAGGCCGCTTCCAACCGGCCCTTTTGGAAATCGATGGGGGAGGCCTATGTCCAGCAGTGGATGTCCTACGGCTGAAATGATGATGATGATGATGATGTTAATAGACGAACATAATAAAATAAAAATGACTTAAACTATATTTTGAAAAATTATAAGTACTTTAAATACAATCATTTTTGTATAAATTAAATCATTGGTCTATAGTCTAAATTTTCATTAACGCGATAGCTTACGATCTTTTAAAAAGTCGGCTAAGTATAGTAAATTATTTCTATTTCAGCTGTTATTACAATACTTGAAAACGTTCGAAAATGAAAATGAAAATGAAAATATTTATTTTGCAAGTAGGCCACATGGGCTCTTTTACATGTCTGAAGCTACCAGCGCTTCGAAAGGTGACATCTGCTGAGAAGAAACGCCGCAAGAAACTCAGCAGTACCTAAGTCTTTTTTTTTCAACTTTTACATTAGAGTTTTAACTAAAAGTAACTCATGAAAAGGGCAGCAAACAATCCTAATAGGTAAAAATTAATTATAATAAATAACTAATAAGGGAGATGTATAGTCTCCGCGTCTGGACAAGTTAAGCTACTTAGAGATGTATAAAGCCTCTAAGGGTTATCATAAGAATAATTAAAATAAAGAAATAAAGAAACATCTAAATTGATTACCTAATCTAGGTTAAATGGAGATGTAGACAGTCTCCACGGTCAAGTATAAAGAAGGAGATGTAAGGTCTCCAAATATCAAAATAATAATAATAATTTGAAATAAAAATATTTCATGTCCTAATAATTCAAATATCGAATATGAAACCCTATAGAATATAGTATAGAGAACACTATGAAGTCTCTCTAGTCAGGTTCAGATAACGCACAAACGAATAAATTAAAAGGTAACAATTTTAAAATTTTAAATTTTAAAATGTCCTTGCGAGCTTGAACCGCCCGGTCCCCACAGACAGCACCCGTTCACGAGTATGACGCGTATCTCAGCCATCGTCTCCCTCAACCATGTTTTAGGGAAGGTGGCGACCCGATCAACGACGCCGCCGTAAGCAAAGACCTTTGAGCTTTCGTTTGTTGGGCTATTATTAAAATTTTAAAATGTGAGATCTTTGTACTTAATTGAGCCTCCTTTTTCGGACACACTAAACTAGACCGAACTTATAAAATTCCTGAAATAGCAGAGCAACAATGGAAGTAATGGAACAGTTAGGGACTAAGCTTTAGTTACGCTTGCGACCAATTCCCTGTTCGTCGTTGCTAACAATGTTGCAGCGTATTTGATTGATAGATTCCCCGTCATTAATCACCCAGCCATCATATTTACTTACTAGTTGCTTATTTATTTTAGCTCACATTATTAAAAATATAGTGCCGAGTAGGTACTGTTTGTGTATAAAAACAAAAACATTTTTATTTTAACTTTTATCTTTATTAATATTTTTACGCTTGCAACAACAGAAATGAAGAGCATTTTCGAGGTCAGTTTAAATTAAACTGCTGGGATCAAACCCTTTGTATTATTTATTTTAATACAGGTACTTAAGTAATCCTTAGGTACATAATCTAAAATATACTAAATTTACTTAACGAAATCCAGGAGTGGAATAGAACGAGATTTGATTTGAAATTATGATCATTAAATTTTGTTTTATTAAACCAAGTATTTTTTCGAACAGTTCATACCACAGTCGAAATCGTAGCAGTGGGAAGGTATGTTTAAAAAAAACATTGACAACACTGCGTAACGGAAAGATAAGCAAACAAGGTTCAAACTTTAAAGTGCCACTCTCTCCGAAACTTTACTAAGATGGCAGCTTCTTCCTGATTTTATGCCACCAAATCTCATCCATTTATTTGCCATGTCTTACATTATATTATATGTACTTGGGTGTTTGCGCGCCGGAGCGGCTTCGGCTTGCATATGCAGTGTCGCAGCGATATGCCACGTCCTGCGTGATGTATGCGGCGCTAACTCATGTGTTCTCCTTCTTGCTTAACACACTGAATACTCACACAGCATAAATTTCAACTTAAACCCACAAACTCCCGTCTAGATATATGCAGAGCTTCTAGGGTACGCTTTTTACCAACTTTCACCGACATTCTCAAGCGCAACGCTTTAAATTATTACGTTTCCACGCCCCTTCCTCACCTATAGTGCTTTGAACGAAGTTTTATGTTGACAGCAACTATCGATTTCGCAGATTGTAAATAAACTTGGGGCAGTTGGAATTAAAAACGTGCGGATTTTAATAAATTATCACAGGAGCGATTAAAAGTGAAGCTATTTGAGGCGGGGGATGGGGAGTGGGCGGGAGGATTGGAGAAAAGAAGGTGCAATATCGGAGCGGTGGACTGTCGCCAACTCTGACATTTGCATCGTCCTGAATGAAACCATATTGATGTTATGATTTCCTTATTGAATTATTTATTTTGATCCTTTTGAATCGATTTACGAATTCTACAACCGTTGTGTTATGATACTTTCTTCGCTTCTCGAAAATGGAACTTGCGCAGCTATTAAACTTTAACGTGTCTGTTTTACCGTGGCATTTTAAAATAATCTCTGAAATTTTAAGCGACAGAGCAGCCGCGGACAGGTGAACACAGCATTCACCGCACGTATTCTTGATTTTCTTTGGTAAGGA
Organism: Tortricodes alternella; assembly: GCA_947859335.1. Classification (NCBI taxonomy): domain Eukaryota; kingdom Metazoa; phylum Arthropoda; class Insecta; order Lepidoptera; family Tortricidae; genus Tortricodes; species Tortricodes alternella. The sequence continues at coordinate 11,922,416 of OX401974.1, forward strand.
AGAAGCCTTTGCAGCGAGCCAGTACCGTTCGCATCCGCAATATGTATGATAAATAAATTGCTATCCAATATGAAATGGAAGCTATACCGGCGAAATGTACAAAACGTTTACTAGTGTACCTACGCGTATACCTAGAGATCACAAGTCCTAAGGTTAAAGGAAACCTTCGCTTGTATTGGAATTGAGATTGTTTTTTCTGCGTAGTTATTACAAATTTTAAGAACATTTATCCCACTAAAATAGATAATGTATTTGTACTGTACTCTCATTCTCAACAAACATGAATAAAAATAATTATAATTTTTATTATAAAATTACATATTAAACTACCTACATTTAAGGTCTGTTTCGCAATCTCCAAGTAAGGCGTTACTCGGCAGATAATAGTACATTTTGTAAGAGTGACTCGACGAATACATTTCCCCATAGGTTTTTTAATCATTTTTTCCTTTTTCTCTCTCTTCCTAGCGCTTTTTCCCGTCTACGCTTACGCTACGGGGTACGCTTTGAACATGATCAGATTCGGCAGGTCGGGTTATTGCAGTGGAGCGACTGCCGTCTGACCTCCGTAATCCGTAACCGTAACAGGGGAACCAGACCAATTGGATCATTGTTACACATTTAGTTACCCAAATGTGCAGGTTTCCTAACGATGTTTTCCCTCACCGTAAGAGCATCGGTTCCCGCAATTCGCAGACAGATAATGTGCATGAGTTAGAAAAACTCATTGGTACATGGCAACCGCTTGGATTCGAACCCGCACCTCACGATCACGAGTCAATATCCTTAGCCATTAGGCCACCGACGCTCTCTCACGCTCTTTTTTCTTTTTACTGGATGAAAATTATCCCCGGTAGTTCATCAAACTACAAACTTCTAGTTCCTGAAACCTCAAACCTTTTCAGTTAAATATTATCAAATTCAGTTTGAAAGTTTAACCTTGAAAGCAGACACAGTACCTCCAGGGGAATAATACACTGTACATAATTATGTAGCACTAGATTAGTTAGTAGTGTAAACAAACAATATGGTTTACTATTAGATAAGCGAATAAATTCACAAATTACTAGTGCCCAATGAATTTGTCGCATAATTTAATTTCGCCAATTGGTCATTTTGCATAAGAACGTTACACTTTTCAATTATCCGATAGCCAACTTTTGGTAGTTTCGATAAAATATTAGCTCGGTAATTTTTTATTATGGCATTTTTCATTTTAACGAATGTTTTGGTTAGCACAGTAAAGTATGGCATATAATGTGCTTCTCTAATTTCTAAAATAATAAATGAAATAGGTACGATGAGGCGGTCTTGGCGCTCACTCGCTACGCTCGCTCGGCTCGTGCGTGGTCGTAAGGAAACCTTAACACTTCTCTTCGCTTTGTCGTTGTCATACCAAACTTACGATTTAATTTGATTCGACTAACGCACTGGCACATGTATGTAAAAAAAATATGTTTGATTTTTCATATTATTGAAATTTCATCTTTTCATTTCAGATCACCTCAAGCTGTGTGCGAACTTTTGCTATGAACAAAAAAAAATCGACTTTGTATTGTTAGCTTTAATAAAACGTTTGCCTAACGACTACCCAGTAACAATTTCCGCAAATGAAAATAAGCGAAATAAAAATGTGCTAAGGGTTGGTTTGCTAAATGAAACGGCTGCGATAAGTAGGTTCAAACTGAAATTAGAGCACTAATATTTCGCCGAAACGGAAGTACCGACACCGACAAATATACTTCTATTATTCTACTTCATTTCACGTTACCTGATCCTCGGACCAACACCTATCACACAAATGTCTACGAGCTTGTACTTTATGTTAAAAAATTTGCTTGGCATTTGTATATGGTCATAGCTACTATATGATCTCCTTGACTGTACCTCCAACTTTGGAAAGTAGATAGAAGTCTGTGTTCTAAATGGAAAATTACAAGATCTTATCAAGTTATATTAATGCCGTCAATATCTTCCAAATAAGTTGGTATAAAGCCCGCGGAGAAAAAGCTCAAATTACCATATAAACCGAGTCTAATCCAAGCCAAATATGATAAATGAACATTACTCCCTTTATACAAGATCAAAGAAATCCAGCGAACTTATAACGTAAGTACAAAAATCCCTGAGTCGCGGAATCGGGGCAAAAAAACAGTGATAGCAGGCTCGATGTCATCCTGGCTTGAGGAGAAATGAGACAAAGGAAATAAGAAATATTAAACGTGACCGGAATGTCAAGAGGCTCCATACAGTGATACGGGTTTGTGCCATCGCTGTGTACTTGTATATGTAAATCGTTGTGCTGTTAAGGGAACACGCGACATTATATGTGAGTAACAAGCTGCATCGTTAACCCGGAGATTTCTTTCTATTTCTAATTCAGTTCAAACTGGTTTCGATTAACTTACTTCACACCGCCTTCGTATTCGTACAATACTATACATTTAAATTGTAGTAACCGTTTTAATTGTAATAAAGAATTTACATGCAAACTTAAATGACGACTACATTAACAAGTGCGAGTCTGACACGCGCGCTGAGAGCCTCGTACCTAAACTTTAGAGATAACTGTCGCAGAATCCTATATCTTATGTTACGTTCAGTGTGATACTACCCTGCAAAAGTTATTCCGTTTTAATGAATTTCCTCAGAAACTTACTACTGTAAAACATAACTAACTTCCTCTCAGCACGTGTTTTTCTCAAATATGGAATAAATACGAAGATATGCGTTCTACCCATGGTACAACAATCATACAGTTAATTGATGAATAAATTACAAAGAAAACCAACCGACTAATCGACATGAACATATTTATGACTAACTTTTGCGACTTCGTGCGCGCGTGGTATTTGTTTAGCGCTGTTCCCTCGGGAACTGTACATTTTTTCGGGATAAAAAGGAGCCTATTGGCCGAATTCAGAAGAGCCACTTAAGAGACCATTTAGCCAGCTAGATATTAAGTAGTTCAATGTTTCTCAATTAGTTGTCAACCTATACAGAAACGTCACTGAAACGTCACTTTAATTGAAGCCAATTTGAGTGAACTTTCTGAATTGGACCATATGTCACTCCGGCCCATAAACTATCTTTATGCAAAAATTCACGTCGATTCGGTATTCCGTGCCTAACCTAAAAAAGGACTAACCAACAAACCGACAAGCATAGTTAGTTTCACATTTATAATAATGAGTAGGGTTTGTATTATATATACACAATACTGTTCTAATAATCTATAATTTATAAAATAAAAAAACCGACTTCAAAATAGCCTTTGAAAAGTACCTACCTAAGTTTTTTTTTTCACATTCTATTTATTATCCTTTGATTTAACGACTTACATTTACTACATCAAGTATCAATAGCCTAATACCAATTGCTCATCACCATTTACAAACTGTTGCTATCCACGGTGCAAAGATGTCAATCGTTGAGGAGTTCTCCTGGTTCTTCAATTTTACTACATGAATTTTCATGGACATAAGTTGCTTCAGAACTTTATACAGCAAATTAATCGCCAACCGTGAAATACTCAACATTTAGGAGTTCTGGTGATCATCTATGATCTTCATCAACAGTTCCGCTTCACCAAATAATGCTTTTGGAACGTAACTGCTTGAGTTATTACCGAAAATACAAAAATTTCTCTATGCTTGCCTATAATATTTGACGAGTTCCATAGATTCCTCATAGATTCTCTTATCATAACTCGACTTTGACGACAACGGGACCAAACTGGAGGTATACCCTACCGATTAAAAAAAGAATTTTCAAAATCGGTTTATAAATGACGGAGTTCGGAAGTAACAAACAAAAAAAAAAATCAACCGAATTCAGAACCTCCTCCTTTTTTTTGAAGTCGGGTAATAATGAAACATCCAGGTATCTAAGCTTCTTAATTATTAGTTTACCATGAGTAAATTTGAGATTAAAGCCCGTTGCTCATGACCACTGCGATGTATGTTACTACTCTTTAAGTAATGGATTGCATTTTGGCAACCACAAAATACAAACCTACTTCTGAACGGTATCTTTTTATTTTCTCTTAAAACAAAAAATATATAGAGACCTTTTTGTATGGTTCCGATAAGTAAATTTCTTCTAATCCAATTTTTTTGTTTTATTATTTAACATTTTGTATTGTTTCTGATATACAAGGCTATATAAGGGGTTACAGGAGGTACAGGCATACAACAGGGTAAATTTTCTTGCTGTTTCTTAAACGAAGAGGTTGAAAACGTAAAAACAAAAAACATATTTACTCCCGAGGTCTACAGCTCACAGAGCCACTAGTTTATAAATCAAAGTATCACAAAGTAAAATTATAATGCATATTTAATTAACATAACGTGCACTGCCTGCCTTATTTGTCCGCAGGGAGATACAGCATTCAAATAAAATGTTTTTTTATTTATGTTTTATTTTATTCTTTTATCAGTGCATGTCGCACAAAAGAGTCAGGTGAATAAATCTGTTTAACAAACATAATTTTTACCTAAGTTGGATGTACCTAATAAATGACTCAAAAGCAATGAAAATAAAATATTAAAACAGAAGACTATAAAAAATACACACATTACAAACTAAAAATACAACTGTTCCTTCTGTTTACCATGTTAATAAAATTAAATTGTCAAAAAATGAAAAAATGAAAATTTCTGTTTACCACTGTTATGGTCATTTACGAGTATGTAACACTGTACATCATTCACATCAACGAATCAACCGACAAGCAATGGAAACAATTCCAGTTTAATTAATGAAAATTACCCAATCCCAAGGCCCTGATTAATAAACGTCACAAGTGCGATAATTTTACCATGGTTTTAGATACACATCCCACCTAGCTTCACAACGCCCTCTTGTTCCTGCAATGCTGGAAATCAACTTATTATTTATTTTATTTACATGGGTCCTAGTTGTTGTTCTCCTTGGCAATACCTTAAAAATGGCACCCTTGCTCATTGGCATCTAAGAGGAAATTATTAACTCTGATAGATGACATGGGTTAAACTTAGCAAGTATGACAATCAAACACTACTGGTTGTAGGGTGACAATACTTTAATATTTTTTATCTACACCCATATCATAAAACCTCCATAGTGTAATCAAAAACCGTAGGAAATGACCACCATTTTGACAACCAATTAGGAAAAACCAGTGCTGCAATGTTATTCTCGTATCGTTTTTAGTATAGAAATGAGATTAAATTTGGAACAGCTGTCAAAACTCAAGTGGGTCTCTATTCTAGTATCCATAGATATTAAAACAGTTATTGATACGAAACGTCAATTCAGTATGTTTTTTTAATATAAACTGCACAACATTTGATCTCGAGTGACATGAGAATAGAGACTTCATTCGTTTGTCTATGATTTAAAAAAAGAATGGTCTTGACGGAGGATTGAATTGCCGCTATTATGTTGGTGTTTTGCTGAACGAAAGTAGAATTGTTGTTGAATTGAATAGAAAAAGTTGTTTGTAATTTACATTTTAGTTGAAAATATGAATAGTAGTCTTCTCGGAGTGTGTGTGATGTGAAAATGCGCCGGATATCGGAAATATGCAGCCACGATTGCAACAAATAACTTGTTGCCAGAAAATATTGTTTCTGAACCCATCATGGAGGATTTATAATATGTGTGTAGATAAAGTTATGTATGCAACTCTGCATAATTTGGCCTTAAAACACACGTGCGATCTTATTATGAAACTCGCCTATCGGCTCGTTTCATGAAAACCGCACTAGTGTTTTAAGGCCTATCATTATGCAACCGTTGCATAAACTACTATTTATTAACTTGATAGGCCACGTTCGCACTATGATTGACTGGTGGATTTATTAGGCCGGTAAAACTGCCGGAAAGGCTAAGGCTGTACAATTTATATTAAATTTATTTAAATTTTACTGGACCCGGCAGGAGTTCTTGCCGGCAAATCCACCAATCAATTAATAAAAAATATTAACGTGTTATTGTTATTATTATTAACGTGGCCGTACAGTTAACTACATATGAAACCAACTGATATCAACGGAGCCGGAACCATTGATTTTGCATTTTGTCTTCAAAATCATTCTGTATGTTGACGTTTTTGTAAAATATTGTTTATTAAATTGGGGGCAAGTTAAAAACGCAATACATATTTGTAATTCTACCTTGACTCAACGTTCTTAAGCAGCATCTCTAGGAGATAATGAAATAATTTGTTAAACTTAAACGAGCTGTAAAATGGATATTTTGTGCAGCTTAAAAACAGAGCATCCCGGAGATTCCCCGTTACAAAACTAAGTTTACGTTTTGCTTCGTAGCCGGGCTGGTTTTTTTGTGGAACAACTCGAATTTAGCCTGTGGCCGTCTGTGTATTTGGGGTTGAAAGTTTATGTAAGTTAAATAGCAGAGGTTTGTTATTTTTTCAAAGGTTAAATCACGTAAAACGCTTTTCGCATCAAGTTTAAATAGAAAAGCTTTCGGTAATAGGTATTTTAATGTTATTATTTTGGTGGTTTTCTTCTTTTTATAGTTTTAGCATGAATTCTTGAATGAACGAATTCTTATATGTCAGGCCACGTTCAGTGTATCGTCCTTAGCCATTATAAATCTGAAAATCATAACTAAGCTAGTTTTCTATTCAAAGTTATTTGGTGCTATTTTCGATGATTTTCAGCAGGTATAAATAAATTAATCGCTTATTACGTACCTATGCTCCTATTACGAATATTCTTCAGATTTTTTTGAATTTACAGTTTTGGGGACACGTCACTCGAATAGAAATTACACATTTAGAGCTCAATATTTCCTAAACGGTCCCGTGAAAATTGGTAATGACATATTTATAGTCTTTTTTAAAGGGCTATCCAACGCCACATCAATCGAGGATGAATGCGAAAATAAAAAATCACCTTTGCTTTAGGTGATTGGGAGGGATAGGGATATACGATAATTATATATTTTTAACTAACTTTACCCTTTGCCTGAATTCACGGGGCCATCTTCTATACTTGTACAAAAAATTTAAAGTGGTTGTGCCATAAGGACAGGTTGATGGACAGACGGATATGGCGAAACTATGGGGTTCCTAGTTTTACTACGGAAACCTAAAACAGTTACTTATCATTCAGCATATTTAATCAACGGAACCTTAATTTGTAGAAGTACATAAACACAACTACCTAGACTAAATCCATGATTAATAACCAAGCTAGAATAGCTACCTATTTTAAAATGAAATTGCACTAACCCCGACGGATAAAACAAAAGGAGAATCGTATTTTATCTAGACCGAGTTATATAATCTAGACAAGATCTAAGAGCAAGCTGATTAACGTCAGTCGGAGGAGGAACTAGGGGGAGGAGCGGCAAACAAGAGGATTTATTGTTAATGCCCCATGGCCGGACATTAAACGCGATGAATTCCTTACTACACAAACACGAGTTCACTTCCCTTGCTCCTTCCCTTGCTAATAGTGTCAGTAACGTCTTTGCTGTACGAGTTTATGTATCAGCTAGGTATTAGGTAAATATAAACTTAAGACCTAATTCTTTACGCAGAGTAGTGGAATGTTTGATAACGTGTAATTTGTGTTGAAAAGCCCGAAAATATTACAAAAATAAGAGTGCTGCTATAACCAAGATTCTTGAATTTATTAAAGAGCTATGAATTTATATACATATACTTCATATTACATCATATTATAATGGGCTTTTGTTTGACCACAGTCTCACCTGATGGAAAATTCCCTATGGTTTCCTTCTTCCTTTTGTGACGATTACCCAGGAAATGCCTAGTTACTCTCTTCTTGGAAATAACCAGATCATAACCATCCGGAAAGACTGATGCAGGGAGATCATTTCATTCCTTGGATGTACGTAACAAGAAAGATGAACAAAAACGCCTCCTACAAAAAAGTGGAAAGTCGATCCTGTAGGGATGGAATGACTCCGTGCATCTGGTCGGCCGATGATGAAAATCAGAGGGGGACAGCAACTCATGCTACCCCACGGCACGCTCTCCAAAATATATCTTATAAAAGACCGACTTAACTCAACTATTATCAACTGAAAGCTTAGATCATGTCATATGCCCTTAAAATAGAAATATAGGTGATGAAAAGCAGCCCCAATTCCATTTATTCCATGGGCGATAAAATAAGGATTTTAAACAAAGAAGAATTTAAGCCTTACTAAGCAAAAACAATCCGTAGATAGACATATAATAACTTTGATCGGATTGAATACGAGAAATAGTAAATATGATAAACTTCATGGCTTTGACATTAAAGATAAAGTATCTGGTAAGGAAGAAAGCTGAAACCGAAGAAAATCGGCACCCAGTAATGTAAGTGATGTATTTTTAAACATGAATGATGTGGAATTATTTTATGCAGAATATCGACGATAAAATGAATAATTTCAGTTCTCTCTAAAGTTTATAGCCCGTAAAATAGCTTGCTGAGACAACTCGCTGTTTCAAAATGCACGGGACGCAGTTTCCGGCGCAACTTTGTGAAAATATTTTGTGGGATGATAATTGTTAGCGATGCTCATACGGGGTTACAGAGTATTTGAATGCGTGTCCAATACCGCTGTACGCTACAATATGACCATTAATGCCAGTATGTCACAAATGCAAAATGTATGCAGTTTCCACATGACCTAGACTTTAACGTCATGTAACTTTTGTTGTCAACATTGAAAAACTCGAGTGAAGCTTTTGATCAGTTTTTATAGCGCCCATTTGTCAACCGCTTTCTTACAAAATGGTAAGACTTTGAAATTATAAGTTTTTCAACGCTAAATAATGCACGAACGTTAAAGTTAATTCGTTAATTTAAAAGAGCATTACTATTGTATAAACGAGATTTTTAACTCAGCAAGCGAAGAACTTCAGCGACCTCTTAATTGCTAAAAAGAATTCTTATTCAAGGGTTGAAACGTAAAAACGGCATCAATTTCCCCTCAATTCTGCTCGCCGAAGATTAGAAAACACGTTTGAGAGAGCTCTCGAACAATTTTCCGCTTACGTAGCGGTAATTGTCTTAGAACAGGTACGAATAGGTATCTGCCGGGAGCCAGCGCAGTGCGGCACCGCAGCCCCGACCGAAACCTCCGATACGCTACGTGCACTGAATCCTAATACTGTACTGATTTTATTTTTGCCTCCCTCATTCTTGATTCAACTATCTAATAGTTATCTACAGACGTCCAGCGATTTCGCTAACGCAGCCCGAATAGCGGAGGTGCTTCCCTAATCGTATACAACGCTTAACTTTTGAGGTGTAATTTTCGGAGCAATTCTTTTAGGTAATCAGCGTCGGTTTTACTGCCGGATTTTATGGTTGGGGCCCTTGCAGTTTCTTCTTTGTAAATTATGCAGAAATCAATTCGGGGCGGCTTGCTGGGCCCTGGTAAATAATTCAACGCTGATTGTAACGAGGGTCCGAGTCCGCACTAAATGTTCCCTGGGAGCCTTGAGGCCGACAAACACGTTTTCTTTCCTTATCTCTATTTAGAAATGTTTCTATACATCATTATTTATCTCTGGTATGCCACGAATTAGCACTTGACAGTAGAGGCCTACAATCTGAATCTGATTACGAATAACGAATGTAGGAACTTAATATTACCTTTCGAGTTGTGAAGTTAAACTTATGATGTAAACTATTCTGTCCTTTTACTTCATAAGTGTAAGAGCAAAATGCCTATATTTAAAATTTGCGCGATTGTTATAATGGAAATAATTCTGTTTTCGCGGATTTCATGCGTAATTCGAAAATATTTCACGACGTTGCTTTCTGGTAATTTGGTTTTTCTCTAATTACCTACACAAATTAGAGACTTTCTAAGGGTTCTAAATTAAATCACCAAGTAGGGACACTTCCCATTTAATATTCCGGTTCCGTCTCTGTCCACCGTACTCCCACTAATTTAATTATTTCATTAAAATAATCTTTCACAAAGCCTGCGTGGTCTGCACTCTGCGCTCTATTTGATAGTAGAAGCGCGAGGCGACTGTTATATAATTATTAATTAACACTATCAACCTCAGGTCTTGGCAAAGCTCTCCCATCAGTACCTAATAAAATGGCATACGTTAAAATTGTATACTAAACTTACTGTATACTGAACATTAAAGACACTTCTTTCATGAGAACACTTTAAACGGTACAAATATCCATAAAATTTAATCGTTTTCCGCAAAGATTTTTCCATGAAAAGTTTTCCACTTCAAACTTTGCCAGTTCGCCGAAGCCAAGACGCGTTTAACAAAGCTTTTTCATACTTACATTTTTATATCAGGGAATGGAACGTCACGCTCGGTTTCAGCGCCTCTCGCTTGCCCGACCGCGAAAAGAACGCACATAGACCGGTAATAGGTGGCGCTTTATCAGATATTCGAGTCACGTTTAGAATTCCTTATTTTCATCTTTTTCCACGGTCGGTCCCGAAAAATGTCATCGAATACACATTTTTTCGTAATCCTCATAAGTCTCATGGCCTCGACAACGTTCGGGATGCTGGAGCCCCCATCAAGCGACATCTCCCCGCGCCCTGCGCCCCACCCCGCCCCCGCCCTCACCGGTGACAAGTTCACGTCATCTCGTGACCGGCATCGCAAACACCACGAGAGCACCGCCAATCCAACCTTCAATTAATACTCTCGCACATTAGCAACCAAACCTGGATCACGAGAAACTCCATTTTGCCTGAGCTTAATAGTTTTTGCTGTCGAATTCTCGAAGTAGTTTTGAATAAATATCATAACATAACTTTTTTAGTTAAATAATTATTTGGAGCAATACTTGGGTACTTTTAATTACTTCGCTTGTATGAAGGTGTGTTGCTACACTTGCTAATTGCTGGACAAAGGCGCGTGTTAGGATTTAGGGTTGAATCCTGCTTCTTATCGGACAAGTCTGAACATGCACCTTGCACCGAGCGGCGTCGAAAGTTTCCGACAGCAGCCCAACTAGTTTGAAAGCTTGGAAACTCCATCAGATACGTGAGTGCGAAGCGATTACCTGCAGCTAGCGAAACAGGCGGGACCGGCGACAATGTCAGCAGGCAATATGCTTGCCAATATCGCTCAGCTGAAACGTGTTCTATTTATTTACAGCCTGCTTTGAAACTATTTACATAATGATATTGAGACTGAAAATATGTTAAGTGTTAGTCTTAATTGAGATTGGATTCTATAAATTGATTTCATGCCAAACAAAAACATGTTTTAATAGTTTTTCGGATCAGTGTGCACATATGGAATGACTTCTTCTTTTGTAAAAGAGTAGAACGGTATTCGGCGCTATATCGAAATCCAAATCACTAACCCAGCAGGGTCACGTTCCACATAATCGGATATTTGGCTTAATATTAGACACAGTCTGTGTCACCGGCTGTGGTTATTTTTCGGCATAGTATAAGTTTCGCGTTATTTTTAGTAAAGAAAGGACAAATATATATTTCAAGGATTTACTTTTTGCTGTCACCAACTGTATATTAATAGAATAATTTATACAGAGTTTGTCTACCATTTTAAATATTTTCATTTAGAATTAAATAATTATGGCGATCATTGGGGGAGGCCTCAGTGTGGAGCAGTGCAGTTCAGCAGTGAACGTGGATTTTTTTATGTGCTATAATTCATTTCTCGGCGCTTTCACCAGAAAAACGGGTGTGTGCCGTTCCCTAGATACGTCCGGAAGATTGGTCGGACAGCTTTGAATGACAATCACGGACCGTTCATTGATTGGAATTCGATATTGGCATCAACGATGACGTAACTTCGCGTTACCACACAAATTGAAGAATTGAACAACAATATTTCAAAAACATCATTCTTGTACTCTGCTGCACTGGGAGTGAAGGAATAGCATAGAATGCGTGCAGATGCTTATCATCCTGGCATGTCGTAAAAGTCGACTAAGGGACGGGTCATCTCCAACATGGTGGAGTATCTGTATGGGCGATGGGCTGATCACCTGTCACCACACGGTTCATCATATCATCTTATGACTAATTAATTGAACGTGGCCACAAGTAGTCTTGTGGCTCTGCCCACCCCATTAGGGATTTCGGGCGCCATGTTATTTATGTATTTATCATTCTTGTAGTAAAATTTAATTTAATTTAGTGTACGTCTATTAAGAAGCCAGTGCTTTGCTTTGACTGAATTTGCTAACCGAGATAGGTAGGCAGCCACAGACATACTAGAGCAAAGCCGGGTGTATAGGGCAGTGTCATGCCATACTATCAATAACGGAGGCCAATACTAAGTGCTCTAGATCATTACGAGCTCAACGTGATATATTGAACGGTAAGTTCAAAGATAATGCGGGTAACCTCACAATTTCCGACCACAATTTTCAGCTACGTCTCAGCCTATGACAGGGAATGAATATTAAGGGTCATAGGTATTAAGTACTTTCAATAATTCGAAATTGAACTAACTTTAAATGTCACTAGAAAATACCCACAGAAATATCGAACATTTTTCAATCAGAAAAAAATTGGGACAAGTGAGAGTTAAACTCGCGTGGAGGAGATATCATAGACTTCTTATAGGTTTTCCTGTAATCTATAGGTAAAGAACTATTTTCTGTATTTTGTTCAAAATGTTTGGCCCAGTATATTCGGAGATAAGATAAGGGGAGATAAATGGTCAATTGTCACCTATTTTCCTAAATAACTTCAAAACTATTTATATTAAAATTCAAAAAATTAAAAATTTCAAGATTCTTATAATGATATGTTTAAGTTTCATTTAATATGTCACATGATACAGTTAGCAAAACTTTTATTTTTATTTTTCTAATTTACGCTCCAAAAGTCGCCCTCATGTTTAAAATTTATTTATTTACTTTACACGTCCTTGTTGCGGTCACCGACTTACATATGTGTATCAAATTTCAACTCAATCGGTCCAGTAGTTTCGGAGCAAATTGGCTGTGACAGACGAACAGACAGACACACGAGTGATTCTATAAGGGTTCCGCTTCTTCCATTTGAGGTACGGAACCCCAATAAAACCTCTTTTCCTTCGTTCAGAAGTAATTTCCTTTCCCTTCTGAATGCCCCTCTCGCCATACGTTATTGATTGTATTTTATTCAGTAATTACTCCCCCAACAGCACCTAGCCACGGTAATATTCGCGAGTCCATACCAGTAGCAATTACAGATGTTTTATTTATCAGAAGGCATCGCGGCCCGTTCGGGAAAGAAATTGATTTCTGCATAATTTAACACCGAAAACATCTTCACGGTAACTACGACTTTTGTTTGTTCAAAACAAAACATTCATATGTTCCCCATCGCTACTGTCCAATATAAATATTCTATGGAGGTATTTGTTTGTTTTCTTGTACGTTTATATGTAGGGGGTAATCTGTGGAACTACTGAACCGATTCCTAAAATTCCTTAATTATTAGAAAGCTACACTATCCCTGCGGCCCTAACATGCATGACACAAAGATAAGATATACCGTCTTATCTCTAAGTGCGTCTCTCTCATACTAGTTCCGACGAAAGAGATAGTCATAGTGATAAACGGGTTTAATTTATATTTGTGGCATGCATATTAGGGCCGCTGAGTGACATAGGGCTACTCTTATTGCGGAAGTAAATACTGTTACCGAGGGTACAACGGTAACCAAATTCAACGCGGACGAAGTCGTGGGCAAAAAATTAGTACAATATAAATAGTGTTATTGGAATCATTGTGTTCTTTAAGAATCTGAATAAACAAATATCGATTGGATTTTTCAATTATAAATACGGATCTTAGAAAATAAACTTTCAAATCTATTTAACATATTTGACAAGTGATGTAGTCATTTACATTTTTTTTAATTAAAGTTAATTATTTATTCCCAGGATTGTGGCGCGTTTTGACGAAGACTTAATTCTCTTTGACATACTATATCTGTTATTTATTCAAAAGATGGTTTCGTTAACATAATAATTAAATGTGCTTTATGAATATAAAGTCTTAGCCAAAGTTCAGTAAAATAGGCTAACTTTTCCTCTGGCTCTGTTCAGTCCGATACACATTTCGCATATTAATTGTGTGGTCGCCCCTCGAGCTGCCTGATGAGAGGAAGCATAATTTGGTGTTGATTTGTACACTCAATGTTTCCAACTATCGCTGAAAAAAAAGGCCGCGTCCATATTTTGCTCCATTTTTACAGGAAAGAGGATCAAATAAATAAACAATAAAACATTAAAAGTAGTGAAAGATACGTTAAAAAAAATACTTTTGGAAAGATTGGCATAGTGCAATTTTTTCCAATAGTACGAGTATCCTAAACCCTCTCTTTTAAGTAAGTTATCTCTTATATTGTATTAGAATATAGACTAGTGTAGGATTAAGTAAATTTAGGTACATGGCAAAAAAAATGTGAGTTTGAGTGCGATCTCGCCAACAAACTGTTGTCAGTTTGGCGAGGAAATTATTTTTATAATAATGTTATGTACGTTTTGAGAAATAATCATTTATGATTTTAATAAGGATTTATGGCATATTATTATGTGAGTTAGTACCTAGCAACTGCGATATAGCGGTTGTTAAAGCTCGTTTCATTGCATTACTCGCGTCACATGCGCGAAAACGCTAAAAACGCTTTAAACTGCTATTTTTTGGCGACATGAGATTCTTGTAGATAATTAAGCGTGGCTATAAATTATTTGGACAGTCCAGCGGGTCATTGCGGATGCGGCGCCTACCGAACATCGCCGTCGGCCGCCGGCCCAGCTGTGGCACTAGTTAGTGCCCGCAAGAACACACTGTGTTGAATTATTGCGAGGACCTAGCTTCCATATCTCCTCGATGACCACTAAGGAATAGACCACAACAACCAATATAAGTAACATGAAGCTAGTTAGTTTTGCTGATACTCTTTTATCAAGCCGGAACTGAAAGTAGGATTATAAACAGACATAGAAGTTTTTGTGGCAAATACATCAATTAAATAGGGACTTCCTTCCGGTATTAAAATTATCGATAATTTTTTCAAATACTTATTTCATAGGGAAATTTCATAGCAGATAGTTCACCGGATAAAATAGAAATTAACGAAAATGCTAGCTAATGCATAGCTACCCATCAATGTAAGGTATATAATGAAAGGTAATATTTAATTTAAGTAATTAATAGGCATGATTTTTAGGGATTTCAAAATTCAAAAAGACATCAATTTTAATAAATAAAAGTTTATTCTTAAAGTGTTTCTTTACACAAAAACCCTTCCGGCTGGGTTGGACTGAATGCCAAAATGCTCTGTTCCGCATTAGTCTGAATGCCAAAATGCACCGGTCGTACTATTACGACTGTATGTCGTACTAGTACCGGTACTACTATTTTTTTCCCGAAATGACTGATTTCCTAAAAGTGACCGTTTTGGAATGTCTGAAATAAAACTGTCAAATTGGTGTACAATTGTCAAATTGGTGTGCAGGTGTCAAATTGTGTCTGCGGTTGGGTTCGTTTTTTTTGGAACTTTGCTTTTCACTTGGATTGTGAGGAAATGAAACAATTATGTTAATAAAACATATGATTTAATATTTTCATTTTTATTTTAAGGCGAAATATTAATTTATTATTAGTAATTTTAAATAAAATCAGAATCAGAATTGTTTTTCACACTGCCAGTTCATGTCAGCCAGCCAGGCCATTATCTTGTCATTATAATGTTATACACTAAGGTGTACGGTACGTATACGCACACCGACAGATTTAACGTAGGAAGATAATCACCATAACTAAATACAGGGGGGCTAGCACGACATGCCCGCGAGTCGTTTGTCGCTCAGTGCGTCTCTGTCTAACTAAGTCAAATATATAAGGGATGCACTGAGCGACAAACGACTCGCGGGCAGGTCGTGCTAGACGTGCAGGTAGGTATTCATCATAATTAATGTATCTGAATGTACCTTTTGTGTCAGACATTACAGATTTCAGACATTCCAAAACGAGTACTTTTAGAAAATCAGTCATTTTGGGAAAAAGGTATTTTGAAATTTTTACATAGTACAACCGGTGCATTTTGGCATTCAGACTAATGCGGAACAGAGCATTTTGGCATTCAGTCCAACCCAGCCGGAAAGACTGGAAGACATATACCTAACATTGATGGGTAGCTATGCATTAGCTAGCCTTCTTTTAATGCTATTCAATCGATTTCCATACAAAGTAAACTGAAACCAAGAGTGTCATGCAAGAAAGGCCTATTTAGGTAAATTGTAATACATTATGTAGCATAATAGTATACTATAATATATATTTATACTGTATAATAGGTATGCAAGTTGCATGTTCATATTATACGTTATCTCTTAGCTGTGTCTCATAGTCATAACTGTCATAAGAAAGTACAATTTAGGGACTTAATTAAATTAATATCCTTCGAAAGCCCCTAGGACAATTTTATTCGTGCCACAATAACTTTTGTCTGATTACAAATAAATTTGCGACCCACGCTCTCAAGTGGTACGTTTTTTCCCGACTTGTCGGCAAACATCATCATAGTTTAGTTCAGCCAATATGCGCGAAATATTTATAAATAATATACAAAATATATCGTGAATCAGTCTGTCTATTAGTGAAAACCGTGACAAAATACCTACAGTAGTTTCTGAGATTAGCCTATACAGACTGACAGGACGACAGAAAAACGCGGCGGGGGACTTTATTTTATGATATCGTCGCTGCGCGTGCAATACCGCGGAAGAGCACTTTGTAAATACCGCGTAACAGCAAAAGGCACAAAATTTAGATATGTAATGATATGTAGTTAAATGACTGAGATATTCAGTTTTTTCTTGTTCCTTAACAATCGCAAAAAACGCATATACGCGGTTTTTACAAAGTGCTCTTCCGCGGTATTGCACGCGCAGCGACGATATGTAGTGATAAAGCATAAGTACGTGGTATTTCGAGAGTTGGCTGAGATGCAGTTTTCACGTGAAAAGATCGCTTATCATGGCAGACGTCACTTGAGTGTGGATCGCGGGCTGGATACAACTAAATCCGCAGTTGTCTGCCACTCGCTGAATAACTGTAACTATTTAGGACACTAAAACACAAAAAAACCTGACCATACTGTTTTATTATTTAATTTGATTTGTGTCATAACAATTCGCCCCGTAATTTTTAAATTATACATCTCCTTACGACTTATCATCTTATAAATAATTCCATGCAATAAAAGATACGTATGGCATCATTCCAAAATGTAACTGCTGAAATAACTTCGGTACTCGCGCTTACAACGAGAGTAACACTCAGAGAAAACGAGAACCCTTTTTCCAATAAGGATGATCGAACGGCGGAGTTTCACGTCGGAACTGGAAATTCTTGGGCAGTCGTAAACAAGTTAGGGGCAGCCCTGGCCGCGGCGGCAATATCGGCAAGTTGCTGGCCGCAGCTGGCACCGCCGCCGATGTCTCAATAATCCTCAAGGTGCCCTCCTAATCGACTCTTCCTTAGTTCGACGCAAGTGTGACTAACTGATTAATTCTAAGAGTTGGCCCCTGTACGTGCCGCCGCTGTCTTCGCCCATTATTGTTCCACACTTTCCGCCGGACTTGTACTATTATTGAATGATATTTGGACTATTATTCGGCGAGCCGTTGCTGAGATTCCTATATATATATCGGAGGACGGTCGTTAGATCCCATATCGTCTAGTTTGGGTTTGTAATTGCTGCTATTTCGTTAGATTGGTTCCGATATTGTGCGTTTAGCTTAATGGTATGTCCTTGTCGTATTTTGCGTCGTGAAATAAAAACATAACGTATTTATTGCAGCGTAGTGTTGTATAGCGACGTTGGGGCTAACATCAATTAAATAGAGATGCGTGGTAGACGTGAAACGGGCCGCCCTCGCAAATTTTTCGTGCAAAGATAATTTAGTAGTAGCAAGCGTCTTGCTCTACTCATATGTGTACCACGGTGTCACTCGAATTATCTAACAGATGCTGGATCTACTTTATCATGTCACTGGTATATTATAATAATTTAATGAGACACAACATTAAATTGCTACTATTAGACAGCAACAAATTAATTTGACCACGGGGATCCGTTGCTTGCTATAAAACTGACGATCTTAAAATATCGATTGCTCGTTTAAGAATTAGATAAGAAGTGACTATTTTTAATATATACCTACAAGGTGACTTTGAAGGCGTAATGCAAAACATTATGTATCTTACTCAGTTGAATATATAACGCAATAACTCCAACGTTACAAATAATCTTTAATTGTAGTAATTTACTTTATAAAACAATTAAATAAAGTGTTGTTACCCTACAAGCAGTAGTTAATTGTCTTACTTGCTAAGTTTAACCAGTATCAGCTGTCAAAGTTAATAATTTTTAGATGCCTATGAGCAAGGGTGGACTTTTAAGAAAATAAATTGAGGTAAATGTAACATGCATAAAAAGGTAGATTTCTTCACTCGAGCACTGCAGGAATGTGCAGACGTTGTTAATCTAGGTGAGATGTAAGTATATCTACTAATAAAATGATTTTGAATTACGTCTTCAAAGTCACCTGTATACCTAATATCATAAAGAGGGTTTGGTGAAGCTTGCGGGACTCCGCTGGATGCGGACGGCACGGGATCAGTCGTGGCGATCATTGAGGGAGTCCTATGTCCAGCATTAGACGTATTTCAGTTGAATTGATGATGATCATATAGGTACTAAATTATGATTGTCTTCATATAGCGATAACTTATACATGAAACTTACTCTTAAGTCACTTGATCCCAAACTCGTCACATGGCGACTTTGGAGTGTCTACGTTACATTGTTGGATCCTAATTCGGGCGCCAGAATGAATAATGATTGATAGGCTGGCGGCGAGCCGCGAGGAAGCACACATGACGCTTCATAAATTCACATATCACTGCTCGGTTATTTCTTTGAATTTGATACTATTTTTTACACCTATATTAAATGAAGGTGTTTGTTTTCTTGGCAAAATCCTTACTTGTAATATCATAAATGCGAAAGTACCCTGTCGGTTTGTCTGTCTATGACGTTTAGGCGACGCAACCGGTGCAACGATTTCGATAAACTATGACAAGCATCTACTTTGGGGCCTAGGATAGGACATAGGATACTTTTCATCCCTGAAAAGCGCAGTTCCCGAAAGGCAGAAGCAAAAGTCATGGGCTTGTGATAGATACGAGTAGATAGATGTTTTCATTTCTGACATTGAATGGACCCCGCTCTTTGGGACTTACCTAATGTATCATGGGTTCTAGCCACTAGCGGCAGCAACTGGTGGCCGCATCCAGGCACTAGTGGCTGCGATTAGCGGTAGCGGCTAGTGGCTAGACTTAACCACTAGTGGTCGCGTTTAGTGGCCGCCACTAGTGGCCCAGTGTGCGGGAGCACTAAGTCAATGTATTTTTAACAATTACACACACATTATTAATTTTTCACAGTATGATTCAGATTTATTATTGCATTTTCTGCAATACTACCGATAAATCTAGAATCATTTTGAACTATTGTTAATTAAAATGTAGGATAACATCATAAACCGTAATATTGTATACCTAAGTATGTTCAGACAAGTCTCAGTGAGAACTTATTAAAACTAGTGTAGTATTTGATCATAGGCAATAAAAAATATATAACCCTCTTTTTTGCGCCGTTAAAATAACCGTCACATAAGCAAAACCTTGCAAACTGCCACAATATCATGCCATACTACATGCCACACTATACGCGACCACTAGTGGTTAAGTCTAGCCACTAGCCGCTACCGCTAATCGCAGTCACTAGTGCCTGGATGCGGCCACCAGTTGCTGCCGCTAGTGGTACCCATGGTACATTAGGTAAGTCCCAAAGAGCGGGGTCCATTCAATGTCAGAAATGAAAACATCTACATCGAAGTGCGAATCCATCGTGTCTACGATCATTCGGAAAGGTGTTTTCAGCAAGACTGAACTGTGGTTTAGTGTGCGCGGGAGGCAAGCGACAAAACGCGGCCACAAGTAGCGAGTGCTGAACTTGTAGGTCGGCTTGTAGCTCGGACGTGGCCACTCGAACGCTCAGTTTGCGTCGATGCCATACAAAACAAAATGTATGAAAAAATCTCGTCCGCAATTTGTGGCTGCCACTAGTGGCCAGTGCTCGGGAGCACTTAGAAAGTGTACATCGAACGCCAAAATCTTTTTTAAATTTAAAATGTAAAATTAATCTTTAAAACCAACGTTCCGCCTTCTTGGAGCAAGCTTCACATTTTATTAACCCTTGCCGGTGTTAATTGGTATATTCTTGCCGGTTAGCTTTTTCCGATAACACAAAGATTGCTCTATTTGTCCGGTCGGGGGAGGGAGACGGTTAGATAAAGCGAGGGTACATCGCCAATAACTCGCTCCATTGTTTGTTGGCGGGTGACTTAATAAGTTCGCCGAATTTATTATGATTTGTAGGCTTCCTTGTCGTCTTATTACGCGGCGCTTAGCTATACTGAACTTGGCCGGTATTCTCGTTGCGAAAAAATAGAGCTATATCTTCCATATTATCTTGTGTTATAATACGTGGCTACGCTGGTTGGGTACTTCAATTGGGTAATAAGTTAGTTGTTGCTACGTGTGCGATTTATGATAATGATCAGCCTCTATTTTTTGATTTTAGCTAAGCTAAGTCCTTATCTTACTTTGCGAATTTAACATTGGAAAGAAAGTGAACCAATCGGTTTCTGTATTACTTAGGTCTAAATTACACATCTCCATAGAAAATATAAATCACATATTATTAAATAACGACTCAGCTCATTTTAGGATGTAGCTTTTGATCGCTTAATAAGGTAAGTTTTGGTTTGGCAATGAGTTTGGCATATATTAAATTATAAAGCATTTAAAACTAAATTAAATCGTTAAAGCTCAGTTCTGTTTCAGTAAAAAGGTTTAAGTTCAAATTATTCGTCCTTTAAAATTTCACTTAACACTTGGTAGACAATACACAAAGTGTCGCTGCGACATCGTTAACGGTTTCCGAGGAAACAGTCGCGCGACACGCTCGTAAATCGTTGCTAATTGCGATTATGGGACACCTCGTCATCGGCTGTTGGGAGATAGATACCTACAGTAGGTTGGCAAGGAGCGGCAGCTAATATGGAGAACACTACGATTTTCCATAATAATGTCATAAGGTAAAACTACCAAATAAATTTAAATTGACGACAACTCAAAACTTGCTGATTTCAGAATAAATTACCTCAAGGCAAATTTACTGCAAATTAGACTACTATTAGTAGTATCATCCCTTATTTTATAATACTTCTATTACGCAATTTTCAATCACTTGTTTATAATTATGATTTTAAGTTTAGAACTGTATTATTCATGCACCGCTATTAGATTATACTGACCGAGACTGATCGAGAAAATGTAATAACTATACTACCGATAAATCTAGAATGAATTTGATCTATTGTCAATTAAATTTAAGATAACATCATAAACCTTAATACCTATATACCTAAGTAGTATTTGATTATAGGCATGAAAAATATATAACCCTCTTTTCCGCGCCAGTCAAATAACCGTCACATAAGCAAAACCTAACAAAATGCCACAATATCATCAGCACTTCAAACAAATGGTGCTAATGATATAACGACCGACCAAACCAATATATTCACACAAAACATTCCTTTGAACAATCATAAATTGTAACTTACGCGATTTCACTTGTTTGTTAAAATTTCGAAAGCAGTTTCAGTTGGCTTGCTTTAAGTAATTAAAGTTTTCTAGGCTGTCCCACCGTAATATTATCTGTGACCAGACCGATTTCCATGGCCTATTTATTATACTTAATATTCTTCAAAAAGATATACCTACCGAACCATTTAACACTTTCGTTTAAGAATACATTTAAAATAACGCAATTTTTAGAGGAGTTCAATGTTATCGCTGTTTATTAGGTAATGCAGTGCTTACTCACATATACATTGTATAGCAGTCTCATAAAAATCTTGACGGTTTGTGGTTTAGTTATAAATGATTGGAAAATAAAATGAAACGTAACCTTATTTTCGGTTTGCTAATCTGGCTCATGGCCACTTACTTTATTCCAATTTTGGCACCAAACACACAGTTTAATATGTAGGCAGTTGACATGACTGCATCTAGTTTACGCTGTTAGCAGACATGCAGGAATTGGGTCGGCCTAACTGGCCAGTCGCCGAGCCGCCGCCGCCGCTCCTCTGATCGTGGGCAATCTAAATCCAGATTGTTATTAAGAAATTATTTATTAATAAGTAACACCTGGTATAATGGATCGAACCGGCATTGAAAAGTATTTCGGATATGAAAATTGTACAGTAGTGGCAAAATCTCTTGTTTTAGTTACGTTAAGTTACTTGGCTATAGTTATTGGGATTTGATTTGTCTAAACACATTATACTAATAGCCACGGCTTGTAAACATTTCATTTTTCACAACTAAATCGGCTTTACTTAAACAGTTTTGTAACAAAACCCATTTGATTTGGTAAAGCCCAAAAAATATAATGTTAATTTTCTTTAAATCATTGAAAACTTAACTATTTCATAAACACGATTTGATGAAACGGATACGATATAAGAAAATCGTGAAGTTACGTCTGAAATCGTTTTAAACAGTTCTATGTCTTAATATTTTTCTACTTATGGGTCTATAATTAATAACACTTTTACATCATGCCCATACTAAAACTAGACTAATTAATATTTTACGTGTGGTGTGTTTACTGATATAATTCTTCCGTTTTTAATTTCCCCATACAAATAACCGCACAGTGCTTCTCATTCACTCCGGTGCAAACAGACACTAACCGATCACTCAAGGTCATTGGCTGTTGTCAGCGTCTTAATTAAATTAATCAATAGGTATTTTAAGTTTTCAAGACTGTTATCAACGACAAATAAATATATTTCTATCGGTATTTAAATAGGTAAAATTTTGCGTTAACAATATGAGTATTGTTAACGCAAAATTTTACCTGTTTGTTCCTCGGTCACGCCGCAACGATAGATAAGTTTCTATATATTATAACAAAACATATTGTTTGTCTGAGAACTAATTACGCCATCTGAAAATTCGAAGAATCGGATATAGTCATTCTTATTAATTGCCAATACTTAACGCAATCTGCCTTGTAAAAATGTTTCCACTAAAATTAAAAACTGTTTATCCATTCAATAAAGTTCGTAGTTATTTAAATTGTTCATTTTTTGCAAGTATAATTAATCGACACAATTTTACGTCGTTGCGTGTTCAGCTATTAAATTAATTATGGTGGATTTCAGAAAACGCTGTCAAAACCATTTTAAGAGCAATAAACATTCGATTGTAAAAGTGAAATAAAATATACTTATAATTAGGACATGGCATCAATAAAATATTTTATCTACACCCATATCATAAAACCTCTATAGTGTAATCAAAAACCGTAGGAAATGACCACCATTGTGACAACCAATTAGGTAAAACCAGTGCTGCAATGTTATTACAGTATCGATTTTAGTATCGAAATGAGATTAAATTTGTAACAGCTGTCAAAACTCAAGTGGGTCTCTATTCTAGTATCCATAGATTTTAAACAGTTATTGATACGAAACATCAATTCAGTATGTTTTTTTAATATAAACCGAACGACGTTTGATCTCGAGTGACGTGAGAATAGAGACTTCATTCGTTTGTCTATGATTTAAAAAAAAATGGTCTTGACGGAGGATTGAATTGCCGCCATTATGTTGGTTTTTTGCTGAACGAAAGTAGAATTGTTGTTGAATTGAATAGAAAAAGTTCTTTGTAATTTACATTTTAGTTGAAAATATGAATAGTAGTCTTCTCGGAGTGACTGTGTGATGTGAAAATGCGCCGGATATCGGAAATATGCAGCCACGATTGCAACAAATAACTTGTTGCCAGAAAATATTGTTTCTGAACACATCATGGAGGATTTATAATATGTGTGTAGATAAAGTTATGTATGCAACTCTGCATAATTTGGCCTTAAAACACACGTGCGATCTTATTATGAAACTCGCTAAAGCTTGTTTCATGAAAACCGCACTAGTGTTTTAAGGCCTATCATTATGCAACCGTTGCATAAACTACTATTTACGGCCAGCATTAAGCAAGCACAAAATTTTTCATGGCCGACGACTTCTATAGTAACACTTCTTTCATCTTAAGACGAGTGGTGAACCTAAGGGTTTTCATATAAAAGGCGATAACGATTTGTACCACTTAAATGTTAACCGATTTTGACAAATTTTTGATAGGTTTGACAACCTATCAAAAATCAAAACAAAATCTAGGTCTACCTATACGTGTTGGTTTTTACACTGTAAACAATAAATTTAGTTTTATTGTTGTTTCAGTATTCTCATACACAACTAATTTCGGCGATTATTTGACTTTATTGATCTTTAATCAATATTCAAAACACATACTTAGACCTAGATTTTGTTCTTACTGACAACCTATCAAAAATTGGTCAGAATCGGTTAACATTTAAGGGGTGGAAATCGTTATCCTCTTTTATATGAGAAGCCTCAGGTTCATAAACCTCTTAAGGTACGATGAGTAGTTTAAGAAAAAATGTATCTGAAAGTGATTAACAATGGTCATAAGATACTTCTGCGGTGCAGGCGCACGCTGACTCCACCCAAAACTTTGTTTAATTGTCTTATACACTTTTTATTCACAGACATAATTAGTAGGTGAGTTTGTGTATCTGGGTTCAAAGTTTACAAGAGATAGAAAGTGTGAGAGTGATATTGAAAGAAGAGTGAATGCAGGAAACATGGTGAATGGAGCTTTGCACTCCTTTATGAACAGTTGGAAGGTGTCTAATAAGGCTCGTTTGGCTGTGCATGAAGGAGTGTTGGTTCCGACACTCATGTACGGAAGTGAAAGTTGGGTATGGCAGAAGAAACATGAAAGCAGAATAAATGCAAATGAAGCGTTGAAATGAGAGCATTAAGAAGTATGATAGGAGTTAAACTGAGTGACAGGATAAGAAATAGTGAGATAAGGAAACGTTGTGGTCTTAAAGAAGATGTAGTGACAAAAATTGAGAAAGGTATGCTGAGATGGTTTGGCCATGTCAAGAGAATGAATGAAGAACGATTGACGAAAAAAGTGTATAACGCGAGTGTGAATGAAAGGGTTGGAAGGGGTAGACCTAGGCGGACGTTTCGAGACCAAATCGGGACGGCTTGAAAAAAGGCCAGGTCAAGAGTACCCTAAACCGAAGAGCATGTATGAAGGGAATAATGAAAGTGGACGAAGCGAAACAAGTATGTAAGGATCGTAGCAAGTGGAAAGAAGTGGTCTCTGCCTACCCCTACGGGAAACAGGCGTGATTATATGTATGTATGTGTGTAATTAGTAGGTACAAATATTAAATACGTAATTTGCATAGACTAGACTTAGTTCATCATTCACTTCAACTTGTGTTGGATAATACCTGTTAAACTGTTCGTAAGCTTCACGAAATGTGATGTTAGTAGTTTGTGATGCAGTAAACTACGCTCTAAGCGCACTGTAGCTTGCAGCCGTTTACCATTATCGAACTGTCTTAAACACAACAGAGGCAATGGAGCCACCGAAATGCAATGAGCCGCCTCTACGCGTCACAATGCTCTGTGCCACTTCATTCGCACTGTTTTCTCCGTTCACCGAGGAACGAGTGCAATTTCCCGCGTTCCGTATCGCGGGCGACGTACAAAAATTGCTTTTCTGAACGTGAAAATATAGAGAAAAAAGTCGTGCCATGCAAATTTTTGTAAAGTCATTCGGAGCCGTACGTTTGTATTTCTCGGGTAGGGGTAAGGAAGGCGAACAATTGTCGTCGCGGGAAATTCCTTTATTTTGTAAGAGGGATATTGCGCGTCGGGTGCAGGCGCGCAGCTGCCGCCCGAACGAGCGTTGTTTACCGGCGCCGACCCGCCGAGCCCCGGCGCCCCGGCCGCCCCGGCGCGGCCGTGGCAGCGCCCGCATCTAGTCAACCCATACTCACCCTCCGGCTGCTCGTATTAGACAATGAACGCTCAAAAATGGAACGCTCACCAATTAACGACTAACCTACTTATATCATCTACATAAACACATGCAAATCAACAACCGAAAGCATATCAGAAAATCATATTCCATACTTAGCCCACAAACCTAAACTTTCCCCCTTGGTCTGCGGAATGATAATTAATTGCTTCGATAAACTTGCTTGTAATATTATTTCTGGCTCATTAATATTTTTTTATCGAAATTAATCTTTTTTCCCCATAAAAACATCAATCAAAGCATCTTAACTGCTAAAGATTGACTAGGTACAAACGATATTTTCCCTCCCGAGTAACAAAAAACATTTTTTCTCATTTGATTTTGCTATTGATTATGATCCTGATAAAATACAAATTCAGCAAAGCAAAGAAAATGTAGATCCAAAAAGCTTTAGGTCTCCGTAATTCAATGAAACTTAAGAGTATATTGCTTAACACAACAAGCAGATTAGGAGTAATGAAACCTCCCCTGTTGGTAAATCCGGACCTTATTTACTTCAGGGAAGTTATTTTTCTCCGATGACGTCACAAGCCCCGCTTCGATTCGAGCGGGGTCAAGGCTCGTCCGCTCGTAAATACAAATAAAAAGGATTTAGTCTGAATCACGTAGTCTGATGATTATCATATTTTATTGTAACCATAAACTAACTCACAAATACTGTCATAATGTAGTAATGTAAGTAGTTTCACGTTACTTTAAAGGATAGAAAGGATTGATAAAAAAACTGCGGCACTTTTTGTCTACGTAACGCCGTTTCCGTCACTATATCGTTACCTTTTTAATGTCTGTCGATATTGTAGATCGTCGGTCTGCCGACCGGTAGCGCCGCTCGATTCGTAACATTCGTCCATTAGCTAGTTGTCATGTCTACACCCCCTATTCCTGCATTTCTCTATACGAAACCGAATTAACTTAATGGATTTTTTAACTCAATGCAAATTGTTAAATTGATTTATATCCAATGAAATTCATTTGCCAGTATTTCGCGGTTATATTGGCTACGTGAGTCGATGAAGATGGGAAGCAATGATTCAATCCTTTTACGTGTTTTGTATAAGTAACATAGTTAGTAAGATATTTAGCAATATGTTCTTATACTACTATACAAAGAGGTTAAAGAAAAGGTACATCACGGTAAAATGAGTTATTTATAGAGCATTTATTTCCTCAACTTGGGAAAGATTTGGTTAAAATGTAATCAGTATTTTATTTTTCGATTTACGAGTATTTATACCTATTCGAAAGATTTACTCTAGAATTCAGTATCTACAACACCAACCTTCCTACATTATGTGACGAAAATTAGCAACTTAACCCGTTCGTCCCTCCACTGCCATACACAGATCTCCCCAAGATATTTAAGTCATAAGTCATAATTTTGTTTATAGAAACTATTTACAAGTCACTTAGTAATAACAATAAAATAACTACTATTATTATTTTTATGACACGCATTATCCTCAGAACACCTTACGTGTACCAACAAAACCTTTGCCGTGAACCGGCACGTCCTAACATTATTTTAAGTGAGAATAATAAAAGTAAGGTATCCCAGTATAACGACTCACCTACAAAATCCTTGTTTCAGGTTTCGTTGCCGTCTTGTAGCCAGAAGATAATTTGCGAAAAGGTACGTACCTTAAGCATCTATTTGTATTCACGAGCATGAGATCTCCCTGCGAGGATCTCGGATAATTTCAATGTACTTAAAAGCAAACATTCTAGAAATATAAATAAATATTTGTAAGGAAACTATCCTAAGACACATCCGTTGCTTGCTCTGAGAATTTATCTGTTTTTTCACCACACGCAAA
The DNA here is from genome assembly GCA_947859335.1 of Tortricodes alternella. Classification (NCBI taxonomy): domain Eukaryota; kingdom Metazoa; phylum Arthropoda; class Insecta; order Lepidoptera; family Tortricidae; genus Tortricodes; species Tortricodes alternella. The sequence goes on from OX401974.1 coordinate 11,950,299, forward strand.
ACAGCGCTATCATAATAGATATTTGTTTGTGCGTATTTTTGGCAAACATACCTCTCCGTTGCGGATTGCTTTTCTAGCATTTATGCCGATATTACACGGTTCAACTAAATTGATTCACTTTGGTTGAACAATGAAAGGAGTTATTAAATTCACATTGCTCGGAAGATGTCTTCAAATCAGGTTGTACGTTCAACGCAATTCAATGTCACTGCGACGCCCACGAGTGAACGAACGTGAACCGTTCAATTCCTGTTTACAGTTTTAAATCTCATTCAATTGTGTTGAATTGAACGCCGAAAGTGAAAATACTGAGCAAGGTAAAGAGATAAATGAACAAAAAGTGAACCGTCTGATTCCTGCTTAATCGCCATTATGGCCGCACTCATAGTCAGATAATAAGCAATTCACTTTCTTTCCTTTCCTGTCTCAAAGTTTCCATACAAAATCTTTACTGAGAAACATTTTAATTGTTCATTAACTGATTTAGTAGCACCATTACTGTTACACTCCTCTGCTGCACTGGGAGTGAAGAAATAGCATAGAATACGTGCAGATGCTTATCATCCTGGCATGTCATAAAAGTCGACTAAGGGACGGGTCCTCTCCAACATGGTGGACTATCTGTATGGGCGATGGGCTGATCACCTGTCACCATACGGTTCATCATACCATCTTAGGACTAATAAATCGAACGTGGCCACAAGCAGTCTTGTGGCTCTGCCCACCCCATTAGGGATTTCGGGCGTGATGCTATGTATGTGTATGTATTACTGTTACCTACAATCATAACAGTATTTTACAGCTGATTTTTTTAATTTGGGACAATGTCAACTCAACGGCATTTTCGATAGAGCCCTATTATATCTCATATCGATAATGCAGATCATGCATTAGATGTATCTTATACTTAAAGGGAACGGCCATTAATTACGTAAGCTCAAAATAGGGGGCAGTCAAAAACTCACCAAATGACATTTAAAGGGAGGTGAGTCAATGAAAATGTCACGTTAACTTTTAATTCAAAGAATATACATGATTACAACAGATAGCACTCTTATTACACAGAAAAAATGTAGTACTCAGAAGACATCAGTATTAACGCTTAGGTATTTAGTAGTATGAAGCAAAATACATGAACATGAAATTTTTATCAAATTATTAAAAAGTTATAGGGTAAATCTCACGTTGTAGGGAAGTTCACCACATTTTTAGGGTTCCGTAGCCAAATGGCAAAAAACGGAACCCTTATGGATTCGTCATGTCTGTCTGTCCGTCCGTATGTCACAGCCACTTTTTTCCGAAACTATAAGAAGTAAACTGTTGAAACTTGGTAAGTAGATGTATTCTGTGAACTGCATTAAGATTTTCACCAAAAATAGAAAAGAAAAACAACTAATTTCAAGGGTTCCCCATACTTATTATACTATTTATATAATTAACATTCGACTTAGCGAGCAGGCTTGGACCCAAGCCTCTTTGCCTATTAGGTATGGTGGCTTGGGAACCCGCAAAATTTCAAGTGTAGCTTTACCGGCCTTTTTATCTTCGATCCACAGCACGCGTGATCTCGCAGGGAAAATACTAAAATCCCCAGCGGATACTAACTGCGTGATCGCGTGCTTGACCGAGGCTACGAGTGCCTGGATAGCTGGAACGAGTCCAAATTTACCGACATCCCCCAAAATTCAAAGGGCCTGGGACGACATTGTATCCCACGCCACCCTCAATACTCTCATTGATTGTTCATCTGGAAGAGACCGCGCTAGGTTGTTGGCAGTGTCCAGACCAGAGTCTGGTCACTGGCTTCAAGCTTACCCGTCTCCTAATACTGGAACCTTCATTGACCCAAACACAATCCGCATTGGACTTGGTCTCCGGCTCGGGGCTGAGGTCTGTGTAGACCATCGCTGTGCTCCCTGTGGAGCCACCGTGGACCGCCTTGGCCACCACGGACTCGCCTGCTTCTCAGGTGCCGGCCGCCTCCCCCGCCACGCCGCCCTAAATGACATCATCAGAAGGGCGCTTGTCAGCGTCAATGTGCCCGCGACATCCGAGCCGCACATTATACGTGACGATGGCAGGCGCCCTGATGGTATGTCGTTGATACCCTGGAGGATGGGTCGTGCGCTGGTGTGGGACGCTACATGCGCCGACACGCTGGCCGCGACCTATCTTCGAGCTACCACTCACCGGGCGGGTGCGGCGGCCGAGTCCAGGGAGCGGTATAAAGAAAACAAATACACTAGTTGTCTCGGCACCCAGTACGATTTTGTCGCTTTCGGGGTCGAGACACTAGGTCCGTGGGGCCCGGGCGCGCATGGGCTCTTCAGGGAGCTCAGCAAGCGTCTCAGGGAGGCCACGGGTGACCCTCGCGCAGGCTGCTATCTCGCACAAAGGCTAAGCATAGCCATTCAGCGTGGAAATGCAGCTTGCGTGATGGGCACCCTCCCGCGGGGACCAGATTTTTTAAATTTATTTTAGTAAATTTAGTCTAGTTTTAGTTTTGATCTATTTTTTTAGTGTTAGTTGGTACCGTTTTATTGTAATAATTATTCATGAATAAAGGATAAATTTATTTATATAATTTATATAATTTATTAATTTAAGACATGTATCTTCAGACACAATATACTATTGTTATTGAAGTTAAATAAATAAATAAATAAATAAAAATTACTTAGAACTGAAACTCAAAAAATATTTTTTCATCAAACCCGTACGTGTGGGAAAATCCTATTCAGAAAGGTCTTCAAACATGATATTGAGGTTTCTAATAAAAAATTTTTCTAAACTGGATATTTTGCGCGAGAGACAGTTCCAAAGTGGTAAAATTTGTCCCCCCTCTGTAACTTCTAAAATAAGAGAATGATGAAACAAAAAAAAAATATATGTTGTATATTACCATGTAAACTTCCATCGAAAATTGGTTTGAACGAGATCTAGTAAGTAGTTTTTTTTTAATACGTCATAAATCACGGAACCCTTCATGGGCGAGTCCGACTCGCACTTGGCCGGTTTTTTCTAAAACACCTCGCGTAGTAATGGACGTCCCCTAACCAGTAGAAAAACCGTCACGGCATTATTTAAAATATAATACAGGAATGCTAATAAGTAATCCTCAAATGCGCGAACTTCCATTTGAGTTTTCGTTTCTCATCGAGCTCGCCTCGTCTTCCTATTTTGTGCTGGAATAGCCCTAATAACATGCCACAACTCATTCTGATTTATACTTTCTCGTTATAATTGTGCGCTTCGCTGCCGCTATTGCCGGCTGTTGCAATTTTCATGCAACCGATCCACGAGAATGGATTCTTTCTGGCAATTTGCTCGTAATTCCCCACAGTGTTATTGCAGGAGATAATTTAATTTTGAGATTGCCTCGCCGCTAATGGAGCTTTTGTGCCTAATTTGACTGAGTCTTCCTTGCTAAGTAGTGTCTTTTGTCGCGGTTACGCAGTGACGCTCAGTGACTTGCGTTTGGCTGAAATATTTTAGTAAAGTATCATAAAATGTACTTAACACGACGTAGAAATGTTATTTACTATTTGCGTTACGCATTTCGTAATTTAATTCATTCAAAATCATCATTGTTATTAATGATGATAACGAAACAATTAGGTAAGACTACAATATTATTTACACTCAAGTCTACGAGAGAAATGTCTATAGCAAAAAGTCCCTTAAGTGAGCGACTTCTATTTTAGAAGCCCTATATAATAGTATTTTCATGTAGTCGCCGGTCCCCGGTATTATGTAAACGATGTTGATCCAGGTTAATATCATCACGGATAATTTCCAGTCATGTTAACGGGCGAGAATCGTGCGAAGGACGTCCTGGAATAGTGAAGTCCCATCTATTTATTGCTGTATGAATCACCGCGTATTTACCGAGCTGTTTGTGATTTTAATTTTCCGGAACGTTATGAATGCTACGAATGGCATTTTAACGGTAAAACAAGAAATAACTTTGTTTTTGAAATTGTGAATGTTGTGCGTATACGATTAGAGACGCTATTGCTACCAAACAGATGAACAAACTGACGGACGGTAGACTCGCTAATAGTGTCTCATTAATATCTTTTGCGTAACGACCGAACCCTTAGAAGACAATGAGTGGAACGCATTATGTAAACCGTTTCCGTGGAAAAAAAATGAAGCCAGACTCGTGAAGGATTTGAACCTCCGCCCTCCGATGACCATATTTTGTGTTTATATCGGCACTCTAACCTACTGAGCTAACGAGTCTCCTGGCTTCATCATCTAAAACTCGGATGGTATGCCGAGCGATGACATCACTGACGAAGCCCGCGCATTGTTCCCTGATAAGGGGCAATAAATAATCAACTTATTACTCTTATTAGCTAGTACGAGTACACAGAACAGATTAGACTAAGACTATAAAGATGATGCATAAATGCCCTACGTTATTTTGTTTTCATCACACTTGCTCGGAAAGGGTGTTATTATACGCAGGCGTATAGAGCAGATATAGCCGATTTAACTCCTCTATGGGCCCCGCCGTCAGCGGAAGTTATAAACCATACAAAATCCATAACTCCCTATATATATATATGTATATATATATATATATACATATATATATATAATAAATTCGCCCCCTCCGACCTGGCGCATACTTAACTGCCTCCGGGAGTCCGAAACCATACAAAATCCATAACTCCCTAGGGAGTTATATATATATATTGTCTAATTTTTATTTAATTTCCTCGCAAATGTGATGAAAAACATTGTGCGTATCACGGGCAGTAAGGGGATAACAAACTCGAGTCATAAAAGCCCTCGCCTATCAGCATCGGGCTTCTAACAGACTCTCGTTAGTTATCCCCTTCTTACGGCCCTAGATGCACAATGTACTATTTACTACGACTTTTGATTTTTTTTAATTGGTACGATTAACGATAGTATTAAAACAAAGCCAAACCCGAATAACCGATTCTAGAGAATAATAATAATAATATCTTGGACACACACAAACTAGGATTTCCTTTACCATGGGTACAATGACACGAATACTTATAGATTGACTTATGCATACCTACATATGGAGACACACGACTCGGTTACAAACATTCGTGTTCATCACACAAAGTTTGCCCCTACCGGGATTTGATCGTACGACCTCTGTCTGGCACAGTAGGTAGTTGCACTACCACTGTAGATGACAAAAACTTATGAATAGCTAATCCATAAAAAAGCTCCGAACAAATTTCACGAGTCGATCGTAAACGCCAACTCTGATTTTAACGCACCACAAATCCTCCCCATTTCGTGTGATTACGACTTCTCCTACAATACAATCAATCGTCAACTTTTATTTGACTTATCTTTGAAATAAAAAACAAGCAAAACAACGGCTAGATTTGGGGTTCCGCGGATCCCGTAAACTTTGAAGGTGAGCCGACGACCGTCTCCCTAATAGAGAAGAAAAATACGTTAATGTACCCTCAGAACCTGAAGACAAATAAAGCGAAGCGGACACGGACGAATAAAGGCGGGGAGGCACCGAGATAAATAACAATGATCCTGCGAAACGAGTCACCGCAGCGGGCAGGGCGGCGCGGCCTTGCTTGTCACACTACTTACACTTTCTTGTTATTAACTTGCTAACACGCGTTAACTACTATTTATTTAAACAAAATGCAAATGTTAGTAGGTTTGTTCAGGTCAAATGTCGCAAGCTGAATTAGAACCAGTTCCTATATCCTACGGAGTTGAATTTTTACACGTTGTTTCAGTTCCGAGTACAATGACTTTTTATGGTTAGCATGACCTGAATCGACATCTAGGATAAGATCCAGATAAAGGAACTCTTCAACGGTCAACAGCACAGACACGAAGTTTTGTGTAAGTACGCATTTTATTGCAATATTAAAGTGCAAAAAAGTATAAAAAATAAATTTTTAACAATAGGTAACTTATTGTTTGTTTGAATTACTTACAACGGAAACACTACAACGGTCAAAGGCTGTTTTTTTGTGAAGTTTTGTTTTGATTTTTTATAATCCTTTTATGGCAGAATTTTATAAATGTAGTAAATAACATTGTATCTAATTTTAGTAAGTAAGTTCTGGACAACTTTTGTCATTACCACCAAAGTACCTAAGATCGAATCTTTATAAAACTCAGCCTACAAGAAATCATAAATGCGTTATAGCTTCGGTGATACCTTTTAACTCCTGTTGACGTTATTGTATACTATTATGTTTCAAATATTTCTTCGAAATAAAAGTCGTTAAAGTTAATAATAAAAAGTATTTAATAAGATTGTAACTTTTCAATCCTTTCCGCCCCTCTGAAACAAAACAGATTCAGTCAAATCTTTCCGACCGTGCCAAGTCAGCGTCTTCATTCCTTAAAATAACGTCAGCTTAAATTAAAATACTTTATAATAATAAAACATTGTATAAAAGAGAACAGAAAATCCACCAATTGTACGCAACGTTTATCGCAACAAGCGGGAATACCCAGGCGCGGAATTCTTTCGTTTGTATCTGACATTTATTAATATGGAATGCGATTTTTGTCAAACGCCGGTTATTTATTTATGTAGCAAGTTCTCTAACGCACGTGAAAGGTTAAACTCTGTAATTGATACCTTGATTGAATACCAATAGGAAACTTTTAGACATGCTGGAATGGCTAGAAGTACTGGCACTATCCTCACTTGATCAATAAAAAATACAAACATCGTTAATAAACTGCACTAGTTACATTTAAAAGTTCTGTCGGAGTTAAGTCTTTTCCCAAACCGGCTCCTGTTTTTTGTACTCTATTTACAGACAAAACGAGTAAATAGTTAAAGTTTCTCCTTAAATTTTGTTTCAGCTTTAACATTGTGGCTAGCGTACGAGCGCTTCTCCATTGTTAATTGACGTCCGTGAATGGACATGAAGATATTTTAAAATCTTAGCAACACAAACTTAAGCAGTACATTACATACATACATACATATTATCACGCCCGAAATCCCTAATGGGGTGGGCAGAGCCACAAGACTACTGGTGGCCACGTTCGATTAATTAGTCCTAAGATGGTATGATGAACCGTATGGTGACAGGTGATCAGCCCATCGCCCATACAGATAGTCCACCATGTTGGAGCGGACCCGTCCCTTAGTCGGCTTTTACGACATGCCAGGATGATAAGCATCTGCACGCATTCTATGCTATTTCTTCACTCCCAGTGCAGCAGAGGAGTTACAACATTACAACAGAATATTATAGAAGTAGGTACCATAAAATATTTCCGTTCCATTCATTGTTTTATAACGGGATACACAACAAGAAATATTAGGTTTTAATGATGCCATTAGATAAATTAGGAGTGGTCGAAGGAGTCAAACACGAAGTGACTCAGTGTCGACTTTTGTATGTCGCAATTTCAGTGAAGCAGACGAGAAAACCATAGTATAAAGAGAAGGGAAGTAGGTTATCTTCATACAAACGCACCGCATCGCCGCACGCACACTTAAACAAAATCTCGACCCGTTTCCCCTTACTAAGCGGGTCGAGATTTGTTTAAGTGTGTGTGCGGCGACGACGCATAGATACTTTGGCGTACACATACAAGCCGCGCGCGGTGCGTTTGTATAAGATAACTCACTTCCTCCTCTTTATACTATGAGAAAACCGTCCGTCATCCACTCACGGAATATCATGGACAAAAAGAGTACCGGGACAGGAAATCGGATCAGTGCTAACGAGCACATCGCAATTAAAGTGCCGCGTGTCCTCAGTGTTTTTCCATTGCCGCCGATGTGGTGCGCAATTGTCTCTTTCGCTTTGTTTGTTTGACAAAACTGTATGTTAATTTTCTTTATCTACTCCCATACCATAAAACCTCCATAATGTAATCAAAAAACGTAGGAATGACCACCATTATGACAACCTGTACTGTAATGTTATTACAGTATCGATTTTAGTATCGTAATGGTCATAACGATTCAGATACGAGCTACAGGCCGGCGCGCCGCCGTCGCCGTAGTCGGAGGGGCCCCATCGTCGCCGTGTCGCCGTTTATAATATGTGTGTAGATAAAGTTATGTATGCAACTCTGCATAATTTCGCCTTAAAACACACGTGCGATCTTATTATGAAACTCGCTTAAAAGCTCCTTTCATAAAACCGCACTAGTGTTTTAAGGCCTATCATTATGCAACCGTTGCATTAACTACTAACGGTACACTCGTATACCTTTGCCCTTAGTCAATGGTTTCAAATGAACCGATAGAGGCTGATTCAGGTCAATTCTCATAACAAGCAGACTCACAAGCAAAATGAAACTCATGAAAGGAACAAATAAAAATAGGTTTCCCCTGGCCCAAACAATTATCTCCTTGTATCCTTGCTGCACAGACGATCATCCGAGTTAGAAACCGCAATATCACTACTCTACTGATATTACATTCCCTTCCCGCCGCGCCTGTCGCCACCAAGTCGCGGCCCGCACCCCCTCGCCACCCTTCCTCAAACCCCATAGGGTAATGAGTGCGACCACAACCGGTCTCGATATGACCTATAAAAATTTAGAGCGCAATTATAGCTATAAGTAGTTTATTATGGACTTCGAATTTATTCATTGGCGCGTTAATAAAATTGCGATTGTCGATTACGGCTGAGAGCGTGCCTTGCATGTCGGATGCCAGCTTCATCGGGAATATAATTCATATCGTTTGACTGATTCGACTCGTTTGCATTATAAGCTAGCAATTAACAAATTATGAATGCAATCAAGACAGTAAGCAATACAAGGTAGATTTAAATCGAAGCTATGAAAACAAACAAGAAACTCAGTTTCTAGGTAACAATCTTGATACCCTCTTAAAACGCTGCAGAATCGTAAACCAACTTGTAAGAATCGAGTATAAAAACAATTTAATTAAACCGATAAACGTTTTGAAATGAATAATCTTGAAAAGTTAGCAATTCTTCCCATAAAGTACGGCAACAAAGTGTGGAAGAAAGTGTCAACAACACGGTCAAAAGTTAAAGCGTGCTTATGTTGGGTATTACTGTAAGAAATTGATACTTTATTTATTAATGAGAGACAACAAATAAAGTGAACAGAAAATTATTAAAATGATTCTGATTACCATTACTTTTATTATGTACCTTTCGAAATAAATATACCTACTTAATGATAATAAATATTTTTATTATAAAAAGGTGTAAATGTACTGAATCCTTTTTCTTAATAATATTTTATACATTTTTAAAGGCTTTTAGTCTGTTTACTTTTTCAACTTTACCTTGTAAAGTAGTTCTTTTGCGGCAACATTTAAAAAATCTCTAACGTTGAAGACGTAAAAAAAAACGATCAAGTGCGAGTCGGCCTCGCGTGGAGTTGGAGAGGGTTGCGTGAATCAAAAAATTTAGCTTTTAATTTTTGACGAAAATGTTACAAAGCCAAGTTTGTCTGGTATTTAATATTTTAATTGCCCAAACAAGTTGTACAAAATAAAAATAAAATTACAAAAGTTTATCATAGGGTAGAATATGAACCAGACCCTTTCATATAAGTATGTTACCAGAGTAACCACCAGATCGATTGAACTTATTAATCCTCGGCGGAATTATGCAACAAATTTCGTACATTTTTTCTATTCACGAGTATTTTCCGTTTCCTGCGGGGATTTAAAAAATAGGGATTTTTGCTTAGGTTTTCCTGTAAACTATGAGTGAGGCTCATATTTCGTATTTTGTTAAGAAATCTAGGCACAGTAGTTTTGCAGTAAAGGGGGAGGGCTCGATTTTCATATATTATATTTTCTTTAATATCTTTTAAAACTAAAGCGTGAAGTTCTTCCTAACCCACACATACCGACCGGCGGCCCACCGACGCTTTTTAATGACACTGACTTAATAAACAACCATTTTCGTAATATACCTGGAAAACCAGACGTAACTATGTAGGACTTGATTTTTTATAAGTTTAATAGACACGGCGACTCGACATTTACCTAGTCGTAGTCCCACGACTTCGACTGCTGTCACAAAGATTATAACTTTTATAAAAAACTACCGCAAAAGGACTAGATTCGATCCCTATTGACATGCTACATTTGACTCTTTCAAGGACTGCTGGCATTCTGACATACATAATTTATAAGAGCATTTCGACTATGACTTTCCCGACAGACTGGGAAATTGCTCAATTGACCCCTTTACCAAAAAAACCGAACCCAGTGGACCTATCCAACCTCCGTCCTAAGACAAGTATCCTTCCTTTCTCATCAAAGATAATAGACAGGGTAATTTGTGATCAGCTGTCAAATAAACTGTTAGTAAACAATATCCTGCCTGAACTACAATAAGGTTTTCGCAAGGGTCGGTCGACTGCTACTGCGTTACTCGATGCAGTCGACAACATCTTACTGGCTCGGGACGCCTGATAAAAGTACTTTTTACCCGACTGCGCAACGCAAAAGAGGGTAATGTGTTTATCAGCCTATGTATATTTGTATGTATGTATGTATGTATGTTCCTTTGTGGCACTCTGGAGACAAAACGCGTGGGCCGAATTTGATGATTCTTACGTCAATCGATTTGTCTTAACCTTACGAGTGTCACTAAAGACATGACAGTAATCAAAATTCAATATGGCGACAAGCAGACGCCATATTGTGAAAAATAAAAAAATGTAAATCGTCGAACCATGTTGAGTGGGGTATCATTGAATAGGTATTTGAATCTTTAGGTTTCTTTTAACATTTTTCATTTCGAATGACCATTTAGGATCTATAACGATTTAAACTTGGTTAGCAACCAATCTGAATTTTCAATAATTAATAAAGCTGTGATAAAATTATTTTATAATCGCAGAATAGGTCTAACGTGAAAAATAAAGCATAAAACAACTAAAAAGATGAAAATAAAAATTATTAATTAAAAAAACAAAAACCCGACTGCATCCTCAAAAAGAAAGAAACAAGAAATTTATTCTGCCAGGCTCGTGGGGCCGATATGGAAATAGCACTCGGTGACTTCAAATAGGTATTATAGGATTTTAAGGAGACTCACCGACTGCTATTTCCATATCGGCCCCACGAGCCTGGCAGAATAAATTTCTTGTTTCTTTCTTTTTGAGGTTATGCAGTCGGGTTTTTTGTTTTTTTAATTAATTCTTTTGGATATCTTTATTGTTTTTGCTTGCATTGATTGATGTCGTATTACGGGTTTCATGCTGCTGCGGTCAGATGGTTTGGCAGATACTTGTCCGACCGAGCACAAGCGGACAAGATACGCAACAAATCAGCATTATTTTTTTCTGTGACAGGCGGACAGACAGACTTGAGAATGATCTTTTAAGGGTTCCATTTTTCATCCGATGTACGGAACCCTAACAACGTCAGAATAAAGGATTTAAAGAATAAAAATACTAAGGTAAAATGGATTATTACAGATCCCAGGTCTTGAAATACTACACTCGCTAAAACAAGGGAGCGGTGGCGAAAAAAAGTACTACTTGCAAAGATGGAACCTGTAACACGTACTTTGTAGGAGCGTTTCATTTTCAATGTGCCTCAGTTGATATAGTATGCACTCGTGAACTATGCAATAGTCGGCCGGAATCGGTTGGAAACAAATTCAATGCTGCAAGTGCGCCGTCCGGATTGCTTCGTAGTCGTAAACTTGCCTCGGCTTCCTACATCCGTTGTTTCAGGCGTTCATTTTTAAACAAGCGATTTTCGGTGCTTTGGTGCAGATATATTTTCACTATTGCAACTCCTGGGCGTGGCTACCACGCAATAAGAACTTATTGCCTAGTATAATACTTTTTCGATGTTATTTAACTTCTTGGTGGAGCCGGCCGAAGTAGTTTAATAGATATTACTTTATTAAAAGGTTACTAACGCCCACTTGCATCTTAAATATATTTAAATCGTTAAATGCGTTTAAGATCTGTCAAAATATATAGAGCTGTCGGTTGTTAAACACAATCAACGATTTAAATCATATTGATTATAAGTATAGGGCAGCTTGCCCGAAATACCTAAGTCATACATACCGAATTTAACATCATTCTTGACTGAAAATATTAATATTTATAATAAGCACTTAGTAATCGGGTATAAAATTGCTTCGAGTGCAATTGATGGCATTTTTCCAAAGACAGTGGCGGGCGTACGGTTGCGGGTGTATGAACGCCAACCGTAGGCGTTGCTTGGCGTAGCGACTAATCTCTTAGCGCGTCATCGGCGCACGCACATAAATCGCTCGTGAGTTACGACCCGCCCCGATCCAACATGATGTAACAAACTTACCTTGCCTCCTAGCTGTAAATTTTAACTGTACACTTAGTGGCCGAAAACAAATCGATTTATTAGCCATACCGTCAAATATAATCGCTCTTAAAACTCTTGTTGTTCCATTGGGTGTCACTTATGTTGGTTCAACGCACAATAATTAAATTATACCTAAACTAAATCTTGGTAATTTTTGTGGTAAAGTGAAAAATGAGACATTCAAGAATAAGCTAAAAATTTAATATCATTATGATAAATATTGTCAGGACTGAAAGAAAGGAAGAAAGAAAGAAAAACATTTATTCACTAACACAGAAGACACACAGGGTAATTAAAATATAAATTAAAAACAAAACAAAATAAAATGGTGGTGTGTGTCCTCGCGGTATTGATGGGACTGTGCAAGTATTTCAATGCATCGTATGTATTACTTAATATTTTTGAACATTTCATTAAAGAATTCTAACGTATTTTACGGTTAAAAATATCATGAAGTAATTTAGATCACGGCAATAGTAAAACATCCTTCGTAACAAATCTCGAACGGAAAGTAGAAAAAGGGAAAGAAGGAACTCCACTGAAATCAGTTGCTTAGTCCGCTTGGTTCTTCGTTATTATATTTCTTACCGGTTATATTTTGATTTATGGCTTTAATTTGGGAAAGGTTGGCGACGACAGCCCGAGACATGTCGGAGTGTTTTCAAGGAGCCATCGTGCATTTGTTTAATTAATCTTAAGCAAAGACGGCGCCACGCTTTGGGTGCACTACACTTGGCCCAACTTTAAACTCGTTAAAAGTTGCTTTGAAACATTTGGCGCCAGATAAGCCGCAGTCAGACTTCGGTTTCAAGATTGTTAACTAATCTACTGTTATAATTAAACAGCGTTTCATGTTTCATTTGTGAGACTTTCTTTTGATTTATATCTGTTAAACAGCCGTCTTCACTCAAGTTTGTAAGTTAAAGTTCATACAGCTTTATCGATATTGCTATAACGAATATCTTATTGAACTCAAAATTATACTAGTAATAAAAAGGGTCTTTATCGTATTATATTTCTAGGTGTAACCCTTTAATCCCTAATCAGCGCTGCAGCTCCCGAGCCGCGGCATTTTCGCTGAGCCTGTCCCTTTTTTCCAGCATGCAGTACATTTTTGCTTTTTTGGCAAATAACTATGTTTCTTTCTTTCTTTCTTTAAACTATGAGGCTCTATAAAAATGTAATAACAGTGTAAGCAGGGCCATTGAGTACACACCAGGCATGTCGCATGTTCCCGGCCACCAAAAGCATGCACATAACGGGCAGGCAGTGCAGGCTCATTCCACGTGCACGAGATGGCGGACAATGGCCCTTAACGCGTAATTACTCAAATGAATTGACCATTCGAGTATTGTCTCTGTATGCTTATAATGCAATAACTGATCCGTTATTAAATGAATAAATTATTTAGACGGCTTTTTAATTAAATGGACACTAATTGAAATACAAAGACATCCATGGAGGATGTATGTAAAGGAAATACAAATTAACGTTATTGTACACAACAAAGCAAATAACGGGCAATAGTTAAATATAAGAGAAAAAAAACTTATTTAGGTACTTATATTAGGGTCTCATCTCTCGGCCAAATCCGTTTAAAAGCTTCGGCCGAAGATTCAGTTTAACTGGTACTTTCGATTAAATTATAATAATTTGAATACTCACGTGGTCTTATTTTCCTACCGGACTTGTCGAACAAAACGGGCGAATATTTTTGAATTGATTGGGTATATTATTTGCATTACTGTTCAGTACATTTTTCAGGGATAAAAAGTAATCTATGCTGCGCATCAACTCGCTGTGCAAAAAAACCTTATCAACCGGTTCCTTCGTTTTCACGTGAGAAAGTAACAAACAAACACACTACTGAGATAAAAAGAAGTATTTTCTCCATCTCGTTAAGTATACAAAGGATCAAGTCAATCTGCTACGATATGACGTAAAAGAGGAACAAAGAAACAAACAAACTGACACACTTTCACATTTATTCATTAGTAAGGATTTACCGTTGACTTATCAGGGTAGACAGGCTTATCTTGGTATATTTCCTGTATTTATAAAGGTTCCCTCCACATAATCGGCTATAGGTAAGTATATTGCGACAACTTTTATGGAAATTTGTTAAGCTAAATGGCTGTGAAAGCGGTACAAACAAACACACTTTCGCATTTAAAATATTAAGTATGGATACTAGTAAGTACGAGCTGTTTTATTTATCGGATATTGACTAATTATAGTAATAAATAATTTACCTAGCGCAAACTTTAGAAGTTGGAGGATATACTCGTAGAGTTTAACGGTAGGTTAGAAAAAAGAACATACAACCGAATTGAGAGCCTCCTCCTTTTTTTTGAAGTCGGTTAAAAAAGGCGCGGAACGCGTTACTTGCGGCACTTGCGGATAAACTGATTATTACATCTTTTCTGAATTAATAATGCTGTCTTCACCGCTTCATGATTAAATGATAAATAGTCGAAAAGGCCAGTTTCTCCGGTCGACGTTGCGGCTTTTAATCAGTTGTTTTGATCAACACGTCCTCGCTTGGCAATATAATTACAGTTAACAGCAATACGGTGACGTTATCGCGCGTATAAATTAGACTGATTTACATTTAGGCGCGACACAGCACGGCCATTATCGTGAACGATGCACGGATAGCCGCCCTGGATAAAGCCTGCATCGGCTCCTTGCGATGAATTGACACCTGATTCGTTTGAATATGGCAATGGTGGTATAAGAAAGACTGAACTTATTATTTGACATACAAAGTCTGGCCGTGATTAGAGCATAATTATTTATTTATTTATTAAGGGTTACCAACAAGTGATACATCAGAATCTTACAAACTATTGAACAATACAAAATTATATCCTACGCATAATGCTCACTCAGTTACAGGTATCCACAACATGCAATAATATAATAAGCCAGTGAGTAAAGGCTATTTTTATACAATTTTATAAGATTGCACATAAAAAGGAAAATTCTTATTCGTATGGTAAGCTAAATTTACTTACCTACAAATTACCTTTATAATAACTTCTGCATGCGATGTAGGTGTAAATTATGTAGCAATTACGTAATTAAATGATGCATACGGTTTGAATTCAAATATTTAATTCTGACAACATTTCGGTTAACCCAATATTTCAAAAACAATTGAAAACAATTCATTGACGGTACCTGTTAACTTATTAAAGTCCTTTTCGTGCGCTATTCAATTTAACTCGGTTATTATGCGATCGAGGTACATCATACACGCGCTCGTAAATTAAATTCCCATATTCTGAGGTAGAACCACTGCAAATTGGTCTTAATTTAAGCGAAACGTATCGCCCTAATACTAAGCATATAAGCAATCTCACTTTATTACAGTACGAAGGGTTCGGGACGCGCGCCCGATATAAGGGTTGCCGCCACAATAATTTCTCCCACATAATATTATTTATTACAGACTTGGAGACAATCCCTTGTGATACAACATGACGGAGACATAGATTCTGACCTAAGCCCAAAATGTAATAAAGCTGAAACTGATATAAGTTAACTATATTCGGCACACGAGCCCTGATATATCCCACCTTCTGAAATATTGTGCGGAACAACGAAAGTGATAAGTTACGTTATTAGATAAACAGGCCAAACGTCCATATTGTTGATATATCCAGTTTGCGCTGGAATAAATCCCTCGTTCAACTGAGAGCGTTGATGGGTTTACTACCTATCCACACTGTTAAATTAAGAACAGAAAGAGTATAAAACAAGTATACAAAAACTTTATTAAATCAAGCTTTTATTAATAGTAGTAAAAGATAACAATCTAGGACCAGAGTCCTTGTCAAGACGAATCAAACGAGCCCAAACTCGATGGGGTTCCGTCGTTTTATTACAGAGTTCCCATGACCACCTTCCGGCTACATCGTCAGATCAGATCCATGTCATAATAACATTGCATTATCATCCGAATTACATATGCATGCATAATTTCAGCTCAATCGTAAACCGGGTCAAGTGGGTCCAATTTAACTTGCAAGATTACGCAGACAGACACCGGGACAGGTGAAACTCAATAAAACCTGGTAAAAAACGCCACTGTGCGTTTTAAAATTACAAGCTCAATCAATTTTAGGAACAAAATACAACCTAACGCCTGCGTCAATATCTGCAATCGGCAAATTGTCCGCATTATCACCGCGATTCCGCCGGGCGGCGCGGAAGGGAAGCAATCCCATTTTTTTTGCCACAACACAACGCAGCGTCTTCAAAGCTTAGACACTATTAGATTCATTATTGGAGGATATCGATGAAAATCTCCAGCATCCAATCTCTTGGGGTATCGCTGGCGGCACGCGTATTCTTGTAATTTCTGAGGCATAATTTTATTTATTAGAGTGTGCCCTCGCCGGAGCACGAGCACACCCCATTTGCCGCTTCATTGACTTACAACGCCACTCCATAACACTTCGCACATATTTCTGTAGCGCTCTCCCGCCGATATTAGATCCTTCGCACCTCATTATATTGCGAATGACATTTAATAAAACATTATGGGTATGCCGCGGTGCAAGCGAGTTTCGAAAACAGAACTTGTAAACGTCGGTTTATTTGAGTTATGTCCCATATTTTCCCTAGAGAATCAAATCTTAAATTTATCTCATCAATATATGTATTATTTCGCAGGTGGCTTTAACAATAATAAAATCATATTTCTAGCCTGTAAATGGATAGTCGCAAAGCCAAAATAAGCTTTTTAACCTACAACATCGCACTTATAAATGCGAAAGTTGGCGTTTATGAAATTTGGAATGAAGATAGCTAATACCTTGGATTAACACACTTTTTATTCCGGAAAATTCTAAAGTTCCTGAGGGAATAACTATAACCGAATTGCACTCGGACGAAGTCGTCAACAGAAGCTAATTTTAAATAAACATAATATATCGAAACCGTATTCAACTCTACCAACAACTAAACATATGATATTGACGTTAATATGGCCCGGTCGAAACAAAGGGAGCCTATCTCGATTAACCGCACAATTAGTTTTAGCCCATTCAATACCACATTTGTCTGAAACAAATTATTTAAATTCCGGGAACAATATAAAGGTAATGTCAATATCACCGGTCCAATAGTTTACGGTTTACCTTGTGATGTGACACGAACGCAAATTACACGGTTGGACGCGTGACATCAGCTTTTTAATCCACATCGGAAATGAATGCTGCTATTTAATCAACAATAATTAGCCACAGTACAAGTATATATTTAACTATTCCATCAGTGCTCGGCGGTAGGTATAGTCAAAATAATCAACACGTATCCATAATCATTCTTCTAAGTATCAAACACCCGGACAATATTGTCCTAAACTAAAGTACAAGGGCGCCGGCAGGATTACTTTCAGGGAAGTGCATCAGCATCTAGACACGATACTATTAACTGATAAAACATAATCGGAACGAATTTGGACAGCAACCTGTCTAGGTTGTTTTTATTTAAACAGTGCTGCAGTGGCATAATTAATGGTTGTGCGTGGTTTCATAGACAACAATTTTATAGAATTTCGTTTCACATAACTTATTTCTCATATTATCATTTCATAGAATAATCAATACGCAGAATACTTATTTTGAAGAAATTTAGATCATCGATTTTCGTTCAAATAAAATGTTTCGATATTCATATCATAGAATAACAAATCAAGTAATATTTATCCTCATATTATTTAGTTAAAATAAATTTTATTACCAAGAAACAAATTTTATCGAGTGGCAGTTTCTAAAGTTTTCAATTAATACCTTTGACAAAATGCATACCCACCCATAAAATTACAACACAGCATTCACAAAAACAATGCGGGTAAATTCTAGTCAAGCAGGAAAACAATCATGTTATTCTCATTAATAGTGACTTCATATTTCTTAAATCCTTAATTAATCCTACTGAATATTTTTATATTTATTTATAAAATTATGGATGGCATAACGTCTATTTTTACATTTTCGTTTGGTTTTCTGAGCTTTTACAAAAAAAGACCTTGTTGGAGAAAAACCACTTAATTATATTGTGAGCAGTTTATTCCGTGGACTTAGTATCCTGCGTAGTCCTGAGTAGAGTGTTTTTCATAGCAACCGTTAATACATTCGTTACTACCAAACAGCCAGTAATAAGCAACATAGAGTTTATACATAAGCTCTAACAGACCTAACATCGAAGGCTAAGCCTTATATAGCCTTCTGAACCTAACCTATCCAAGTAGCTTCTGCTCCGACCCATTGTGTTCGCTCGCTACGCTCGCTCGCTCACTGGCATTTACTATATTTTGTCATTATACGTCAATCTCTTTGGCATAACATCAAAAATTAGATATATTGAAACATGTTCGTTGAAATAAAACTCGATGGAAAAACACACCGAACAAACAATATTCGTTAAATAATAATTCTACTATTTGAAAAGTTTGCTATATAAAAAATGAGATTATAAAATTCATTGAATTGCGTTTCTGTGAAATATGTTTCACTCAAGTAATAGTCGTTGAAACAATAATATTCGAAATAAAAATACAAGGACCAAATATTATATTAACCATTTTGTGTGAAACGAAATTATATGAAATTTCTGTCTGCAAAACCAGGGGACACCATAATTAATAAATAAAATCTTAAACTTTTTCTGTGTATTTTCTTTCCCGACAGGGGGGTGCAAGTGCACACCCTTGCACCCTCCTGCCGGTGCCCATAGCAATGTATGTTGTAGATCAAAGTTTTAAAAGCGTATCTAGGCACAATATTTATATAAAGCAATCTAGTATTTGTTAATTCATACTACATAGGTATTATATTATTTTGGGAATAAGGTACGGCGACGGCCATTATAAAGCGTTTTTGTAGAAGTCTTATTATTTGTAACACAATACCTAATTATTCCAAGTATCAAACCTTCTTAATAGTTAAATCAAATCAAATATATTTATTCACATAAGACGTGGTTAAATAAAGGTGTTCAGTTTAAAGATTGGAATCAGATATTTTGCCAACTTGAGCATGCAAATATTGAGTCCATACCTACCTAAAAAATATTCGATGTCATTAATACATTATTCATAACTATATAATTTAAAAATAATCAATTAAACAAAATAAATCAGCACTAAACAAATAAATCTTAAAATAATTAATTAAAGGACCTCAAAAACTTGTAGCTTCCAGGTACTGCTTTACTGAGTAAAATCTCTGCTCGACTAACCATTTGTACAGTTCGGAACAAAACTGTTTATAGCATATTTCTTTTATTTCAGTTGGTAATTTATTGTACAGTTTTATAGTCATAGGATAACAACTTTTCCTATATAAAGCAGTTTTGACTTTCGGTACCATAAGTTTTCGAGGGTACCTAGAATTAAATTGGCATACGTCCCTCAATTGTGTAAAAAACTCAGGGTGCCATTTTGCAAACCTACACGTTATTCTTTGCTTTTAACGGTATTTCATAAATATATAGTTCGCTGGACGAATGCAATACTGACACATGTCTAAATATCCTTTTGAGTTCGGTCTGTTTTGTATGGTATAAAATATGCAATTTGTTACACGATTTTAGGTTTAACTCAAAAACCATTTTTTTTTATTGTGCCACTACTGCATTCGTCCAGCGAGTTAGTCCCTAATCCCCACTGGGCCGCGTCCCAGTCCCTCTCACTATGAGAAGAAGCCTGAGCCCAGTAGTGAGACGTATATAGACTTTAACACTTGTTTTTCATAATACCATAAATATGAAAGTGATTGCTTCCTTTCCACTTCTTCAAGTTTCGGAAAAATAAGTACCATGCAAATTCCAACTACCACAAACATTATGCATTCAGTTGCATTTTAATACAAACAAGCGACAGTTTAGTGCAAATGAGATGTTCATTTTTATCCAAACATCTACTACAATTGCATTGTTGCACTTAAAAAGTCATATTTTCACAGCAAGCTCTTATTTTATCCAGGCAATATTATATTTTTATGGTTGTCTAAAGGATAACAATATCAACTTGAATTCTAGCAAATTCACTAACAAATATCTGTCGCAAACTAATAACTTATGAACATTAAAATTAAACGGAATAATAAGTAAGTCGGGGGCCGACCAAAAGGTCTTAACTGTGAACTTCTCCATTTTCCACCAACATTCTGTGCGGTCTGACGGATTTTGATTTATCATTTTAATTTGGCTCACGGTGACGACGGCGCGAGGTGCCCCGGGCCTCGCGGGATCTCGACCCTAGCTTCAAATTCCTTCTATTAAATACAATTATTCGGTGTTATCCTAACACCTTTATATTTGTGTTTACTTTAATACGTTTCAGCTGAATGTTAAAACAATTATTTTGCTTAAAAGAAATTCTTTGTGTTTTTTCAGCGAGGTATTTATCGCTGTGCCCGCAACTTTTTCGAATGGGATTGGGTTGAAAAGAATCCTATGTATTAATCCAAGGTTTAATAAATTTCAACCAAATCCCTCCAGCTGTTGAAGCGTGAAGGTGTAACAAACATACCAACTCACACACGCACACTTTCACAAACATTCGCATGTATAATATTAGTGCGCTCAGTGTGATATCTTGAGCTTTTTATTGAATAATTGCAGAAAATCAAAATCAAGCTTAGGTAAATTTGTTCATACTGTTAATAATCCAAACTTAAACGTTTATTAAGTTGGGTTCGGGACGAGTTGGTAACGCGACGACAAGATTTTCCAATAGGATCACCTCGTCGCGCATTACGATCTACGGTTATGTGACGTCACGCGGCGCCGCCTCCCCTCGCCCTTGGCTCGCCTCCGCCGCCGCCCGCCTTCATTTGTTTTCTGGTGTCACTTCTTATCTCGTCTCGCAATTATTACAATTTGTCCGCTCCTCCCCTTATCTTTGTGAGTTTGCCACTTCAGCATAAAAGCAGCCGATTTCAGCAGATTCGCAAGATCATATTGAAGGCAAAATCCTCGTTTTTTTTCTTTTCGCAGCAGAGTTTTTCGAAACTTTGAATAATGGCAGTCTTAAATTAGAGAGGTGGCCACACAAAATGCTGCCGACAGACGACTTCGCTGTTTGTTGTCTCGTTTATTTTTTCATCTTTTGTTTTATGGTAGTTATTTCATGAAGCCATTTCCTGTTTCATTAGCCTGATTTTATCGTACATAGTTACTTTAACGAATTAGAATACTTATTGGAATAGTTTTATATCACCGTAAATACCGAATTAGTTTTTATAAACAGAAATAGTATATTAGCAATAAAGGCTCCTATTTCTAGTAAGTAGATAATACCTTTTGAGCCTATATTGGTTCCGCCTGCTGCCACCCTACACCTACAGGTTGCATTAAGTAAAAATCTAGCTAAATAATGCAGGTGTCCGCGGAGCCACGAAGCTAATTCGGCACAGGTGCTCATCGTAAATCATTATAAACCGCTTATGACGTTATTAGTGCACGATCGCTCTCAACAGTGCCGTCTCTGTATTTTCATCGCTCCTAAGACGAAGGGGAACGATGCTCATGCTCGTTGTCGCGACAAAATGTTCAATTTTAGATACAAATAAAAAAGGTCGGACGCGTCGCACGGAATATTAACGGCGCACAATATGAACGTAGGCATCCGGAATTTGCGTCAAAAGTGCCAAAACAATGTTATTCTTTTCCGCGCGGAGGTAATAAGCGAGGCAGCCCCGGCCGTGCCGCGGATATGAAATCCAGAAATGTTTATGGCGCGTGATAATGGCCAGGTTTCGTATCCGATCGAGGTTTATGGATGAAAGGATCCACTCGTAATTAGAATCCTTAAGGTCTTTTGTAATAGCGTAATTGTTTCCCGTTGTCGCCTCGAAGCACGCCGTTATCTATGAATGGATCGCCAGGGGTACAAAAGAGGATGCGACCATCTCGCGAAGCGATTCGAGCGATTTAATTCGCAAGTTTGTCAGCTTGCCCTGTATTTCGATAGGGGGGCGAGCAGGTTGGAAGCATCTGCATCGCAGGCGGGAGCTGCACACCTGCCACGTTTGAGTGATTGAAAGCCGTCAGTTGCGCTGCAGTCTGCGGCTGCATACCGCCGCTGACCTGCGCCCTGCGCCGCACAGCTAGCCAAGCATCGTCACTTCTAATTGCACTCGCCTATTTACTATCGCATCCTAACACGCTACCGCTGCCAAAAACTCGTTTAAAAACAGAACAAAATACATGCTAATTTAAATTAGTTCAGATTTATAACAATGCCAATACGCACGCGCTCGATATTTTGACTAATAGGCTAGTAAATTCGACCACGCTCACTGATCCGTTCAAGTAACTTAATCACGCAGGCAATACATACATATTGACCGGCGTCTTGTTACCTACGTTACAATAAGATACTGAGATACGAGTATCCTCGAAGGGACATACGCTTGTACATAGATTTCTAGTTCACATGCATTGATTAACCGCAATGGCCCCGAAGCCATGTTAACACGCTTAGAGCAGATTTGGATATGAAACGCTAAACTCTCCTACATTCATGTAGAATACATTCATATTAAGATTCCATCCCTAAAATATTCAAAGGAGCTTCCGTGTAATTTTCATGTTCTTAGGCATGGACAGGGCACTTCATACTCGTCTCTTATAACGGACCCAGTTCATACGACTATAGTGCTCCGCCTCAATACGTGAGTTCAGTATGGTCCTTCTATAGACTCCTGTAATAATATTTGCATACAAAGACGATCCCGCCAGTACTTTGCGCTTTGTACGCAAATTTGCTTACTGTTACTTCCCTGAACGTGAAGTGAGCCTAAACTGGAGGAAAGAATTGGGAACCTTATTTTAAATTTAAGAAGGTAGAATGAATGCAGCCTTAAGAGGCAATTTAACGTTTTGTGCTACAATACTTGTTTTTAATTCGAACAATTGCCGAGAACACTTTCCACGTAAGAGATTAATTGCAGCAACTTTCGCTGAGCCGAATTGTGGAGGATTGTGGAAGTAGGAATGCAGGAGCGAGACGGGGCGATCAGGATTGCACGGAAGCGGAACAGGACGGATTAAATTGCAAGTGCGCTGATGTATTTATAGCTGGGCCGGAGACAAACGAGCGGCCGCGTGATGGACCTGCCTCGTTATGGGAATTAATCGAAGTTGCAGCGAATAGGGCACCTGCAGTCTAACTGAACCATGCTTTTGGCTGCCAACGTTGATAAATACACGGATTTGTCAGCTTAACTAAGTCAGCGATGGCAAAACGACCTCATGCCATACGATCCCACGCATTACAATTACAACCATGTTTTATGTAGGTACTTGTAATAACGACTATAATATAGTTTTCGCGGTAAAATTAAATAAGGAGCCCCATTCCGACATAACACCGACTTTTCTGTTTTTACGCGGAAGTAAAACATTAATTTCCATTTTGGACAAAAGTGAACCAGTTTTTAAAAGTGATGTTTAAGCACAAATTTGCATGACAACATGGGCTTGTTCTTAAATATTCTTTGTTAATTATCTGCTTCTCTATTCGGCGTTGGCTTAGCGATGTGGTACACCATATCACTCTGTTCTGTTTTTATTTTACTTTACTTTACGTTCCTGTATCACTTTAGCTCGCTGTCGACTAGAGACCCTGTTGAGCGGAATCAGTTGTCGAAGAATGTGTAAACCTAATTTCCAATTAAGGTCAATTGGGTTTTGTTGTGTATTAACTAAACAAAATGGATAGTGTGAGTGGAGCAGATATAGTGGTGCAGTCTGATCATTACGGTTGCGGAGCGCACCAGAGCGCACCTGCACCCGCTGCAGCGCTGCCTACATGACCTAAAATAACCGCGAAACCGAGTTATTGGCCCGTTCGCGACCATTCAATACGACTACGCATCTGAATTGCCATTCCACCCGAGTGACCAAATAAAGCCATCCATGGAATGTTTGGAGGTAGCCACTGTATGAAATATAATTGCTAAATCAGGTCCTGAATTTTGTGAAAGTGACTTTTGCATTGGCTATACGATTTTGATTCCATTTAAATAATGTGTAGTGGTAAGATTCTATAGAACATAAGCATCCTTATATGTAATGATATACATATAATCGCATTTACTCTTTAATAGGTATAGTCAGGTCTTTACCAGCATTCGTGCCTTTTACTACTCTCCCAACAACCTCCGTACAAATGATATTAACAACAGTTGTATATAAAAAAAAACAGCCAAGTGCGAGTCGGACCCGCGCACGAAGGGTTCCGTACGATTCTCTATAAAAACGGCAAAAAAATCACTTTTGTTGTATGGGAGCCCCCTTAAATATTTATTTTATTCTGTTTTTCAGTATTTGTTGTTATAGCAGCAGCAGAAATAGATCATCTGTGAAAAATTCAACTGTCTACCTATCACGGTTAATGAGATACAGCCTGATTACAGACGGACAGACAGACAAACAGACGGACGGACGGACAGCGGAGTCTTGGTAATAGGGTCCCGTTTTACCCTATGGGTACAGAAGTAATATATGTACAGTATGGTTTTCGGTTCTAGGACTAATTAATCGAACGTGGCCACAAGTGGTCTTGTGGCTCTGCCCACCCCATTAGGGATTTCGGGCGTGATGCTATGTGTGTGTGTGTGTGGTTTTCGGAGAATCTCACTCTCTATCGACGGTGCCAAAAATACGTTGAGAAAGAATTAGAAGAATAACTTTATTCATGTGAGTAAATACTTCAATAATTTTAGGTTAATAAAAATTAGAACCCTTTGTGAACCAAGATCTGCAAATTTCATTCTTTTGAACATTTTCTTTACATCATTGATGAACACTTAGGGCTCCATGAGATAGAGTTGAGTTTTGTCCTGCTGGAATGATACCAAAGTGCTGTTGACTCCAAGGAAGGACCAGAGACCCAAGAATATCCTTACGGTATGTTTCTTGGTTAATTTTGACACCTTTTTCTATGAAAACTAGAGGACCTTTTCCTGTTGAGCAAATGCCACCCCAAACCATAACTGGTTCCGGCTTTTGGCGTTGGGGCGACTTTCAGAATATATTGCCATTTTGATAATCGTGGGCTTATTAATTAGAAAACTATTTTTCGGCCTTGATGTTGTGCTTTTTAAGTGTATATACCATACCGTCTAATTAATGTCATTAATGACGATTACACGGTAGATCAACTTATTCTTACTGCTCGAGAGAACTTTCTCGCCTTAGTCTGTGAGTTACGGTCTAACCATTGTTTGATAATGTGTCGAAGCTTGCTAGTCCTGACAGTCCTTTTTCTTCTTCTACCTGAACAGTCACCGGTATGTCTGAGCTCATAAGGTATATCGTTTAATAGCTTCAGAAACTAAATGATGACTGACGCCGAGAATGCTACCTCGCAGTGCCTTTTCCCGGCTCTATATAAAGTTACTAGTGGACCCGCCACAGCTTCGCCCGCGATATTTTCCATACAAACATTATCACCTCTTTTCACCCGTTTAAGAATGAAATTTTTAAAAAATCCCGCCTTAGTGCACCTCCAGGGTACTCGCGGAATATCTCCTCCAAATTTCAAACCTCTAGGACCATCCGTTTAGGCTGTGCGTTGTGAATAAGTGAGTCACGGTACTGTTTCATATGTATTGATTATTGTTGCACATTGCTAAGACATGGTTAAATTTTTGCAAACTCAATTGTCTTAAACAAGCAAAATATTTCGTGATGGCGCCAAAATATGTGAGAAATAAAAATAAAACCAAAAATAATGTATCAAATTTCAAACTCGACATTTTTCCTTTTTAGGTTTTGTAACGTATTTTTGGGCCACGGTGTAATTCGTATGAGAATGAGAGCTCAAGTTACCGAAAGCATGAACATTCAGATCAACTGCTAAGCAATACAAAGGCCGTTTTGAGCCACCATACAATGCAGTGAGCAGTCGGCGGCCCGTATTGTACCACGTTCGCTACATCGAATATTTATGGCGTCTGCAAACAAAACTTGAACGAGCTAAGTAGTCTAAGTTAGCGCTAATTTAAGAGTTCGGCGCCGAAGCAGGCGGGCCCGGCGTGCCGCGACCCGACGCCCCTGAGACTGCCTCACTTTGTCATAACTTACTCCGTTACTGCCTGCCTTAGTAACGCACACTGCTTTATTTAACGTTGCCTTTGTTGCCTTTTAGTTTCAAACTCATTAAACACATCCACATGCAGAATGTCTTCATCAAGTACCTTTTCCATTTTGACTTGACACATGCTCACATCAATAACATTTCCAATCCTTCCTACGTCAGCATGGTCTGGTCTGTCTTATCAAGTTTTTATGACAAGGCTGGAATGTGATGCAAACTTAAATGCGCGCGAAACACGATCCAAACTTTACCGCAGCGTAATAAATAAACTATTAAAATATGGTTTCAAGCTGCTGCTTTTCCTAACACTTTCATGTACGCAAATATATGAGTACTTTAAAAGTGAGTAGAGTAGTCAGTATTTTATGCAGTTGAGATGTGCGTTCAAAGTTGTCTAGACTTTTAGGCGGGAATTGTAGTAAAATGTACTTCATTGCTTATTCAGACGGTTCTCTGCCATTCATAGATTCCATTAGCAAACGTATGAAAACACCCGGTCGTAAACGACCGGATAGCCATTAAAGATTAATAAATTTTTTACTCAAATCAAACGTTATTGGACAAGTAAAAAATCACCCGTTAAAATACAATTTAAAATGCAAAAGCGTTTGCAATACTTTATGCGCAAAGCACGCCACTAAAACCGGTCTTCTTAATTCTTTCATCCGCACTTTGCGAGGAATGAGTGGTTAAAATCCTTCAAGAATATAAAGCACGTTTTGACTTGACTTTAGAAAAGAAAAATACGGGTAAAATAATAAATGGCGGTATAATGGCGATCTTCACGCGAAAGATTAGCCACAAAAGCCAGGGGCTTAGCAGTATTTATAAGGAGTGTTAGCGGCACGCACAAGAGGGCTTCTTGCAATGTTTTTGCGCCGGAATGCACACTTGCCCACACTGCCTTCATTTTAGCTCTTCTGCTAGGTAAAGTTAATTTAAATTTTGGATAAAAATGTAACCTTTATGAAACTAATACTTATAAAAGAAACCAATTATCAGCTCTATGCTTTGCTACGCTTTGCGACGACCCTTA
This sequence comes from Tortricodes alternella, assembly GCA_947859335.1. Lineage (NCBI taxonomy): Eukaryota > Metazoa > Arthropoda > Insecta > Lepidoptera > Tortricidae > Tortricodes > Tortricodes alternella. Next base: position 11,977,761 of record OX401974.1, read on the forward strand.
CAACTAAAATTAAAATGAAACTGAGACCCTCGGTAATTTTATTACCATTGCCAATTAAGACAACGCTACTATGAAATTAATTAGGTTTTAAATTGCGAGTAAACAAAGCGATGAATCTTAAAGAAGACAATTCACATTCTCCGTTACGACGCGCCGGTGTTGATTACGGCGGATAATTTCCCTAGTTAATGCTACTCTACTCTAGTTTCTACTAGGCCCGCAATAGTCTACATCTGCGGCATCAAAGTATAGTGCAGACATAAACTTACACCTTTGAACTGACGCAAAATTATGAAGGTAGATAGTAGAATAGAAACCATAGCTTGAATAAAAAAGTTAACCTAGACTTTAAGACAAAAAACTATGTAGGTATGTAGTATATAAAAAAAAACATCATAGGAATTCAAGGGAATAGAAAAGGAAGGAAGGAAAGGAAGGAAAAAAATCTTCGAATTATTTTGCCGATCTTTTTGTATTTTGAATATTAAAAGTTGCAAAACATTCTATATGTTTAAAAAATATCTATTCTCTTCCTTTTTACTACAGGTAATAATCATAAAAAACTTTCGTTTATATATTTCGGTTGTTACTTTTCTGTTTAACTTTTGGTAAGCATTGCCATTTTTTACCGACTTCATTACCCTACTACTGCAGAGCAAAATAAAGAAGGGTTATGATTTTAGCAGTCTGTTGTACGTATGTCCATCTGATCCTCATTGCTCCTAAAATACACATTATTTGTTGACAAATGGGATGTCGTTGGCTTCATATTAGTCTTAATAAGAAATCAAATATGGTGGATGTAACGATTTAAATAACTCTAAGCAGAGAAAGAAAATTTAGATGAGTGAGCAAAATTTTGTACCAAATAAAAGCTTGAACTGTGGAGTATTATCAAATGTATAACTAAAAATATCCCTTTTCTGTAACATTATTATTGGTTTGGTACATTTTAATAACAGAGCATTTACATCATTATACAATTTATAGTCGTCGTTTCAACTGTATCTTTGTAGATATGCATATTATTGTTGTGATATAATTATATGTATAGCGTCGTGGGCAGTGTGAATATATCTTTAGGTCAAAGTTAACTAGTGGACGGTCCCAATGCGGGCTCGCGCCGCCGCAACTTTGGTATAACTCGTTTACTCTGGACCACCTAATTTGCTTGCTCACTACACAACAACAGTCAACTTGTCAGTCTAATTTATATGGACATTTGTACGTTGTGTATATTTCCTGGAAAAAATACTAGATTCGTACATTTTTTTTTATGTGAATAATAGACACAACATAGACCTTCCATTGTCCCGTTTCACACGAAATAAATATTTAAACGCCCACGAGGTATTTGTAAATGTTGCGGGAACCAGAAGAGGATAAAAATAATTAGTTTGATGGAGAAAGACAGATAAATAAGTGCTACAGAAAGAAGAGAAAGAGAAATTTGATAAACATGAAATAAAAAATAGCAAAATGATGCCTAAGTAGCAAGAGAGTTGAAGTAGACCAGCGCCTCTATTTGGGAACTTCAGTCTTCTTCAATATTCTTGCAGCTCGCTAGTGAGATTCGCATCGCACTATTACGCATTACGCATCGTGTGGAAGACTGGGATGAGAATCTCACTAGCGCGTCGCTACAATATCGCTTGGACGTTCCCGAATAGAGGTCCAGGTAAAATATATATGAAACAGTGGAAATAGATTATATACATGAATATATATATAACTATATACTTGTGTTCTACAAGAGTTTTTTGGCATCCTTATCAATTATAGTTACTCAAATAAATAATTGTTCAATTGTACTCGTATGTAAACTACATATGCTTGTGACATATCCTTAAGACATTGTGAGCACAAGCTAGTACTTATCGTATTAAAAATATGTCATGTCATATATGTACGTTAGCAGCACTCAACCTGTTTCTAGCTTTAGGAGCCAGAAGTAGCTTACATCTGGCTGTTGACTGTAAAGGAACTGTAGAGTCGCTTAGAACCCTTATGACACCAGTAGCGTTATGATCGCCACACAACGTCATAAACACGCTATAAACATATTATCATTCTACTGTAAACGGTTTGTTATTCAGTAGCATGTGTGTATGCACAAGAATCTTACAATCTTTTTTCATGTCTTTTATGTAACTCAGAACCTTTAAAATACTGGTTAGTTAATACTCATATAACTTGAGTGGTAAAGGAAATCTCTTTCAAGTTATACGAATGTTATCTAATCAGTACTTACCTTACCTTACCTTAGGTGATTACCTGCCTGCCGTAACTATAAAAAAAAACTGGTTCCTTAACAGATTCGTTACGTTAGATATGTTGGTAATATAAAAGAAATAAATCATTTTTAAATACTAAATAACGACACTAAAATTACTTAATCCACTGTAGAGCAACCGAACACGGACACAGTCATAGCAATAAAGCCTTCATAACTTAGCAATTAAATTAATATTTGAGCAGTGGTAAATGAGAGCAGTGATTGTGCGAAGCATTAAATCTCGTGCAACGGCGGTCTCCAGGTGGGTAATGAATACAAACTGCGGGCCGCATGGTAAGCACTACTGTATATTAAGGGAGCGGGCCGCGGCTCTAACCGCTGCCTCGATGCTGAGGAACTGCCGGCTCCCTTGTGGACCGTTTTGGATGAACCATTGATTACCCTCGAGGAGCTAAAATGTTTGTGAAGAGCCAGTAATGTTTGAGCGCGTTACGTAATGTCATATTAAACGGTCGGTCGAAGTTATTAAGTAGGGTATTTATATGTTATTGGCCTCTTGTTAAACTCATGCAATTAAAAGGGGCGTATGTTGACTATAAATATACAAGTAACGCTAGAAATTTTTAAACGAACTGACAAAAAGTTATCATTTACAAAAAAAAAAACCTTCAGAATTCATTGTAGTGAGAATACCAACCGTGAAGAAGAGATTGACAAACTAGGGATCATGAAAAAGTCGGTTTAGTGTCAGGTAGACGCGTAAACTAAGGGCGGTTCCGTCCCACCACACTCCGCTATAACTTGTTAGACTTTAATGTAGCTTTTAATTCAATTTATTCAAGGTGACTCAAAAGGTTTACATACGGTTTACCCTTCAAACGAAAGTTATTTAAAATTGCATGGATTCTGATGACACGAAGGTGCTACGACTATAGTTCCCAGAACGGACATATTACATTGAAGTGGACCGGTTCAGAACGGACAATTTGCAATTACGCTATTTCTAGGAAATGGACAAATCGATCGGGGTTCATCGGCACCATAGGCATCATGAGGTAGAAGAGAACCCTCAGGAAGGGTGTCCGCCACACATTACGCCCCCTCCCTCACCCTTAGATGGAATTCCAGGCAAACATTGCATCGCCCTCTATTCTTTATTTCACCTGCCGGCGGTAACTTATAGCATTTATTTCAGTTTCTGCGAAACGAACAAGGGATATAGATATATAATTTCTTCGCATAATTTTATTTATTGCCAAACGTCTGCTCTGCAAAGAAGAGAATATGGGTTTTATAAGAAATCACAGCCTTTTATCCGCCCAAAGAATTGTCATAATTTTCTTTGGTTCACAGCATGCACAACACAAGATTACTTCCGACGTATTACCTGATCTTAAAGCGCACCCAGTGGAAAATGGTTCCAAAACTGAAGATACGAACACGAAACTTCCTTTCCAATTTTCTCTCAATGGCCATTAGGATGAGAAATGTAAAGTAGATTCCCGGTCGAAGTCGAGATATGTGTTCGAAAAGAATGAAATTTCAAACTAAACTGGCGCAGCACCGAGACTCATGCCCTCTCAGTCGAGGAAACGGTTTCAAGATGCAGACTTCCCAAAATTATTTGGATGTATCACGTGAATCAAAACTCTTTCTATGACCTTACTCTTGAGCGTATACTTTTTCAATGTCCGTAACTTTCTATCAATCTACCGGTGTGTTTTCTTTCTTTAGACTCGAAACCGAATCAAATAAGAGTACATTCGTCTTTGTACACTATACAATCGTGATTATAGCTAACGTTTCGCTTTATTGTAAACGTGCGGCCAGTGCGAAGTTAATAACAAACCGCGTTAAGTTTGTCGACGCTAGTCTAACAGCTATTTCAATATGACTTCGGAAATCCCGTTGTTGTGAAGGCGGAGAATACAAGTTGTGTAACAAAGTGAACCGGCCCCTAAAATACATCGTGAGTTAACGTAGTGTCAACAGGTTACTTGAGTCGAGGAGACTGTCTATAATTTAGCGTGGACGGACTAAGTTGTGGACGCTACTCCTCGTTCATTTACAAGCTCGCAACGAAATTTAAATTGCTCAGGACAATACAATCATACATAATGAGATCGATATTAGGATCTAAGTTTACGTTAACCTTGCTTGGATCTCCAAAAATGTCACAATCATAAGCGGAGAAGCAAAAACTATTAGACGCCATAAGCTTGCATAACGTTGCTAATCGATTAACATTATCTACATAACATTTCATCAAACTATGCAACTTGTAGTTTCCTTGGAAACTCAACATATAAAAATAAATACGGCATGGTAATTGTGAACTTCAATTCAGGTTTTCATAAACAAGTCACTATTTCTTCCAACTAATTTGTCTTGGCCCATTACAGAAACTTACTTTCTTAGAGCTACCTCACTAAGTTAAATTAAACATAAATTAAAAGGACTATTTAGTTGGAGCAAGCCATATTTCCATATTAAGGGTGGAATCCCTGCAGGGGAATACAATTTCTCCTTATAAAGCGATGGACTGCGTCGGTCCAGCCAGTGCAATGCATTTTTACACAACAGTTAAGTTACATACAGCGATAACTTTTCATAATAAGGGGTAGCAACTGATTTCCCTGAAGATAGGTATAGTTTATAAACATTTATATCATTTTGAGCTAAACTCTTAAATAGTAGTTTATGCAACGGTTGCATAATGATAGGCCTTAAAACACTAGTGCGGTTTTCATAATAAGATCGCACGTGTGTTTTAAGTCCAAATTATGCAGAGTTGCATACATAACTTTATCTACACACATATTATAAATCCTCCGTGATGGGTTCAGAAACAATATTTTCTGGCAACAAGTTATTTGTTGCAATCGTGGCTGCATATTTCCGATATCCGGCGCATTTTCACATCACACACACTCCGAGAAGACTACTTACCATTCATATTTTCAACTAAAATGTAAATTACAAACAACTTTTACTATTCAATTCAACAAAATTCTACTTTCGTTCAGCAAAACGTCAACACAATTGCGATCCTCCGTCAAGACCATTTTTTTTTAAATCATACACAAACGGATGAAGTCTCTATTCTCACGTCACTCGAGATCAAATATTGTGCAGTTTATATTAAAAAAACATACTGAATTGACGTTTCGTATCAATAACTGTTTTATTATCTATGGATACTAGAATAGAGACCTACTTGAGTTTTGACAGCTGTTCCAAATTTAATCTCATTTCTTTACTAAAAACGATAAAGAAGTCATGTTATTTCTTTATCGCAGCACTGGTTTTTCCTAATTGGTTGTCAAAATGGTGGTCATTTCCTACGGTTTTTGATTAACCAATGGAGGTTTTATGATATGGGTGTAGATAAACTTCATTTCACCTCTTTATCGTTGTGCGAATGCCACTAAAACTTATAATTTGCCCGTGACTTAATTTATTAGAATTAAATTTCAAGACAGTTCTTTATATTATTACTAAGTTCTGTTAACAATAAAAAATATATTGGAGAGGGTTTAGTTAGTTAATAATATTATTTTGATAATTCTAAGAACTACCTATTTTTAAAAGAAAATATGTTTAAAATTTAAATTTAGACGGCACCTGGCGAGGCGTTCTTATAATTTGCTCTGCAGATTTGAATGAACCGCCCTCTCTCTGGCATGCATATGTTCTTTGCTCCTGAGTTCTCGCCGTTATTCCATTAATCGAGACATAAATCGGGTATATTTCTTTAAGAATTCCTTACTTTACTAGTTCCAAATCTTATCATTACATACGTACACATCCACAGAAAAACTGTAATAAAATACAACCGTTTTTTCAATCAATTCAATATGTATATTTTTTTAATAAGAAGGCGCATTTTAGCAGGACGTAGAGTAGCAGGTTGATAGAGCAATACTAAAAAATAAATCGGAGCTCAAGAAAACAAAGAAAAGTAATACAGATGTAGACGGTGGAGCGCGGCTTTACTTATTAGTTTTCGTTACCCTCGCGTATTCCGAGATGCATGTGTGTAATTTAGGGTTGGTGGCTCGTGTAACTCGTGTTGGCGTTGTCGCGAATACCTCTCCGGTGTAATATTGGGAAAAACTTGCGGGGCGGAGGATAGTTGCGCGGGTCCAGTTAATGATATAGCCGCCATTTGCGGACGAGTCCCCGCTACGAATTGCGACCGGGCACGTTAATGGGCCCGGCTACAGCACTCTGAATATTTAAAGGGCATTCGCTGAAATTACTACAAAAATAATGTCTCTTTGCTTGTACCGAATCACCCGAGGAACGGTTTAGAGACTGGCAATAAATATGCGCGGAATCCTCTTCCTATTGCCTCTTTGCAGATTGCCTTTTCGGATTAAACATTTTCAGTCGCCTAAAACTTTGGGAGTACAGTCAATGTTTGAAGTTGGCTTGCGAAATGTTTTATCTAAAGGGGAAATCGATTTGTCATAGTGGAGCGCGTTTAGTTAAGTCAGTTTCACGTGTGGTTGTGAGTAGTTTCAGTATAGCGCCTTTAAATGATAAATGAGGTTCGGTGATAGAATAGCGCGGTGGCCGCGGCGGTGGCGGAGTGCCGACAGAGTATCGCGCACGGGCTGCGCCTAGCGCAGACAGCGCTACGTGCGCCGAATAATCCAACGTTGCGTGAAAAATTCACAACTACCCTCTATCCACATTTACAGCGCAGATCTCTTTTCTCATTCGGCCAAATACTAGCTACATTGCAAGTTTCTCTAGTACTTTTTAACCTTTATTTTAAATTACAATTAAGATACAGACAAGTAGTTTGTTAGACTAGCCATGTGATTCTCTAAGTTGCGCAGCAGCTGATCAGCAATGACGGACGTATTCAAATTTAGACCGAATGACTTTAATCTTACAGTCTAAATTAACAGTTCCGTTTATTAGCGGCTGCGCATGTAAGAGAATCACCATAGGTAAAGAGCCCGAGCGTACCCAAAATCAACACTAGAAATAAATCGGTACTGTATTTTATCATGGTTGGAATCAAGTTAAACTTAGAGACAATACTTTTTTTTTAGAAGCCTGTTTAGAACCGAGTGTTGCGAAGTTCTTATGCATTCTGCAAAGTGCAAAAGTTTCCCCATGCGTGGTGTGTCAGGCACGCGATGCATAATGCGACACGACCTCCCCTAACCTTTTTCGCTTTGAAAATCTTCATTTAAATAATATTTCTTCATACAAACGGGTTTATATAATTTTGTAACTCTTTATGATGTTTCAAGTTTTATATATCGACGACGACGCGGTTAGCCTAGTTGGTAGTGACCCTGCCTCCGAAGCTAGCGGTCCCGGGTTCGATCGCCGGTAAGGGCAGTGTTCCTGAGTCTTGGATGTTTCCTATGTATTTAAGTATTTATTTATCTATATAAGTATGTATATCTTCGTCTAGTACCCATAACACAAGCTTTTAGAGCTTACTTTGGGACTAGATCGATTTGCGTAAAGATTGTCCCCTGATTATTATTATTATATATTTTTATGGACACAGAGGGTTAGCAACTGGTTTTGATGCCTCTCCTTTCGATAAGTTAGGGAAACCGTAGATAGAGAGCTTGGTCAAAGCAATAATTTTTAACTAGGAGGATCCGTTGTCAAATTGTTTCGCTTTGGTTGCCTGCCTGTTTGTGACAGAGCTAGGCAGCTGTTTTGTCCGGAGACGTAATGGACTACAAAGCTAAACTATGTTACAATTCTACGTTTTCATGCGTTATAACGACATGTCTTAATGAACTTTGAAAAAAAATAATCGCCCGGTGAAATGATGGATTTGTAAAAATCACTGGTAATTTTATATACATATTTTATCTACACCCATATCATAAAACCTCCATTGGTTAATCAAAAACCGTAGGAAATGACCACCATTTTGACAACCAATTAGGAAAAACCAGTGCTGCGATAAAGAAATAACATGACTTCTTTATCGTTTTTAGTAAAGAAATGAGATTAAATTTGGAACAGCTGTCAAAACTCAAGTGGGTCTCTATTCTAGTATCCATAGATAATAAAACAGTTATCGATACGAAACGTCAATTCAGTATGTTTTTTTAATATAAACTGCACAATATTTGATCTCGAGTGACGTGAGAATAGAGACTTCATCCGTTTGTCTATGATTTTAAAAAAATGGTCGTGACGGAGGATCGAATCGCCGCCATTATGTTGACGTTTTGCTGAACGAAAGTAGAATTTTGTTGAATTGAATAGAAAAAGTTGTTTGTAATTTACATTTTAGTTGAAAATATGAATAGTAAGTAGTCTTCTCGGAGTGTGTGTGATGTGAAAATGCGCCGGATATCGGAAATATGCAGCCACGATTGCAACAAATAACTTGTTGCCAGAAAATATTGTTTCTGAACCCATCATGGAGGATTTATAATAGGTGTGTAGATAAAGTTATGTATGCAACTCTGCATAATTTGGCCTTAAAACACACGTGCGATCTTATTATGAAACTCGCCTATCGGCTCGTTTCATGAAAACCGCACTAGTGTTTTAAGGCCTATCATTATGCAACCGTTACATAAACTACTATTACGGTATCATATTCAGGATTCGCATTATAAGCGCAAAGGTCAACATAGATGTCGTAACTTACCTGAAAACCCGAATTAAAATAGTGGAAAATATTATTTTAAATCTGCTAAAGTTTTCGCTGATCAAGCTTTGAATATTAGGTTACCAAGTTCTCTACAATGAATATCGCATGAATAATTGATTTAAATAAAAGAAAATATTACTTACTTATTTCACAAGAACGGGGTAATGTTACCAGTTACAATTGAGGGCAATATAAGAGTTATTTAAAATAATCGTCAAATTAAAACTTTCGTGAGACGTTATGAATACTTGAAATACACACGGCTTTACTCACGATTTATTGCCGAATAAATCGTGAGTAAAGCTGTGTGTATTTCAAGTATTTATAAAATAATCAACTAACATAAGTAAACATAAAAAGTACAGGGTGGGCCAGAAGTTTTTGCACTTTTATAAACATGATAGAGGCAAAACTACAAATGCTATTTTATTAGGTATTTATTATAAGTAATAAGCATAACATATATTTTTTATTAGTATAAACACTGTCGCCTAAATGAGCTCCGTCTTGTTGCTGGCACTCCTGCAACCGACTACGGAATTGTATGAAAATATCAGTATTTTTTCATCAATCATTAGTTCTGGTACGTACGATTTGCAAAATGTGGCGTGTGACATATCAAATGAAAGGGCTCGTTATAAGGATCTTAATTTTTTTTAAATTATAATTTTAACATAAACGGTTTTGATGTTATTTAGGAAAATAGGCAAAAAATTACCATTCCCACCCCTCCCCCTCCTTAACACCGAAACTACTAGACCTAAAATTTTTGAAAAATATACAAAAAATAGTTCTTTAACTAAAAATTACCGGAAAACCTTCAAAAAGTGTACGGTATTTAAAGTAACATAGTAAATTTCATATAATCACGGAACCCTCTCCACTGGAGTTTAACTCGCACTTTTCCAGTTTTTTTTGGAAAGGGTTTATCACAATAACCACGTTGCTTTCCTGTGAAACGGTCCATCGTAGTCAAAAATATACAAAATGGCGTTTAATTTCCCATCATCCTTTGTACCGCACAATTAATAGTTTAGAAAAAAATCTGTGTTTCTATTTGCAAAAACCCTATTCTGCTGACTTATTCAAAACAAAATCGTTCATATCTAATACCTAGATTTTGAATATTCCGTTTTATACGCGGTGAATGCACGCCATGTTTGTAGCGATCGCAATGTTGTTTCAGGAATTTCAAAACCAGCATACAAATTGTCTAACAAACTCCATCTCAAGTTTTCCCGCGTAATTTAGAAATTCTCATACAAACTTTGAACCTCACTTTCACACCCTTGATGGTTGAATTTCAAAAAACAGAAACGTACATGCCTAATTTCACGTTGGTAACTTTGCGGTTACAGGCCCATCAAATAATAAATACCTATCAAATCAGTAATGTTAATATTTCGACAGTTCATTATACTTTTATTAACGGGTCTTTATAAAGCCTGGCCTTAGTGATTTCGTGACGTGTAGATAAAAATAATAAAAAACCGGTCAAGTGCGAGTGAAACCCGCGTGGAGAGGGTTCCGTTCCATACATGATAAACTGAAATTTCCTATGTTACTTTAAATACCATAGACTTCTTATAGGTTTTCCTGTAATCTATAGGTAAAGAACTATTTTATGTATTTTATTCAAAATTTTAGGCCCGGTAGTTTCGGAGATAAAGGGGGGGAATGGTCAATTTTCACCTATTTTCCTAAATAACTTCTAAACTACTTTACTTACAATTAAAAAAAAATACATTTAATATCCTCACAATAAGCCCTTTCATTTTATATGTCACACGATTTCAGTTGCACAACTTTTTTTTAAAATTTTCAAATTTATCCCCCAAAAATGGGCCCCATGTTCAAAATTAATTAATTTACGTTACGCATCCCTGTTGCGGTCACCAATTTACATATGTATACCAAATTTCAAATCAATCGGTCCAGTAGTTTCGGAGCAAATTGGCTGTGACAGACGGACAGACAGACACACGAGTGATCCTACAAGGGTTCCTTTTTTCCTTTTGAGGTACGGAACCCTAATAAAAGATTCTGAAATAGTTACTTAGACTTTTGCTTCGATAAACTTGCATCAATATTGGACAACAATGAGATAGTAAGCCGCGTTAATCCGTTAAGTAGCACTGGAAGCTTTGAGAAATATTAATACGACCTTTAGATATTATAAGTATATCCTCCTCTGCTGCACTGGGAGTGAAGAAATAGCATAGAATGCGTGCAGATACTTATCATCCTGGCATGTCGTAAAAGTCGACTAAGGGACGGGTCCTCACCAACATGGTGGACTATCTGTATGGGCGATGGGCTGATCACCTGTCACCATACGGTTCATCATACCATCTTAGGACTAATTAATCGAACGTGGCCATAAGTAGTCTTGTGGCTCTGCCCACCCCATTAGGGATTTCGGGCGTGTATTATATGTATTATAAGTACCTGATATGTGAGCTCTACATTTGTGAACCAAACTCCGAGAAAACCGAACCTAAAGCAAGCTAAAATATAATACACAAATGAAATAATACCTCAGTACGCCCCGAAATAACCATTCCCCGTCCTAAACCTCGTAACTCGCTCCATACGCCTGCAATGGGTAAGGAAGCTTTGTCTGCTGGCTTCTTATTAACGTGCATAAATATCAGCCGCCTCCCTCCCAATTTAGTGCCTACCCCCAGAGCAAGAGGAACAAATCAACAGGCACACATTATACACAAAATGTATTAAGTGTAATAATATTACTCGCCTGCAGCGAAGCAAAAAAGAAGGGTTATATTTTCGCGGGTATGTAAGTATGTAGGTATGTGATTAATGTATTTAAGTATGTAATCATTCCATAAGTTACCGCCTAGAGTTTACCCCTAATATAAAAGAAGTTGACAGTAGTTCTAGGGTCACCAATAATGAAGCCTTCCCGGGTTACATCAACGGAAGATAACAAAATTATAGCACTTTTTCGGATCGTTTGCTCAAAATTAATGCGCACATGGCCTGCACAATAGTTAGGTACTGCCTTTTTGTTCCAAAATTGATATATCCTTCGTTGCCACTTGTGGAAACATCCTAACCTTTTGGAATAACTTGATAACGATTGGTTCTTTCCTTCACTGATGCCAGTGGTTAATATCAAATTGAATTCCACGCATAAGATCCGAAAATCTCACGAGGCGCGCTAGGGTTTCAGCCCGCAACCCTCGGGACGAGAGTCCACGCGTTAGACCAATAGGTTTCCACTGCACTCATTACTGCACCTACTATTTTAAGGAATCATCCCTCATTTCTTCTAGGGGTAGATATGCAACTTTGACGGTCCCCTTTTCAGGATAACTAGTGGACCCGCCACAGCTTCGCCCGCGGTATTTTCCATACAATCTTTATCACTCATAAAAAGCATTATGTCAGCAATCTTACATAGATTTTGACAATGATCAGTGGTCCCAAGCCTCTCTACCCGTCAGCGGCCCTAACATGCATGGCACAAAGATAAATTAGAACCGTTTATCTCTAAGTGCGTCTCTCTCATACTAGTGCCGACGAAAGAGATAGTCATAGAGATAAACGGTTCTAATTTATCTTTGTGGCATGCATGTTAGGGCCGCAGGAATAAAGGTATTGGGATCCGCAAAATTTCCAGCATATCCCTACCCGTAAACTTGCGCGGGATACTCTACAAGTATTAATTTCAGGTGCAATCAACTTCTTTATTAATTTAGAAGTTAGTTTATTAATCATTATTATTTTCAGTTCTTTTCCATAATACCGGCCATTGAAGCGAGGGCGGAGACAGACAGTGGGGGGGGGGGTCATAAATCCTATCACATTTCTCCCTGGATCCATCCCTGCATTGAGTACGCTTCTGAAGATAAACACAGATTTGTGAAGAGTTCGTACCTATCAGGAACTGGAGCGATGGCCTTTCCTACGGAATATGCTACCTAGTTTTGATTTATACTTCATTATTGTCAATACCTCTTTTATTATGTCCACTTTTGTACCTCATTACAAAGCTAGTAAACCTAAGAAGTTTTTTCAGCAATTTGTAAGATTCATAGCATAGGTACATTTATTATTAAAAAACACTGTCTTGTAATGAAGTGATTATTTTTTATGTTTTTCAACGGGAGTTTTGTTAAATAACACGAAACGGTAGTATTACATCTTATGTTTCAGAAAATACATACAATTATATAAAGAAACGTCAAATTAATATTTTACATAAAAAAAAATTCAATTAAATTCCGCATTTCCGTAAAAAAACCTAACTCTTCATTATCTCAGAACTAATTATTTTTGGACAGAGCCCTATACGACTTGTTATGCTGCAAATGAATTGTACTAACTAGGTATATCCCCTTGAAAGCATGTATCGAATAATCAGCCACCCGGTATAGTGTTTTATACACTAGGTATATGCCCTATTAATAGGTATTAACGCACATATTCACTATTCTCTAGTTAACTGTCGCATAGGTAGTTTCTGTCTGACAAAGAAATGGAAATTACTGGCTTCATGTGGCCATTATGTTTTCTATTTTATTTGTTTAAAACACTGGAGCGAGAGTTAAACAAAGTTTGAATAGTATTTCACTACATTTTATTATCCGAATCGGGTAATTTCCCCTGTACAAACACTGTTCATTCGAAAGCCCCGGCGCGCGCTAAATTTGAATTCATGTTACGAACAAGCTACATAAACCAATTACTGAGCAGAACCAATGGCGGCCGGCGCGGGGCTCGGTGGCTCGTCACCACGCAACAATCGATAACTCACAATATGCCCGCTAGAGGGCAACGCCGTCCGCGCCCGGTGCGCGCCCACACTACTCCTCCACGTTGCGCATCCTTACGCTAAACCTTGTTATGGCGTCCAAAATGAAATTTTATTTTAATGCGAAACAATATTCGAATATGGAATAGAATTTCTTCGTTTTATGTGTGACTGCATGTTTTTAATTCGTATAAAAAATAGTGTAATGTTAAAAGAAACTCTTATTGTTATAGTAATGTTAGTACACATATTTTAGAACTTTTAATTTTCTGACAGTATTAAGTATCATTATTAAGTAAAAACTTGTATAGTTTAAATTTAAAATACTAAAAAGTTTCTTTCGCAATTATAGTAAAACCTTAGCGAGCATATTGACGCTCTACCAACGTTGTATCGGACGGAACGCTCAGTCAGCTGCTGCTTTAGCTTGCCGTTTCGTGTCGCGCTTCTTGTCCGCTTTCAATGTTTTCTGTTTTATTTTGTTATTATTTAGTGATGCAAACCCGTTTTTTAACTAATATTTATTAAATTGCATTAACGTGAAATAAACTGTGTGGTATTACAGTGGTTTTGGCCTCCGGACTGCAGGAAACACGAGGTAAACGCCTTACTATTTTTGTTTGTCGCGAACATAACCTCCCTGACATCACTTACGATGCTCAATTTCAGTCATTTAGCTTTGTGATAAACTCTAGATATGACTAGGAGTGCCGAGAGGTACAATTAAACATATCTAAATCGCGATTTAAGCTGATTATATTACTGGGGTGAATTTATTTAGTCGATACTGCAACCAGCCTCTGCCATTGTTACGTTTACTTGGCGCTTTGGCGGTGTAGAGTGGAAACTTTCGTCGATAAATTGATATTTTGTCCAATATTTCGATGTAAATTATGGTGTAATCGTGTGTTTGCGAAACTAAAGGCAGACGTGAGGTAGGTGCTTGCCTTATGCCAACTAAATATGTTATCGGAGCCAAACGTTGACAAAGTGAACCAAAAATTAGTATCATCACAATGTGGTCGTTAATGATAGTGGGTACGATGGTAGACAATAGCGGGAGGTTTTATTTTGCATGGGGCGAGTTGGTTTTGTTTTTGTGCAGCGTGGGAGATTTGATATGGCAACTTTACGATATCGTATAGGTACGATACCTATTATACCTGTCTGTAAACAAAGGGTTTCTACGCAGTTTGCAGTTTTATTAAGGAAATTAGAGGACGATTAGCGCCTATCGTTTGAAATAGCTTAAAGACCTTGATAAACATCTTTTTGAAATTTATAGTAGGTTTACCTATTAGTTATATATAAACTATTTATAGGTAAAATAAATAAAAATAATGTTCAAAGGTTAGTGAGATATCCTAATAAAATTATCTTGACATATAAGACTGTACCGTGACTCCCTTATAGAAAACGCACAGCCTAAACGGGGTGGTCCTAGAGGTTTGTTTGGAGGAGACATTCCTCGAGTACCCTAGAGGTGTACCTACAAAGGAGGGATTTTTTGAAATTGCATCCCTAAAGGGGTGAAAAGAGGTGATAAAGATTGTATGGAAAATACCGCGGGCGAAGCTGTGTCGGGTCCACTAGTTATCCTGAAAAGAGGACCGTCAAAGTTGCATATCTACCCCTAGAAGAAATGAGGGATGATTCCTTAAAATAGTAGGTGCAGTAGTGAGTGCAGTGGAAACCTATTGGTCTAACCCGTGGACTCTCGTCCCGAGGGTTGCGGGCTGAAACCCTAGCGCGCCTCGTGAGATTTTCGGATCTTATGCGTGGAATTCAATTTGATATTAACCACTGGCATCAGTGAAGGAAAGAACCAATCGTTCTGAGAAAATCTGCACACGTCTGCAAAGTAACAACGATGTACCTATGTGAAGTCCCAAATCCGCATCGGGCCCGCGTGGGTACTCGGCCGTGTATTCTATCCAGCTGCACGATAGGTACACGATAGGTACTCAATATTAACCTGACTTCAAAGACATGAGAAGGTTCTCAATTCGTCTGTATAGGTAGGTATATTTTTTTCTTTTAGGGTTCCGTACCTCAAAAGGAAAAAACGGAACCTAGGTATAAAGGATCACTCGTGTTGATGTCTGTCTGTCCGTCTGTCATAGCCAATTTGCTCCGAAACTACTGGACCGATTGAGTTGAAATTTGGTACACATAATGTAAGTCGGTGACCGCAACACGGACGTGTAACGTAAATAAATGAATTTTAAACATGGCGGCCACGTTTGGGGGGCAAATTAAAAATAAATATTTCGTGTAATCAATACATAGATATAAAGATTTGTTAGTTGGGTTCCGCGAACGCATTTTTTCAATGTAGCTATTCTCTGAGTCGCATTTTTCCGCGATCGATCAATTTCTTCATCGGACTTTTACTCGTAGCTTTATTTAATGTCTCATCGTTCCGGAATCGCTTTTTAATCGCGTTGCTTTTTCCCGCAATCAGTGTATTTCTTGTCTTATTTGGGAAACAAGTTTCTAACCTGAAAATGTGCCATTTTTGGGTGAAACCGCTGTGTTGTTCTAGACAAAGCAAACCTAGGCTAAAAATTGGTGACATCTAAAATATTGTCTCTGGTTCCTTTATTAGCTGTTTTAGCCAAAATAGGTGCATTTTGAGGTAAGAAACTTGTTTAACAAATAAGCCAAGTATGGATGAAACCACCGTACTTAAAATATGAGATATAAGAATAGAAATGCGATGAAGAAATACACGCTTGCGGGAAAAAGCAACGCGCAAAAACAGCGACTCCGTAACAATGAGACATTAAAAATAGCTACGAGTAGAAATGCGAGGCAGAAATACATCGATTGCGGGAAAAAGCAACGCGAAAAAAAAGCGATTCCGGAACGATGAGACATTAAATAAAGCTACGAGTAAAATTTCGATGAAGAAATTGATCGATCGCGGAACCCAACTAACAAATCGATATAAAACAGTACTGTGACTCACATACCTACCTAAGTTATTTTTCGTTTTATTTCTTAGGTAAGTAGCTTGTAAATGGTTACCCGGTTGTTAAAAGCAATAATTTTTAATGTTTAGGTTTCCGTACCTACAAGGTACTGTCTGTTTTTCAAAGGTAAGTATGGGACCCTCGGCGCGCGAGTCAGTGGACTTGAGCACTTGACTAGCTTTTTTAATCTAAGTTAGGCTTGTATTACTTAGGTATTCCAGTTTTTCACATTCGGCTTAGCAGACAAGATTTTATGGGCTAAGGAAGTTTCTGGAGTAAGCATAGCATCGCCGAACGGGTACGCTTTCTTCACGTCAAGGTTAGCGTTAAGAAGGGCTTCTACGACATTAAAAGGATCGTTTATTATTTTCACTTGTTAATTGAGTACTTTTTGGTCCTCCTCTGCTGCACTGGGAGTGAAGAAATAGCATAGAATGCGTGCAGATGCTTATCATCCTGGCATGTCGTAAAAGTCGACTAAGGGACGGGTCCTCTCCAACATGGTGGACTATCTGTACGGGCGATGGGCTGATCACCTGTCACCATACGGTTCATCATACCATCTCAGGACTAATTAATTAATCGAACGTGGCCACAAGTAGTCTTGTGGCTCTGCCCACCCCATTAGGGATTTCGGGCGTGATAATATGTATGTATGTATGTAATTGAGTACTATTTTTTGTTATTATCATAGGTACCTATCGCTTACATCGTGAGCGTGACTTTGACACGTGCACTGTAATATGAGGTTGCTTCGGCATACGTACCTACTGAGTCGAGGTAAATGATCGCTTACTTGATCTACAAAAGATCTCGAAACATTTTTTGTGTAAGAGTCACGCACGAGAATTGGCCTTTTTTAACATGGCAATGCAATTGTAAATAATACAAAACTACACTTAAATTGATTAGGTAATTTGGTTTTCCTCAACGTACCCAATACTTGGGATGTAAGGATTTTTCCCCCTAAATTCTACGATTTACGATGAGTAATGTAATATACCTATATGTAATTATGACATTCGATGGCATACGTTTTTACAAAGAATCCTAAAGATTTCTTTGCCAATCCATACTTATCCATACTAGTATTATAAATGCGAAAGTGTGTTTGTATGTTTGTTTGTTCCGTTTACACGGCCAAACGGTTCAACAGAATTCTATAAAAATTAGCACAAATGTAGCCTTTTATATGGAAATTGACAAACGATACTGTTTATCCCGATATCCTGGAAGTATTTTTAGGAATCATTATAAATACATGGAATATGGGAATTGCTTCTCATCGGTAGATGGTGCTGCGCGCGATAAACGAATTCCACGCGGACTAAGTCGCAGGCAAAATCTAGTATGAAAATAAATTCTTGCTGGCTAGAATCATAGTAAGCCTCTTTTAATCCGCAAAAAGTGTACCTACTAGGCAATCCGAAGTTCTATGACTGTTTCATACTAACTTTAATGTAGAAAGCACACAGGCATCTCAAAATTGACGTAAGTATGACTCGGTATCTTGATGGAAACAAAGTCAAATTCAGTTTGATTCATCAACATGGAAAAATCTGCATGCCCTAAATATGGTGGCTAATGGTTATTCGAAAACGCTGTTAAATGCAGATGAGTGGCTGCATAACGTTTGCAAATGTCAACTTTTGCCTAAATTGTCCGTCTCGTCGGCCATATTCCGTTTAATGTCGCAATATTGTGAGCGTCGGCGGGCGGCCGCGGCCGGCCGTTCGCATGCATTTACATACATTAATGTGAACGCAACACATGCATGCACCTCTGTACTGTACCAATGTGTGTACGCTGCGAATTAACTGTAATTGAGCCATTCGGACAGCGGCGAGCGCTCTGCTGCCTCCAGTTTTCATTTCTGACACTGTTCCCCTTACTCATACAAAAAAAAACGTGTCTACTGAAGCAAGCTTTACCAAATGTGATTAAACAAATAAGTAGAACTCCTGGGCCTCTATTCTACATTGCATAAGCGATAGTTATCGCGATGATTTGACAATGCGGCCACCTTTGCTGTCAAGTTAATAAGAGCTACCATATCGTAGCAAAATAATTTGCGATATCGTTTAGGCAATTTGGAATACAGGCCCTGATTGCGTACCGACTGGTTTATACATTTTTATGAGAAAATCCTCTAAGCAAATTTCCCTCTTCTGGTGCAGCTGATAAATGATGACGGCTTTTATTGCCAGTAAAGCGTTTCTCGCTCTGAAATAATTGGTTTTCTTTAGATTTTCTTCTTGGTAACATTCGTCCTTTTGAGCGTTAAGAGGAGTAACCAAAAGGCAACGCACTGAGATATTCATCTTCACCCCTTCAGGAGGAACAAACAGGGGTGTCGGAATTTTGTTATTAGCGATACTGAGGGTGTAGGTGCCACTTCCGTCGCGCACCTGATTGATAGCGCTTCTTTCCACCTTGGGCCGAGCTTGTAATCGAGCCATTAATAAACTTTACTGCCTCCAAGTTTATCCTGTGGGTTCGTTATTTGCTTAATGGGCTGGCAAACGGCTCGGGCACGAGACACCTGTGCTAGCCCGCTCATTGTACCCGCTAATTGACGTATTGATGAAGACGTTGGCGAGGTGAAAGTTTTCGCTCTGTAGCCGAGTGAGAACTGGCTCGTTCCATGTATTCGACTAGACGCACTTTCGGCGGCACGCCAAAGTTGGACTATTGCCAGAAGTCAGGAGTCACAGCCAGTTAATTGTTCAACCAATCAACATTGACAAATTAGATTGATTTAGAAACTATCTTGCGGCAGTGCATTGAGTAGGAAAGAAAAGAAAAAGAAAAATTTATTCGGCTTAAGTAATAACGTATTGAAAGTTTATGCAACGGTTGCATAATGATAGACCTTAAAACACTAGTGCGGTTTTATGAAACGAGCTTTTAGCGAGTTTCGTAATAAGATCGCACGTGTGTTTTAAGGCCAAATTATGCAGAGTTGTGTACATAACTTTATCTACACATATCATAAATCCTCCATGATGGGTTCAGAAACAATATTTTCTGGCAACAAGTTATTTGTTGCAATCGTGGCTGCATATTTCCGATATCCGGCGCATTTTCACATCACACACACTCCAAGAAGACTACTATTCATATTTTCAACTAAAATGTAAATTACAAACAACTTTTTCTATTCAATTCAACAACAATTCTACTTTCGTTCAGCAAAACACAAACATAATGGCGGCAATTCAATCCTCCGTCAAGACCATTTTTTTTTTAAATCATAGGCAAACAAATGAAGTCTCTATTCTCATGTCACTCGAGATCAAATGTTGTGCAGTTTATATTAAAAAACATACTGAATTGACGTTTCATATCAATAACTGTTTTAATATCTATGGATACTAGAATAGAGACCCACTTGAGTTTTGACAGCTGTTCCAAATTTAATCTCATTTCTATACTAAAAACGATACGGGAATAACATTGCAGCACTAGTTTTTCCTAATTGGTTGTCAAAATGGTGGTCATTTCCTAAGGTTTTTGATTACACTATGGAGGTTTTATGATATGGGTGTTGATAAAAAAAAATACAGAACAGTAGGCGAAAGGCTCAGTTAAATGCTTAGAGACGCAGCGCTGATTTTCAACTGGACCTGTACTGAAAAAGTGAAGGCAACAACATAACAATTATTTTTAGCGTTTAAACTATTCTTAAATAGGTAAATAAATTAAAATAAACTCTACAATACAGAAACAAAAAGATAGTGTGTGCACATGAGTTCCTTTCAACGTCTTACCAATATTGATAAATAGACTTTCTTTTATCTATCATTTTCTGAAAAAGCGTTAAAGAATTTTGTAAATATTTATTACTGGTATCATTATTATTTATAAATTTTAATTATACTAACGAACAAAATCCTCAAATATTGCAGGTTCAAATAGACAGTAATAAATGAATATCAAACAAACAAGCTATAATTTTATTTACATTCCTTGCCTATTATCCGCCCGTGGTCCGGACTAATGTCACTCGAGGCTTGACAAAGCGACTGTTGGCACGGAGATGCTTTCCTCACAGCTAAATAAACAAAAGCGAGGGGAAGTCTCGATAAAAAGTCTAAAGTTCTAGTGAAATTAAAATATTTTGTTTGATGCTTCATAAATGAAAGTCATTAATTAACAAGGGATAATTTTTTCTCTGAAGTAACATGCTTATTGAATATTTATTTACTAACTGTGTTGCATTTCTATTGCGTTTAAAACCCTAACATTGAGTGAGGCATTGGAGTACCTTAAACAGTGTAAATTTAGATTATAACATTTTTAGTATTAGAGTGTACATTATAAGTCATACGATAAACGTCCTCCCTAGACGGGCAACGCATTGGCAGCACTTCTGGTGTTGCAGATGTCCATGGGCGGCGGTGATCACTTTCCATCAGGTGGGCCGTTAGTTCGTTTGTCAGTCATTTGACATTTTAAAAAAAAATCGTTTAATCATTCATATATTCAGTAAGCGTCCAAGGTCATAAATTTCCAGTAATCGCAAATCAACGTGTCATCCAGTTTACTATTTGTTTATAGCGAATTAAGTTGAAGCAAAACAATAAGTGCGGCCATTTGGAAACGGGTGGCTTAACTTGACAGAATGTAAACTGCGTCAAGACTGGGGAGGTGCGGCATCGTAAAAAGGGCAAAGCTATAATTGTGGTGGTGGTGAGCGACCTAGGGCCTCGTCAGCCGGCCGCGTTGCCGCACGGAGCTTCCTCTCTCCCGCCCTGTGATTGAAAGTTGACATTGAGCGCAGGGTGGCGCCAGGTACGGCCCTCGCGCTGCTATTTTTGACCCCGCAACCTATCGCGCCGGCGATCGACCTCGCAGAAACTTGCTGTTTTAATCGCGTGAATATGGCTTAGCGTTTGCAAATGCTCACAGAACGAACTTCCGTGCTCTGCCACAAATTACAGTCGTGTTTGCATTCTTTTGACGTAATTAGAGGAAATACCCATAATTTTCATCGTATAACCAATAGGCATTTAATTCAAAAGTAGACCGTTTACTGATTTATTAATAGTTCACGCTTAAGATTGATATTGTACTCAAGTGCGGTTTGTCTACTTGAGGTCGGTATCCTTCTCGGGTGCAGATATATTTATACGGGCCTTAGTAGGTATCATACGAAAAAGTATAGCTACGTTGAAATAGAAATAATTTATTTTGCTAGGGTTGGGTTTACGGATTTTCATGTACTCCTTAATCAGCCGTTAAACAGCTGGCATAATATTGACAAATTGTGATCATTTAATTTTATGTATATTATAACAGATTGTATGATGCAAGTTGAAAACAAATTTACATAATAAGCAAGCTGACGTATCTATATAAAAATAATATTAAGGAAGCAAGTCATAATTATATTTGTTCTAGGCATTATTATATCTTAGCATTCATGTCAAGTTAACTACTCATTACTTTGTATTATAGGTCACTGTCGTTCTAAAAAGTCGTTCAATTTATAACATCTCCGTTTTAAGAGCTACTATATAACATTTTATTGAATTTTTTGTTATAGCTCTTTATGTTGTGATAATTGGTTGTATATTTTCGCACATTACACTGCAATTCTTCCTAAATCTAGCAGATTTTTGATGTTTTCCAACTTCAAGACGATAACCATTTCTTGTATTACGCGTATATTATATATTACTAGCTGGTTTAAATAGATCCTATGTTTTTGATATTTCATAAATATATAAATTCGGAAGCAATAGTATTAATTTGTAATAATTTGCGCAACAGGGGCATTGCATGATTTAAGTGGACCAACTCCGCAAATGGCACGAATACATTTCTTTTGAGCAATGAAAGCTCTGCACATATCTTTACCATTCCCCCATATAGGGTTGCTCGAAGTGTTATGTTATGTCGGAGGCTGTAACGGATTTGCACTGAATTTGACATTGAAACTATACTGGAGACGGCTTATGACGCAGTCGCGGCAGCGGCCGAGCGGCACTCGAACTGGGTCAACGCCTTCTGACAAAAGGTGCGGCGTCAGATAGGCGACGTTTCCCGCCGCCCAGCTGCCGCCGGGCCCTCCTAAAACAAAGAACAATGAAATATGTCTCATTTATTTACGTTTACCGCATTCCTTTTTTTTTCCCGAGCGCACCCAATGTATAGGTAATCATTAGGCGTCGTTTGCTCGGCGCCCTTTAATGTGTTTGCATGCTCGACAATTTGATACCACGCCTGTTTGCATTGTTGCCGTTTTGCCTTCCCGATTAGGGTCGCGTTCGGGCTCCATATTTATTAGAGCTCAGGACTCGTAACACGACTTTCATTTTATACGGCTATAACACTCTTACAGCACCTATACCTCAACGTACATATAGATATATGATGGAGGGTTTATGCTTTCCCTTTCACGGGTTTCATTGTAACATGACAAACGAATTGAAAGCGTTTTAGGAATAAAACCTACATATTTTAAATGTGACCATGGGTAAGGTAGAGGGACCAGAACCGGGTATATTTTGAGGAAACTCCCGTCTTGAACAGTGTAACTGGATAGTGTGTATTGCGGCCGGTGTAGGACTACGCTATATCCTACCGAACGGGTGGGAGGCGGAAGGACGTGTCACTCACGCCACGTTGACGTCTGCCTGCCTTCAGTTCAGCGCCGAGCGAGCTTCCGACCTGGCCTCCGACACCGACGCTATTTCACATAGCAAATGTTAACCATTTCGCAATGAAAAGTTCTTGTTGAATTAAAGGATATGTTGTTATAGTTGTTATTTAATTTTAATTACTGTTGTTATTCATGGATCTGGATATCCAAAACGTCCACAATCCACAAGCCACGTGGCCGTAGATTAAATCTCGATCATTTGTTTTTCTTTGCCACATTGGCTGATGAAATGTTATTTTTTTTAGAATCCCAGGTTTTTTTTTTGTTAAAATATTCAGGATTACTTATATACTACTAAAACCAATCACATTTTTTTGTACACTTTCTGTACAAGATTCGTAGGGAATGAAGACACGAATCCTTGTACCGAAAATCCGATACTAAAAAAAACTGGTTTACATGCCCTATTAGCTCGTTGATATAACTAGGTACATAAAAATGTTTAGAAATAATGAGTTCACTTCATAATCACAACCACGTGGCAAAATGGGACATAAGTGCTGTCAACGAAGCAATAAAATGTTGCCCATGACAAAGGTTCAAAAGAATGGCAATGAATTTGTTGCGGTGTCTTCACATGCGATTGTTATTATAAAGTATCTAAGGGCCTGTTTTGGGTACATTTCTGTTTGGTGTGCCAATAGTTCACGGAAATGAAAGACCTTCAAATAATTCGGTTCTTGACTGCTTTACAAACGATAATATTATTATATTACTAGCGGACCCAGCAGACGTCGTCCTGCCCGGTGAGTCAACCTTATCATTTAGGGGTATGAAAAATAGATGTTGGCCGATTCTCAGACCTACTCAATATGCTCACAAAATTTCATGAGAATCGGTCAAGCCGTTTCGGAGGAGTACGGGAACGAACATTGGGACACGAGAATTTTATATATAAGATTTATATTTCAGGCTGCTTGTTAACTCTATTTGCATGTGAAACGTAATTAAATTTCCTCGTTTTCAAGGATAAAACGCTAATAATATTTAGCATTTTTAAATTTACCGCCAAAACGCTATCCACTGTCAGCGCTCGCATGTTTTTTTTTATATACAAGACTAGTGGCCCCGCACAGCTTCACCTGCGGTATTTTCCATACAATCTCTATCATCTCTTTTCACCCCTTTAGGGATAGAATATAAAAAATCCCTTCTTAGTGCACCTCTAGGGTACTCGAGAAATATCTCCTCCAAATTTCAAACATTTAGAACCGCCCGTTTAGACTGTGCGTTGTCTATAAGTGAGTCACGGTACTGTTTTATATGTATTGATAGATGTGCATTTGACCTTTATCTCACCTGATCGAAAGTGACGATGAGGCCGACGATGTGACGTCATTTAACTATCGGTACGAGCGCAAGCGCGATTCGGAACGCACCCGATTGCTGTGATGTTATGCGTCCTGATTAGCGTTTTAAGTCACGTGACTTGGAAGTAAAAAAATAAAGCTTTTAATTGATTTATTTTTATATGATTCCTGCTCTATATGTATTGTTATTGAGGGTTAAGCTATCATTCCACAGAAATATTTTAATATTTGTAACTATAGTCAACTACCCAATTCAATGAAAATTCATTGGACTATCATGTCAGATTTCAAATTGTAAAGCGGCTTCGAGTGCATGAAATAGCTTACATTTGTAACTTGAGCTAGTTAAGTGCATCGGTTACTGCCCGAAGATTCCTAAGGCCGGGGCAAATCAAACGCGGTTGCGGCGCGTTTGCGGCGCGAACGCGGGTCCGCGCCGTTGTCGAACGGGGCGGGCGAATATACCATGCCACACCGCGGCGGCGCGAGACCGCCGCGGTCCCGCGGCTACTTTGGTGTGGCGTGGTAAAATTCGCTCGCGCTGTTCGACAACGGCGCGGACCCGCGTTCGCGCCGCAAACGCGCCGCAACCGCGTTTGGTGTGCTCGGGCCTTTAGATCACATATCATATGTGATTCAAAATTGGAAACGTCTGCAAAGCAATTAAACAGTAAGGCTTGTGTCCACATTCGTACTGGATCCGCGAGCAGAGATGGCAAATTTCATTTGAACCTGAGAAGGACCTATATACAGGATAGTTTTTTTTTTAATGTCAATTGACTGACAGACGAGCTGACGGCCCACCTGATGGAAAGTGGTCACCGCCGCCCATGGACATCTGCAATACCAGATGTGCTGCCAATGCGTTGCCAGTCTAGGGAGTATGGGGGATGGGGATGGGATGGGGATGAGGGAATAGGCCTCCGGATCTCGTCACTCGCCGTGCGAAAGCTATTACTTTACGCCGATATTCTGTGTGATTCGAAGAGTAATCATCTATAGAGGATGACTGTTTGGCTCTACCACTACTACATAGTTTAGTTTAGTAGATAGTTTAATATTAAATGTATAAGTGGGTAGGTACATAACGTGCGAAACGGTTCGATGATAGAAGTACGTTGGTTTCGTGCGGCGAGGCTTAATGCGGTGCCTCACGCGACGCGCCGGCTTTGTCACTGTGCCTCACAGAACTTCAAAACCGCGAACATCCCTAAACAACGTTTTAAATAAAACCTTCGAAATATGATACTAGCGATCGTTATTTCTTTAGAAAACTAACTTAATTTCCTGCGTGATAAAGTTTTGTATTTGCATAATAAAGTAGCAGAATTGATATTTACAAAACATGCATGTACACTTATCAGGGGAGAGAAATTTAATGTACGAGTAGTGTGTAGTGGTGCAAGAGTTGTACAAACGTTTTATGAGTCTACATCGCTTCTCATTATGATTGTTATAGCCGTAATATTTTTGGAACTGGCTTACGCTGGCGGCAATACACTGAATTACATAATTCACTTACTTATTACCTATTATAAGTTTGGAGCCGAAAATTAAACCACAAATTTTCTTGCTTCTGCTGTTTTATGCGACTTCAAAATTAGTTAGTCATAAAGTCATAATTATATTACGGAAATGTCATGTCTTGAAGTGAAGGAGAATTAAACAGTAACGAGATTACAACGCCGATTACCAATTAAGGTCTGAAATGTAAAATGTCAAAATGCCACCGCGCTTTTCCCTCAAAATATATATACATATAGGTACGTGTTCTGGTTTTCATTACAAAACATGACCAATTCACGTTTATGTTTAAAAAAAATGCGTGGCGTATTTGGGCAAATAGTTTTATGTCGACCATTTTGACTTTTATTTTATTTTTCGTTTATTTTCCCTTGCGCGGCCGTAAAACGTACCTGGGCTCGCTCGCGGGGAATAACAGAGCGGGCTCACGAAAAATTTATTATTGAGACCTTTTCGCCCGAGCTCCATCGACAAACATTGCGAAGGCGAAAGTTATGAATGACACATGTTTTGAAATATTACCTGTAGTGAACTACCTCCAAGAAGGAAAATTTCATAGGATGAAAAGTTTATTTGTCGTGAAATATGTGAGAGTTTTATGAGACCGGGAGACTGCTACAATGCGACGGATCAAGCAATTTACTTACTTTTCGGGTTGTATTGCAGAGTAATAAGGCCTGAAGGTTATATTTCGCAGAATAAAAGACGTTAAAGTGCGACAAATTGAATGAGAAAACTTTCTCATTCGATATTTGAGCACCTATTTCGTCCCAACGAGATGTTTCGTTTCACGTACGCGACCTTTATTCACTTTTATTTACCAGTTCATAATATAAGTAAGTAGCTACTGATGGATCCCCATAGCAAGCGATGTTAACTTTTGAGACCGGCAATAAAATCAATGATTGAAAATTAAATAAAGTACAAAATCAGGATCCCTGCGAAGAACGGATGGCAGGAAATCGAGCATTAAATTGATTGATTCTTAATACCAAGCCGATGCAAACACAATGAATGGAAACAGGCCAACTGTGTCGACGAAATCTAAAGAAGAACGTCATTGGAAGTCGGGGTATGGGCTATTAATAATTCAAGATTCTTATGCATATCAAGCATTGTTCCAGATGATTTATGTACCGGTTCCACTTGTCTCTATATTCAACAAGTCGCAAGTAATATACGTGCTTAAACAATTTCGATCTATGCATGATCTAACTAAATATGTATCAAAGTTCTTTTATCTACACCCATATCATAAAACCTCCATTGGTTAATCAAAAACCGTAGGAAATGACCACCATTTTGACAACCAATTAGGAAAAACCAGTGCTGCGATAAAGAAATAACATGACTTCTTTATCGTTTTTAGTAAAGAAATGAGATTAAATTTGGAACAGCTGTCAAAACTCAAGTGGGTCTATTCTAGTATCCATAGATATTAAAACAGTTATTGATACGAAACGTCAATTCAGTATATGTTTTTTTAATATAAACTGCACAATATTTGATCTCGAGTGACGTGAGAATAGAGACTTCATCCGTTTGTCTATGATTTAAAAAAAAATGGTCTTGACGGAGGACGCCGCCATGTTGGTGTTTTGCTGAACGAAAGTAGAATTGTTGTTGAATTGAATAGAAAAAGTTGTTTGTAATTTACATTTTAGTTGAAAATATGAATAGTAAGTAGTCTTCTCGGAGTGTGTGTGATGTGAAAATGCGCCGGATATCGGAAATATGCAGCCACGATTGCAACAAATAACTTGTTGCCAGAAAATATTGTTTCTGAACCCATCATGGAGGATTTATAATATGTGTGTAGATAAAGTTATGTATGCAACTCTGCATAATTTGGCCTTAAAACACACGTGCGATCTTATTATGAAACTCGCTAAAAGCTCGTTTCATAAAACCGCACTAGTGTTTTAAGGCCTATCATTATGCAACCGTTGCATAAACTACTATTTACGGTTCCGTTTCCGTACCTAAAAGGTAAAACAGGAACCCTTATGATGAGACTTCATTGGCTGTCTGTCTGTATGTGTACAGCCGTTTATCTGTTCAACTACTAATGTTATTAACTTCTTTGGAATGGTTATAGAACTTGCGTGCACATTGCATATGGATATTACAGGAATAAAATGTTTAATAAATATATTTTAATTTTTACTCAAAAGAGGGGTCAAGGAAGTGGGTCGATTTTGTAAGTCAGGCAATAGGGTCAAAACGAGTCCTGTCAAAAGGCTAAATTCAAGCATTTTAGAATGATGTTTTTAACATAAATGTGCAAAATTGTCAGAATTATATTTTCGGAATAAAAAGTACCCTATGACACACCAGCCCTCTATTATCTCCAAGTAAACAAACAAACTTTTGCATTTATAATATTATATATACATATAGCCGAGTTCATAAATATACAGTGCCAAAGAATTTGACTACACAAATAAAGCTAGGTTCTAAAATAAATAATGTCGCATTTTAATCAGATTATCGTTGCATTCAGCTCTAATCGTCTCAATGTAGTCTGACTGCTGCTGCCGGCAGCTACATCTGTCAGACGCGTGTTCCTAACCCCAGCACTGTCGTTTGGATCGTACTCATTTTATATGTATAACAATTCATGAATTAACGTTTAATGAAAATTGTACTTACTCATGTAGGCCGGTAATTTCGTCATTACCTTGACCAAAGGCTATTCGTCGTTGACAGAAATTAGCGCCAACCCGGGCCGGCCTACGCCTCTGTTGTCAGGGCCCTTGGGAGCTCTGACACAATGAGAAAATTGTTGCATGGAGTGGTGACCGTTTTATTTTTTTCCGCCCATTATGAAATTTTGCGGGCATCGCGGCACGAGCCACCTGCCATGAACGTATTCTCCCGAGGCCGGCAGACCGCTGCCGCTTTGTTCCTGTTTGCTAGGGAAAGTTCTAATTTCGCTTTTATTTCGACAGTATCTAAACTGAACTGCACGCTATCGAAAAGCTTCTTACATATGCAGTTACATCGAAGTACTGGAAGTGAAACAATGTCCAGTAGATTGGTCAGGAATTCTCTGTCTGTGAAATAATAGTAGTTTATGCAACGGTTGCATAATGATAGGCCTTAAAACACTAGTGCGGTTTTATGAAACGAGCTTTTAGCGAGTTTCATAATAAGATCGCACGTGTGTTTTAAGGCCAAATTATGCAGAGTTGCATACATAACTTTATCTACACACATATTATAAATCCTCCATGATGGGTTCAGAAACAATATTTTCTGGCAACAAGTTATTTGTTGCAATCGTGGCTGCATATTTCCGATATCCGGCGCATTTTCACATCACACACACTCCGAGAAGACTACTTACTATTCATATTTTCAACTAAAATGTAAATTACAAACAACTTTTTCTATTCAATTCAACAACAATTCTACTTTCGTTCAGCAAAACACCAACATGGCGGCGTCCTCCGTCAAGACCATTTTTTTTTAAATCATAGACAAACGGATGAAGTCTCTATTCTCACGTCACTCGAGATCAAATATTGTGCAGTTTATATTAAAAAAACATATACTGAATTGACGTTTCGTATCAATAACTGTTTTAATATCTATGGATACTAGAATAGACCCACTTGAGTTTTGACAGCTGTTCCAAATTTAATCTCATTTCTTTACTAAAAACGATAAAGAAGTCATGTTATTTCTTTATCGCCGGACTGGTTTTTCCTAATTGGTTGTCAAAATGGTGGTCATTTCCTACGGTTTTTGATTAACCAATGGAGGTTTTATGATATGGGTGTAGATAAAACTAATAATGTAGTTGTAAACTATGGCATAGTAGATTGTGTCACATGGGTTGGGTGCAAATTGGTAATTACATTCAGAGCGAAGGTAGACTATTGAATCCAAAGCGCAACGAAGGCTTTTACAATGGCATCACGAGCCAAGCGAGGGATTTTAACGTAAAATCCTGAGTGTAGCGGGGCATTCAAGCTACACCATCTGAGACAAATAATTTAGCTCCCAAGTGAAATACCTACTCAGCTTTGAATTACGTTTAAAGTTTTAAAATAAATATTCACGTGTGTATTGATCGTTGTTTACTCATATGAGGAGCGAAAAGCTGAGTATTTCCACTGTATCATTAGTATACTTAGGTATGTACTAAAAATGGTTTAACTGTAATTAACTTGTTTAAGCAGCAGGGAGCAACATGCAACTTTGCTCCTGCTAAGCAGGGCAGACATGCCTGCTTTTAGACACAATCCTATAATATATTTTTATTGGCAAAAACTAGTATGTCAATGAAGTAAAATCGGTTGCCTGTGATAGCTTTAGTAATGAAATGTCGAGTAGACGTCAATAGCTCTACCTCAAAAGGTCAGACATTTATAAAGACAAGGGTTGCTCTCGATTTGAAGTGTCGTTAATAATTATATTGAACATCGGTTGGGGTAAGTAAATTGTTCTCAGAATCTATTGATCCCTTATTTATAATTATGTAGATTTGTCCCGTAAGATAACGGCATATATAGGACAATATACAATTAGTGGCTTGTAATAATAATAATACCATGTTACATGACTTACCTATAAATTATACTCGTAGTACCTACTTTGAAATGAAATCGAGCTTTTCCGAAGAAAGAAAGAAAGAAACATTTATTCACTAACACAGAAGACACACAGAGTAACATAAATAAAAATTAAAACAAAATGGTGGTGTGTGTGTCCTCGCGGCTGTGAATGGGACACTGGCTCAGAATAATGCTGAGGTGTAAGACACCTACAGCGCTGATTTTCAGCCAGCACCGTTTGTGACTCACGGAGCGCTATACATATAAATACACTACATGCTAATAATTATTTATTTACTAATACTTAGATGGATTGGTTATACATATATATATATATATATATATATATATATACTTAATATTGTGATCATGTGTACGTGTGTGTTACTACTAAATTACTTATTACAGCAGCGTCAAAAATAAAAAAATAAAAAGAGAACAAGATAGACAGCGTTTTTCATCGATACCATAATAGATCGCTATTACCTACTAAAAAAAACGCAGGCTATCAATCGACAAAGCGTACGACACGCAATTAACGGTCGAGAATGGTTATCAAAATGATCGAGCACTGCTTTCCCGTCGCCTGAGTCACCGGCCGAGTTCGCAGAACCCAGTCAACCCTCCGGCTGGGGTGCGTTCACTAATGACAGGCGGACGACGAACGGCGACTGTTCGGCGGCCGAAACTCAGCCAGACCGCGTGCAAAACTACACCCTTCAAACCGCGGCAGTAAACTCCAATTCTGCAAACTATGCTACCCCATCCGGCGATTCGGTGGGTGTTTGTATGCAGCCTTTCAATCGGTACTGTTATTTTGATAAATATGCATGAAGTCGCGAAACCGGCGGAACGGGTAACATAAAACGGCATCGTGAAAATTTAATGATATTTCCTGGTAGCCCCGTAATGAGTCATGTCCGTCGAAGGGTTAATATTGAGAGCGTGACGTCATATTTTTTGCAATGTCTTAACTTGCGAGGGTTACTATTGATAAAAGCCATTGTTATAATGTCGGGCAATTATGCCAACCCTATATAATTAGTTTAATTACGTTAGGCACTTTACGAAAAATATGTTTCGTTTGTTTTAATTTTTCATTGCCCGTTTGTTGTTTTTTATTTAATTAAACTTTTAAAACGACATTATGGTAAGCTTTAGATTAGGTTTCATAAACATGGATAAGTCCCTATTGTGGATGATTAATTTGATCAGAAACCTAGCAATAAATAATGATGAAAGTCAAAGTTATTTCCGCTTCTAAATTTCTGTTTTACATTTGTAAATGGCTATAGAGCTTAATCATTCTGTGATTATTAAGGCTCGTCTTTATTAATAACTGAAAAACTCGTTATACTAACCGAAGCAAAAGGCCTAATTTTCTAATTTACTTGGTGTATACATGTATATATCCTTACTGTTCTAGTTTTGTCGGTCTGTGGTTGGCGTTTGTGGAACTTCATCTACAGATAATTATAAGTTATAAATATAAAATGTTTTTTTTTTTTTTAATTTTTATATACACATCGTCGTTTAAATGGTCTCCGTCTTGTTGCTGGCACTCCTGCAACAGACTACGCAATTGTTGTTATAAACACATCGTCGTTTAAATGGTCTCCGTCTTGTTGCTGGTACTCCTGCAACAGACTACGCAATTGTTGAAAAGATGCTGACAATCATCGGTTCTAGTACGTAACCGCCCTGTTTGATTAATATTCGTTGTTAAACCAGTTTCTTTAAACTTTTCGACTCGATTAAATTGACGCTGGGACACTTCACTTAAACGGCGCAATCCGTATTCAATCCTAAAAAGGTATCCTAGCAACGTAAGACTGGTTTTTTTGTAATTGTTTAACACAAAAACCACGTTGCTTTTCAGTGAAAAGCACCGTCTTGATCAAAATGTACAAAATGACGTTTATCTACACCCATATCATAAAACCTCCATAGTGTAATCAAAACCCGTAGGAAATGACCACCATTTTGACACCCAATTAGGAAAAACCAGTGCTGCAATGTTATTCCCGTATCGATTTTAGTATAGAAATGAGATTAAATTTGGAACAGCTGTCAAAACTCAAGTGGGTGTCTATTCTAGTATCTCCATAGATATTAAAACAGTTATTGATTCGAAACGTCGATTCAGTATGATTTTAATATAAACTGCACAACATTTGATCTCGAGTGACATGATAATAGAGACTTCATTCGTTTGTCTATGATTTAAAAAAAAAATGGTCTTGACGGAGGATCGAATTGCCGCCATTATGTTGGTGTTTTGCTGAACGAAAGTGAAATTGTTGTTGAATTGAATAGAAAAAGTTGTTTGTAATTTACATTTTAGTTGAAAATATGAATAGTAGTCTTCTCGGAGTGTGTGTGATGTGAAAATGCGCCGGATATCGGAAATATGCAGCCACAATTGCAACAAATAACTTGTTGCCAGAAAATATTGTTTCTGAACCAGTCATGGAGGATTTACAATATGTGTGTAGATAAAGTTATGTATGCAACTCTGCATAATTTGTCCTTAAAACACACGTGCGATCTTATTATGAAACTCGCTAAAAGCGCGTTTTATAAAACCGCACTAGTGTTTTAAGGCCTACCATTATGCAACCGTTGCATAAACTACTATTAATTTCCCGCCATCCATTTTACCGGACAATTAATAGTTTAGAAAAAAAACTGTGTTGCTATTCCCAAACATTTATGGCCCATCCTATATATTTATGTCTTCAGAAACACTCTAGGTCTAGACAATTTTATAGGAACAATACAACACATACACACACAAACACATTAAATTTTGCTTAACGTAGTCTGATAAAAAGCCTTCGCCGTCGCCTTTGTACACTGTTTATGTCATAATGCAGAATGTTGTTTTATTTTATGTGCAATAAAGAGTTTACATACATACATACAAAAAGCAAGCTATTTGATTGGAAAGCAACCTGCTTATTTAGCAAACTCAGGTTTATCACTCCAATTACCGTTCATATTAACTCTGCAATAATGTAACGACATTGGATATGTACCACAGCACATGCAGATTGCAATATGCCATTATTCATTTACTTATTTTGAGCCTTGGCCCACACCACGCACGGTAATTCAGAAATATATAGCAGTCTATCGACCAATGAGAATGATGAAAGTACCTAGGTATTGTGCACCCAGTCCGGTTTTGCGTGACTCAAGAAAGTCTTGATCCGTGTCAAAACAATATGCAAGGCTAAGAGAGGCAGAAAGGCTAGAATTAGAATTAAATGCGTTTCTGAAACACGAGGGATTTTTAGGTATTCTGTTAAATATAACAAAATTAAATTTAAAAAGCTTAAAGTACAATATCAGTTTAGCAGTGGCGAAGCCTGCCTACAAGCTGATTCCTGAGGGCTTTACCAAGCTAGAAAGATACGGGTAGCTGTCGGTGAAGTCCATGTTACTGTAACTAAATGTCAGACTCGCACGTACGGTTCTAATTCTTCCGGCTTCGCCACTGCAGTTTAGAATCGTTACAAATAGGAACAAAAATGTTTTTATCTGTGACAAGCTTTAATTCGTTTTCTTGTTAAATAATCCACTCTATTAAGGACGCAGCGCAGTGAAATTGGTCTCCATGGCTGGGCATCTTGGCAAACAACTTGAGTGCAAGGGCTCTTTGGCAAACTGGTTTGTTAGTGTATGCCATTGCACCGCCCCCGCCGTCGGCGCCCGGCCATGTTTTGTGCACTTAGGGTCAAGCTTTTGGCGAGCTTTATTTGCATTAATAAATTCACATCTTAAATACATGAAAAACCTGGTAATGCTACTAATCAGCGAATCGAAAATAATTGGATCTCGATATTTTTAAACGCAACCGCATTTATATTTTTAGTTCGTTCATAGGACACGACAAAAAACACATTTTCATACAAAGAGCGAACATGTTTCTACCTTTTTACATGTCAACCGATTTTGACAATTTATAATAACCATGATGTCAGGTAGATTGCTTTTATATTTATTTAATATTGGTTATAGATAAGGCGATTCTGCCTAAATTGTGTTTCGTATGAAAACAACAATATTTTTTAATGTATTAACTAAATCAAAGAAAAACAACTTATAAACCTAGATGTGGTTCAGGTTGACAACATTTAGTGGGGTAATTTTATTTTTCTCTTTCTGTACAGAAAGTATATTTCAGGCGATCCTCTGTAAACTACAGAGGATCTTCGCCTTTAGACTACTTAAACTAATTAAGATTTACATTTTTATAGTTGTCATGAATGTAGATAATTATTTTCGACTTTGTATTATATAAATTAGTTAATCGTTAATGGGTTACAAATACAAAAGCTCGGAGTCATAAAAAACCGTATAATGCTGGTTTAGTGTGGAAAACTAAGCTTATGAGCCCAGCAAGCTACACGCTACCGCCAAATCTAGCCGCGTATCATTATTCCGTGTTATGTAAAACTACTTATTCTACATCACCAGAGCCTACTCGTACATAGGTGGGAGAATTTCAAAAAAATTGTACGTAATTAAGGCGTTTTTAAGAAAAAGTAAAAAAAATCCTCTGTGTTACGAAAATTAACCATACAATTATATACCTTATTAATTGTAGCCATAAGGAATATAATTGTATTGCTAATTTTCGTAACGCAGAGGAAATTCTCCCAGGTACTAGAACAATTTTTGTAAAGGTGAACAGTTTCATTGCTGAATGTCACATTTACAGTGGCATTGGTTATATTAAACAGATTGCTGCAACTCGAAACAATCTAGAACTTAGTCAAATTAAAACTTTCGTGATACAGTTCAGTTCCAGTTCGAAACATGTCGGACTATTTCTGACAATAAACCGTGTGTTTTTCAAGTAATCTAGAACTTTTTAAATCACTTCGATGGCAAAAGTATAAAACGCAAATTTAATATTATTGATAGCATTTGCGGTGTATATTTACTTAATAAAATTGACTCCTGTAGGCATATCACAACCGTATTCAAAGGGTAAAAACCATATCTCTTGTCTCTTTATTTGCACTCGAATATGGTTAATCTTAATGTTTACAGATGGTTGCGTTGCACAGGGAGATATTATACCTTCGTGCGTCAATGATGTTTATCTGTGTTGTCATTTAACATGGCGTGACAGAGTGTTATAGCCCGAATTGACTCTACTGAGTTTTGATTAATTCTTAGTACCTACAATGCTTGCTTGCGGTTATCGGATATTGCGCACTTTGTCCGCGTCTTTACTGTTAAATCAGACTGAATAAATCTTGTCACTCACGTGCAAGTCTACATGTCCATCAGTCCATATCATATGTATGTGTAGACTGTAGTCCCTTGAATGGTTATATAAACTTTTTTATTTGTGATACCAACTGAGATATAACGCGCTGGGCTATTGTATTAGGTACATATTTAAACAAGTGCTCTCATGCTCATAAGTGTTTGTGTGTTTTAAATAATTCTTACATCATTGCAACTGTAACCCGCAATAAAACGTTAGGTAACGTGTGCCAAAAATGCTATCTAGCAATTCCAAACAAAAATTTATTAGTCAATGTTTGTAGTTCTTGATCAGCACTACTTGATTGTCCTGTTAGTAAACTTAATTCCGTAAATAAATTTCACATTGTTATATAAATTTACTGAGGTAAATGTCGCACTCGCAGAGCGTTCATTAGTTACAAACTAATGGCTCCATTTCTAATGTCAAGCGCATATTGCATATCTAATTTTACGTTTTCGTCTGCTCTGTAGATTAGTAACGGGAATTACGCGGTACAGTTTACGTAGACAGGTGAGAAGGATAAAGAGTAGGCATGTGGTCATACTCGTGGCCAGTGCAAACTCTATTTGCGAGACTCATGCGCAGCTCTGCCGGAGAAAGTGCACCGCGGCTGCTCTACTTTCCACTTTAGACAAGCGTTATATTTCAATATAAATACAGTTACACATTATAATAGAGATCATTTAAGAATAGATAACTAGTTGCTCTAAATATTTATACTTGGATCTGCTGGAAGCTGTAACGGTATGTTGTCATATTAATGATGATGTTGTGTTACATGATACTTTTAATACGCGATATTGTGTTAAAAGTAAAGTAGAAATCCTTGGTTGTGGTCTGATAAATGCGTTGATATCAATTGCATTAGCGGCTACTCAGATCAGTATCTAAGAACACATTGCTGCCAATGAACTGGAATTGCATAACACTTACGTAACAGCCACGTACGCATTAACTGAGTAATTTTCTTACTATAATTTGCAAATATTCTTGAGTAGAATGAAAAAGATTATGAAGTTCTTCTGAAGGAGGGCCTTTCTATAGCTGCTAGATTAAATGTGCGTGTGGCGCCCGAAGTCTGCGCGCCGCGACATGGTCATGACTTTGCTTTTATTTTATTGCTTTCATACAATTTCTTCATGTGTTAGCTATAAATTCACTGGGTATGGCTTCAAGATGGACTATTTGTTTTTTTATGATGTAAGCTGCATTGCGTATGACAATTTTAGCTTTGCACTTGCTTGAAAGTTCAAATGCATGTTTTTGTTGTATTCATAAGACATTTTATGATACCATCTTAGGACTAATTCATCGAACGTGGCCACAAGTAGTCCTGTGGCTCTGCCCACCCCATTAGGGATTTCGGGCGTGATGCTATGTATGTATGTATGTTTTATGATATTCAGTGCAGTGCAGGTCGTTAGCAGTATAGATAAACTGAGCCTTAACTCGACCGAGCGAGCGAAACGTCTCCGTTTCAGCTTGGGCAAAAATGCTATCGTATGTCCGGCTGTGCATTTGTTTTCCTCTACCTACAGGTCTCATTTCTCAACCGATTCTCGTGAAATATTGTGAGCAGGTTCGATAATTATATATAACTTTTTGGCGAATCGTTTTTTTTTTTCAAAATGCGGAAATATGGGAGTTTTTGCGATTACAAAGTTATTTGCAGGGTTGGTAAACTGACTGCAACCTACGTCTATGTATCGTCTTAACTTTTCCAACAGCAAAGTTAAGTTTGTCGTGAGGTACAGCTCACGGAGCCACTGATAATAATTAATTAATTATAGATGATCAAACGAACTTGCAAAAGTGAACTTCGATCGTTATAATATGAGTCGCTTCTTTTTAATATTATGAATAAAACGTTTATTTTTCAATTAAAATAGCAATATAGATTATGTTGTCTCTTTTGACTTCGTACTGGGATTCCCTGTGTCGCGTATTATTTGGTTAAGAATTCATTAAGCGTATCGGGTGTCGTATTAGTTTAATTAGCCTAACTTCGGCATAGCTGATACGAGCTCCAGAGGCAAGCCAAAAGCGTTGAATAACTATATTGAGATAATATCCGATTGTGTGTTTAATTAAGGATTAAACTCTTTTACATAGAATTTCTCCTAAATACCAACGGACTTTTTATGATGTGTTGTGTAAAAATGAAACTTTCTTAAATATTTTTTACAGTTATATTTGGCGTTTTTATGTTTAGTTAAGGGCTAGGTCCTGTCCTGGTTGGCCCCAAGGCTAGTCCTGGGGTCTCGGGTTCGAAGTGACGTGACACCGCTGCTGCCTGCAAGCCTCCGCTCCACTCCAATGGAGCCATTTGCATGCGGCTCGTGGGCGAGGTCCGCCTACCCACGGTAACACGGATCGTAAATTTTGTCCTTTTACTTGCAAGGAGGGTTTTTTTTTTCAGAGAAGCAGATGCCCATTTTTCCGTAAGGGGCTAATTTATTGGATGTTGCGGCAGAAGCTATAAAAGTCTTTGAATTAAAAGTCAGCGCCCCGAATGTGCTCGTTGACCTCTTTTTTAAAGTGGGCGGGAAAGCTTGGTTTTTGTGCGTACCTGTCGACATCTTTGGGAGAGTCTGAATCTTCGTTTCGACGTTATGTTTAATTAAGTTTTCGTGGTTTTTAAGTTTTTAATTAAGTTTCTCAGCAGTATTTGGTTGTGAAATATCATTATTTTTTATAATTGGGAGAATAAATGAAGTAACGACCCCGGGATCGATAAGATCGAAAAGGCTATTCGCGGCATGCGCCCGATCCACTTTCTAGTTAACGGGCTCCATTGTTAGCCTCCTCTAATACATCCAATGTAAATGTCATTCTTCGTTGAAATTACTTATTGGAAAATGAGATTACGGGAATGGTTCTTTTTGCCAAATTGATGACAGACTTTATTTATAAATAAAAGGAGCCTCTGAGTTTATGAAAGCAAAGCTTAAACTGTCAAAACACAGTGCTCTTAAACGTTAGTATTAGTAAAATGGAATATTTAAAGTGCTGACATAAAAATCGCGCCACGCACACACCACGTCATTTTTAAATATATTCTAGGGTACCGTACATCCGATGTAAAACGGATCCTATATAGGATCAATCTCGTGTCTGTCTGTCACAGCCTATGTACGAATCTACCGGACGAAAAAAAAAAAAATTGTGTACACACACAGAAATAGGTTATCGGACGTATAGTATAAATAAACGGATCCTGACCTAATACGACTTATATAATCAAATCAATTTATTTGCATGAATACAGTTTTATAAAAGATGTCATGTCAATAATGTACATTGTATTCAGCCTGCATGCCGGCGTACAAATATTAAATGATACGAATCTAACATTAAATTATCTATCACAATCTATTTCATTAATTATTACATATGTCTTATATCCCGCGTGTGACCTGATATCCGGCTATCCGGCCCAAGGCCATGTCGGATATCCGTTATCCGGCCTAACCACTATCCGTTGAATCTAATAAAATGTGTTGCTTTATTTCACCGAGGCCTATAAGAGGTGAGTTCATTGGTCTAGAGGTTGGTATGGTTTACTACTTATTCCTACGATGGAGTCTAGTTCACATTCTAGCTTGTAATAACGTTTTATATATAATTTGATTTTTAAATACAAACCATAATTAATTGGTTGTGCAACTTTTTTGTCAATCTTTTGGATTTGAACCCTGTCCATGCGATTCTGACTCGCACTTGACCCATTTTTTTTAAATTGACCTTCGTCATTTGCGTCTGTCGATCCAATAAAGATATTTTTACTTATCATGCTCTAAAAGTGTGTCATTTCATTACGTGTCTAGTGTGTTGATTTTTTGTTGATTTTAAGAAACGCATTTTTTATTTTCAATAGATAACAAGATTTTTAACATTAAAATACTTTTATTGTGCATAAACGGTTAGATAATAACCGGCTAATTATTCCATAAATATCAATGCAATTGCAATCCTCAAATTGAAAGCTGCTAACTAGTAGAATATTCATTCGATTATTTATTATAGATTTGTGTTTCTTTTTGTTTTCTCGCAATGGAAATGAAAAGGAGCGTACCCATTCGCATTCGAGTCATAACCCCTTCGCTATCGCTGAGGAGGTTAAATATCTCATGTCGCAAGGCTCAGTTTAAAGCCTTATCGAACATTCTACTATTGCTGTCGTGACCTATGACAAAAACTATAAAGATCCTTCTTAAATTATTAGCATGCAACAATATTGCCTGTTCAGAAAAACATAAAATATTATGTTGATTATATTTTGTTAGAGAACACGTCTTTTTCTAAGAAAAGACCAGTGTGGTTATTACAGTGGTCGATGTTGCAACACTCCGGACTGACTCATACTTTTGGCTATTACGGCTCCAAGGCTAAGTGAGCCGTGCATATTGACCGAGTTAAACAGTTTCCACTGCTATCAAATTGCAGTATTAAACAAGATTGTAACTTGCTCTACGTCGAAATTAGGACCTTTGCAAGCTGTTTGCAAGTCGCTTATTTAATTGTGTAGCTGTTTCAATAATCTGATATTATATTCGGTTTAGCGGTCAGTTGGTTGAGCTTTTGACTTGTATTTGTTTAAACTTATCCTAAACTCGGATTTATAAAGCTGCATTCAAGAAAAAAATACATTTCACGAGGCATACAATAATTAGGAGCGAACAAAGAAATCAAACTCTTAAAACGGAATCACCGACCGCGACGAGGAGACTCACTCGATTACTCAGCGTGTAAATTTGTACCAAAGCCCAGACTTGAGAAATAAGGTCTATCAATAAATATTTATAGAATCTTTGTCAGACGCCACGCTACATTGCC
This sequence comes from Tortricodes alternella, assembly GCA_947859335.1. Taxonomy (NCBI): domain Eukaryota; kingdom Metazoa; phylum Arthropoda; class Insecta; order Lepidoptera; family Tortricidae; genus Tortricodes; species Tortricodes alternella. The sequence continues at coordinate 12,018,584 of OX401974.1, forward strand.
TACAATCCAGAGCTTAAACTGATGTGGGTTGGTATTGAGAATTAAATGAGTAACCAATTTTAACTCAGCAACAATGTAGCTTATTTCCTTACTAGCGTGCGCGCAGTACAGTTTTCATACGGTGAAATTGCTGTTTTTTTATAAACATAAAACGCATAGAGTATACTGTTGCCCTGTCTTCTAGTCAATTGAATTAAGATCTAGTTACTTTTGAGAACCTGAATCAAACTGCGTTCATCAACAGATTAGTTGGCATGCAATTAGAGAGCTAGGCTTGTGGTGCCCGCTAAGTGCCGCCCGGCGGATTATGCCTTCGTGTTTGCTCACCGGCGAAGTGGACGTTTAGCAATCGCCTCACTAATGCGCTTTGTTCGTTTATCGATAGCTGAATCATTTATTGGCCCAAGCCGAATACATAGGTGATATCGCTTTAAGGAATCTGCATCAGATTTCGAGAGCGTCTGGCGCCGGATTTTTAATCTTCTTTCTCTCGCCCTAAATAAGTATACCGCTTAATGGGGTGATGAAAGGGACTACAATTTTTGAACAACTCCCGCAAATGTAATGTTTTAATAAAAAAAAGCTTATAAGCATCGAAATACATAAAATGTAAGAAATTGTTTCATACTGGTATGGAGTTCAAGCGAGGCATATGCCAGACTAAATACGACTAATTACTTGCATACCTACATAGCCAAGCCATACAGATCGTCATTAAGTTGTATTTAAGAGTCAGTCACCTTGCAGCGGCGGGGGCGAGCACGTGGGCTCGTTGCCAATGAACTTGAAACCAGAGACAAATGCCGCGCATGCTAAAATTGCTAATCATGAAAGCGGTACTTCACCCCGGGGCAAAGACTGCTGTTGTAGAAATCGTAAGTCCGACCTTATATGGAGTACCTACTGATGTCATCTATGGGCAGGAGCACCTGGATACCGCTTGAGGTTTTGGACTCGGGTCAAAGACGAGCTGTCAGAATCGTCGACGATCCCATATTCACAAGCGGTATGGAACCTGCCCGGTATGGTTAGACTTCTAACCACGGAGATACTTCGCCTCCCTGGGTGTGTTCTACTGCTTGTATAATGGGTTATGTTCCGCAGAATTGTTCGACATGATGCCTACGGCCACCTACCACCGCACTCCTCGCCATGGATCATCCTTACACCTTGGAACTTAAATTTCCCCCCGCGAACGTTCTTGATGTGGAATGAGATCCCTGTCGAGGTTTTCCCAGAGGACTACAGTATGGGGTTCTTCTAGGGGTGTCAGTAGCTTTTCAAAGGGTCGGCAACGCGCATGTGATACTACTGGTGCTGCAGGCAACCATATAAGGTTGCAACCACTTAGCAATCAGGCTAAAAAAGAACATTTAACTAACTTGCAATTGATTTTGATACATGTTTTTGGCATGTTAACAAAATCTTCTCTGTTTCTGCAAAATGTGTAAAATAACTTTGTATCTTTATCCTATTTTATGCGGGTACTTAATCTTAGGGATAAATTAGCGCCTTCATTGTTTCATCAGGCGAAACGCTGGAGACGCTTGGACGTCATTAAAAGTTAATTTTATATACTGAAACTATTATTAGCTTAAGCGGCATTAAAATAAACTGTAAATTTTCTCTTATTCTATTAAGGTTGCGCACCACGCCTTTTGTGGGGGAATATTTATCTCGAGAAATCATAAACTTTAAAAAAAAATGTGTCACAAAACACTGACGCCTCAGGCTCTGCCAATGAAACAATGAAGGCGCTGATTTGTATCAAGCCTCGGGGTTTAACATCCGTAAGTGGAGTTCTTTACTGAAGAGTTACGGGCATGCATTGTTAAGCTTATACTAAAACGGAAAAGAATTAACTACTTAGTTGGGCGATGACTAAACGTTATGCTAGACAACAATACAGAAAAAGTATGTCGATGTGTCGGAGCAATGATGTATCTAGACTAGGAGAACTGCCGTGTTTTTCAATTCGACAAGCCGCTGTCTGTCAGATCATTCAGCATTCAACACTTCAACTTAAGGATGTATACCACGTCAAATCCGCAGTACATCTATTTTATTTTTCAAGTTTTGTTTCATTTGCACCAAATAACGGCAATGAGTAATTTTGTACGAATAATGATTTAAAATATACAAATTGTGTGATTATTAATAATTATTTAGTATCTGAAATAAAATTAGAACCTGATTTGACTACTCGAGTGACAACGGCGCTAGCAGCCTTTCTCTACCGTTTGACGTTACGGTCCGGACACATGGAAATTCAATCAAGATTATTTCCGTGGGAACAACGGTAACGACATTTTTTTTTCATCAAAAAATCTATGAGAGTACAAAGTTATAGAAAATACATTTCCTGATTATAAAAGTACTATGGGACAGAAACATTTTTCGCTTTTTCTTGTAATTTAATAACAAATAACATAGGCACAGCACATAACACATGTAATCTCAAATGTCATTTATCTCCTTTAAAAGAACGGTAAAGTGGTTTTATTTTTTATTACACTTATGCGAAACGACTAATACTACCATACTATTCAATTTCAGCGAAAAATATACAAATCGATATATTGGGTATACATCCTTAATTGTTAGAGAATAACGAAATATTATGTTCTTAGTCTTAGCACTTGTGATTTAAGTTTTAAGTTTCATCATCATCAACCTATATACCTACGTCCCATCGCCGGGCAAAGGCTTCCTCTCGTAGTGAGAGGGACTTGGCAGTAGTCCCCACACGGGTCCAGTGCGGTTTGGAGATTACACACACGTCATCGAATTTTACTTCACAGATATTTGCAGCTATTTATGTTTAAACGTGTCAAATTCCACGATAAGTTAAAAGCTGAAAATTTATGTGATATCCGTGGCATCCATTTCCCAGTAGCACGCAAATTTTATGCCTGTTACAGACACGCACTCCATACACGTTAAATTATTAATATTCTGACTCTTTATGGAAACCCGACTTTTGGGAAACATGAAAATTAGAAAAGTTGCATCTTAAAGTCACATAATTACTATGCTACAAATTATTTGTTAAGCTTAATCGTTGGTAAGTTGCAAAATGTATATATGGCGGAATACTTAATTCATTCCGAATTATTTTACTAAACTTTGCGACCGTCGCTTGCCGGTGTTTAATAATCGAGGTTTTTATGGATAACTGTCCAAATTGGGCGCCAGTTAATTGTTATGCGTGGGCGCGGCGACAATTCGGTTATTCATCCACTTGTTTATCGATTAGTTAAGAATCCGCGCCCATGGGCCAACTTATGTCATTTGGCTGCGAGTCAAGGACACCGCCGCCGCTCGGCTCGATGGTGCCGGCCCGGCCTTATTTGGCGATTGGTGGGCGCCAGTTTTACGACTTTGCCTTTTTCCTACGACCCGTTTCCATGTTGGCTTCACTTTAGATAATACATCTGTAAATGTGAGCTGTAGTCAGACAAAACATTGACCTTTGCCAATTCCGTCTTGTTCACTCTGTGTCAAGGGCAATAATTTAAGGAGCGACAGTTCCCATGTCGTTTACAAGATTGGTTATTTTGTTCGTAAAACGCCAGAACCATTTTTCTTTGTCATTGGCTAACCACAAGAATGAACCGCTCTATTTAGTTAAATGGTTTATTTTTATCGTGCTGTCAGGAGGGTAGCGCAACATTCGGAAATATTAACTATTCGTGACGGTACCAGGCCATGTTGGCTGGAAAAATGGAACGTGACATTTTAAATTTGGCGCAAAGCTAGCGACATTAATCTGGCGCGTCGCCGCCCTCGCCCATGCCGTGCGTGGCCTAATCCCCGCGCTCCCCGAACGACCCGGGAAGATGGAAAAATCTCGAAAGACTCACATCAAATTACCAGCTTTAAAGCGTAGTGAATTCCCCTGGGCCCTAGGTGACACACCTTGCCTTTCAGGAAGGCCCCTAAATAACGCGGCGGTGTCCTTCGGGAAGTTTGGAAGGTTCGGGCGCGCACGTGCTTTTGTCATACTTTTGTCGAGTTTTACGTACGACGTGCCGCGCACATCGATTGGGTTCTGAAAACGCGTGCTTATAGAACTTTACTAATTCTTGTTTTAACGATTTTATGGGAGTATAAAAGTTTGTACCCTCTTGCGAATCTCAAAACATCCATTTGTACATTTTAAATTTGCAATTTCACAACAAATCTCTTAACACTTCCCAGACTTGTAAATAGTTTTATCAAAGAATGGATTTGTGTTGAGAGTTACTGTAAATCTGGAATATAATTGGTAGCATTATATCGCACTAGCTGATAATGAATATATATATATATATAAAGATTCATTTTGATGATCTTACTAAAACAAAAGCCTAAGAATACCTACAATATTAATTTCTTGTTAGAGTTATTGCAGAATTGCACAATCTCGAAAAGTGAATTCAGCGAACGCAGTGGTTGTGACATGAATATTGCATCAGATCCTACAATAACAATGCTAAATCACCGCAAGAGGAACGCCCCGGTAAAACTGCATAACTGCTGTAATTCACATGCCCTGGGGTGACGTAAACTTCAACTATCGAAACATGGATGTTAGTGGCCACGATCTAACTTATCGGATAGGGTAATATAATAGTTTAAAATTTTATTGACCTCTCATTATCATCATCAAGGAATCACGGAATTAATCCCTTCGCAGTAACAACAGGACTCCTAGCACATATTTCAGTTCCGAGCTATCTTGTTTGTTTTATAGGTGATTATTCATTATTCATCTTATTATATTCTACCGTATCATAACATCTTACCCTGAATTATAATAATTGTACAGCGAAAAGGAAACAATAAAGCAGTCCGCAAATATCGAACTCAGATTATGAGACAAAGCCGAAAGCCGCCGAAATATTAATTGTTGTTAATGCTTGCCAAATTACATACTGTCAAACATCCTTAGAGGCCTTCTACGCTAAGCAGGCCTTATCTCAAATGTCTAAGTCAAAACTTATTAACCGAATGATAGCAAACAAACATTCTACCGCTGTGATGACAAGCTTTTGAATTCCGCCGTTTCAGACGTGCGCTGAAAAGGCGCACAACGACGATACCACCGCCTGCGCTAAACTTGCACACTTGCGGCTCACGCGGCTTACTTTAACTTATCCTCCACTCCGACGGTTATTAGCCTTCACACGAACGTGTTTCAGACGCTAATTCAGACTTAGACTTAGTTAACGCTCGTTTTATTTTGTTCCATATGAATTTGCTCCACTTAAATTTAGCGCTCTCACACTAAGCGTTTTTACATTTAGAATAGTGATTCTTTAAAAAAAACCGGGGAAGTGCGAGTTAAACTCGCGTGGAGAGTGTTCCGTTCCGTACATGATTATCTGAAATTAACTAGGTTACCGTAAATACTATAGGTTTTCCTGTAATCTATAGGTAAAGATCTATTTTCTGTAATTTTTTCAAAATTTTAGCGCCAGTTGTTTCGGAATAAGGGGGGGGGGGGGGGGCGGTCAATTTTCGTCTATTTTCCTAAATAACTTCTAAACTATTTTACTTGAAATTCAAAAGAAAATATATTTAAGATCCTCACAATTCCTTTCATTTGATATGGCACACGATATAGGTTGCATAACTTTTCTTTTAATTTTCTAATTTACACCCCAAAAGTGGCCCCACTGTTTAAAAATCATATATTTACGTCACGCGTTCGTGTTGCAGTCACCAACCTACATATGTATACCAAATTTCAACTCAATCGGTGCAGTAGTTTCGGAGCAAATTGGCTGTAACAGACGGACAGACAGACAGACAGACACACGAGTGATCCTATAAGGGTTTCGTTTTTTTCCTTTTGAGATACGGAACCCTAAAAACGTGTAGACTGTAGATGTTTATAGAGTTTCTTAGTATGAAAACCTTACCGCTTTGCATAAAATCCAATAGTGCGCGCGTCGAGGATTCCGCAATGAATTCAACAATAATTAGAGTTGGTGCGGGAGAGCGCTCGCGAAGCTTACCGGCGGATGTCACAAATCCTAGCCAAAGGGCCGGGGCGTGTAATGCAAATAACTGAGTTTACCTGGCCCCACCCGCCGCGCCGCGCCAATGTTGCGCGATTCATAATAACGGCTTTTATTTCCGTAACTAGCTGCGACGCTCTCATTTTGTCGGTTAACGCGCATTGTGTCACCGCGGCGAAACGAATGCCGCCCCGTAATGGAGTTTTTCGAGTCAGCTTTTTCGTTTCTTGCTACAAAATGTTTATTATGTAACTAGAATACCGACGCCAACGTACTATAGGAGCGATATGTTTAAACTCTTGATTTGGGATATTACAACTAAACTTTGCACATTTGCGACGAGATATTTGCCTTGAGACTTAATTTATTTGGATCCCAAGTCTCAAGTTTCTTAATGAATTAGTGTATCTGAGCTTAATATTATGATTATTATTTATCGTCCCATTTATTTTGTGGAACAACTGTTCTGTGGGTTGGGTGACGTGCGAATCATGACACCCTCGAATAACACGCGTACAGCCTTGGAGCAAGGTAGGGTTGCTAACGATATACATTTACGTACTAACGAGTAAATTTATTTATAATGATATCTGAGTGATACTCACTGCATACGTAATAATACCTGGTATGACGAAATAGAGTCATTATAAATGCAAATTGTCTGGTTATTAACCGTTTTGTTTAAACTAACTTTTCTATCAAAGTGTTTGTTGCAGAGCGATATTTACAATGGGGTTACTTATGGGGCTCGTTTCGTTCGTTGCACACAGTAATTTTCAGACACAATCGAGTGCACAGCGTATGGGTACGGTACGGGCGCGACGTATCCTCCAAACTTCAATTTGTAACGAGCTGAGCAAGAAGCCGCGTTTAAGGGCTATTGCGAGTTTAACATTGCTATAATTTGCCGGGCATATTGGAAAACTTGTAATTGGCTTAGTTTTATATTCGCGCGGCAATGTGTGCGGGGAAACTTAAATAATATCATTTAAGACAGAAATTGATGTGAAGTGAAGAAAGATTTTCTTCGCTTCACATCAATTTAGGTCTTCTTCTTAGTCGAGTTTAATAACGAAAACGAGAATGAACATAGGTATATACTAGAGATGATTCACTAAAATATTAACATAGATCGGAAATTAGGAGGATTATTGAGATTCCTGAATGTAAGTTCTTCCGATGGACAAAAAAATTACTGAATCAGCTTGGGTGATCTCACGAGTATTACAGAGCTGACTCTGAAATAAAACCAGCCTTTGCATGCGTAATGCCCGCTATAAAAATTTTAGCTCTCGCGCCGCAGCATTGCCCAAGCGTGTTTTAAATGCATGTTTTAAATTTGAACATCCGCAGAATATCATTTATCGCAGAATAGTGGATACTTTAGTACTATTAAAAGGAGGACCCGAAATTCATAAGTATGTTAGCATGATGATGATGAGCATCACCTATCGAAGCATTCGGTTATTAGCTGGAGATGCCCCGTAGCTCGATGAAACAGCCCAGATACTGCAAGTGGAGACAAGAGTAATCTTTTTGAGTGTTTGATGCATGTAAATGATTGATGGCAAGTCACCATCGTCAATAAAACAATTCACGTTGTTTTATTTTGTTTCAGATTTTGGCCCGGAGTCATATCATTGTATAGGAGCTCACTTCAAAGTAAGTATTTACGTTAACCACGCATGCATTTGCAACACCAACCAAGACAAGTTGGACCGAAACGGACTCTAAATCGGTCCCGGTACGACCGATGCTTTTTGTATCTCTATGGCTGGTTGAAAATTTATTTCGTATTTTAATATCTTGCCGTGTCTGCATGTCATATTTTTCATGATTACTCTCTTGGCAAAATACCAAGATCTTCCCGCTTATCTTTCGTAACTTTTGCTCAGCAAAATGGCTCAAGATTTCTCGATATTTCTACCGGTATTTTTTCTGTGTAATTTTCAACGAATTCATAACTCGTGGTAATTTAGTTTTCATTCAGTGTAAAGAATTTTGCAAAACGAAACACATCCAGCGTTCTACATACGTTTATTTTTAATATTCAACATTAATTTTTGTAAATTAACATACGCTCTAATAAAATCATCCGTAAGTTTCTTCCTCATGTCATTTTTGAATAGTTCACTTATTGAAGGTCATCTGGGTGTGGGTCGCATTGTTTTTGCGCTTCACGCATGCCGGGCGCGCCGTTCTGGAGCTCATTTCCCGAGAAACACGAGCCATTGTCCAGGGCCTCCGAGGCGGCCCGCATTAATAAATGCCAGATTGCCTCTCCACTCGACGTCAAGCCTACATACCTGTGGCACTATTGTACCTCCAATTGCTCTCTGTTTATATTACTAACCCCATGTACCTAGCAGTCACACTCGCACTTGGATATCACTCCGAGCTAAATTGCAGCGTACATATTGATCCGTGACGCAGCGGATAAAGCGTGTAAACTCTATTATGACGATGTTTACGTGAGTCTGAGCTCACTTGGAGTCAAGCTGGATTATCGTGCTTCGATAACTTTATCCCCTGTTAATGCAAAACAAGTTAGCAAAGCCATAATTGCGTCTATCTAGATATCATATCTTACTTAAAATTTAAATAGGCCAATAGGCGCGGGCTTGTTTATAATAAATATAGGCAAGTTTATAATAACAAAGTATTGATATAGACTCAGCCAGTCTGCTTAATGTTACAACATTCTTTAAGCAATTTGATTTTGAAAATGTATTCGGCAACATAATAATTTGTCTATAACAGATGAAATGGTTGCGGGCGGGAACAACCCCTGCTCGTTTCGGTATTCTTTGGGGTAAAACAGTATCCTATATTTATTATCCACGGGCCGTTAGAGTTTTACGAGCTTTAGAGGTGGTCCGGGAACAAAATTCTATCTTCCAGCGCTACAATCCAAAGGTTGTAGTGTGCCATTACAACACTTTCATACCTAGAGGCCGAAACAATTTTGCTCGCTATACATTTGTCTGGTACTCTAAAAGTTTTAAAGCCATGTGAAATGTCATTGTGATAAACGCGAAATATTGTGACTCACGTATGTACAAAACTATTTAACTTAAAAAACGTGAAATTTTGCAAGTAGGTCTCTTTTAGGATGTACTCGCGCACTAAGAAAGGATTTTTCGAATTGTAACCTCTGAAGACGTGAAAAGAATGATGAAGTTTGTATGGAAATGGCTGTGGGCGAAGCTGCGACAGGGCCGCTAGTTAAATATATTGGCTAATACTATATGACACTATAAATACGAGTAGAAGGATATTCGTCATGAATGCTATTTATATGATAAATAAACGATATATTTGACAGTCGATATTTCCATAGATAGAATCCATATTTTTATTCTTTTATTGACACAGTTTCGAGACTGATATATCTTTGTACACTGTTACGAAGATATGTCATTCTCGAAACTGTGTCAATGGACGCTGAGACCTTTAAGCCCGTTGCCGTAGTTGATGTCCGCAGTTGATAGAAAAGTAGAAGTAACATGAAGAGAACTTAACTTTCCACTCGGGGTACAGTCGTACTTACCTTGTCTGGAAAGGGATCAAACTGCGGTGCATTCACCGCAATGTATTATGCAGTTCTGGAGCCGGCGTGGCTATGTAAGCGGCTCGGAGTCACTACCACTCTCTGTCAAAGAACAAACTGCTTTTCCTTGAAAATGAAATTCTAAAAGTTAAAAGTAACCGACTCCGATTCCAATATCTTTTAAATAATGATTGATTTTTTTAAGAGTTGTACCTATTGCATGCTATCTAAAACGGCCTCTATCGATTTCATTGTATGTTAATAATTTGGTTCTATCTCTCTAAATGTTTATTTTTTTAGAAGTAATACTCATGTTATTTTCATTGCTACATATTTTTCCCATGGCATTTACAAGAACAATACTCTCGTGCTACGGCGTAGCAAGCCCTACAACTGACAAATTCGTAGCACCCTTTTCTGCCCAAACCGGCTTTTATGGATGCAAATCGAAAGAATTAAAATCATAAACACAATCTTTGTTTAATTTTTAAATGTAAAGGAAAGTATGATGGTATTGCTAAGTATACATTTTTAGTAGGTATTATGCCCTACATTGAGTGCCAGGAGCCCGCTAGGCGGGCGCTCTGTTCGTAGCGCATTTTCGATACAAAGCGGAAAAACGCTGCTACGCGCTACACGCTGTGGGCTGTTGGCGCTGAAAGTGTTCAGAATCAGCAACGTGGATGTAGAGCAAAAAGGCCTTTAACGTCAACACCCGGGTTGCGTGGGTTAATCGCACCTAATTTCCTACGTGTCGGTCGTTGTAGTGCCTAGGAAGCACAAATGAGATTGCGGGCTGACGTGTCATTCCCGCACTCGATGCGGCGCGCACACCGCAGATAGCTGCTCGCAGCGCAATGCATGGAGCATACGCCTCTGGTTATACGCGTATTATTTACTATCTGTGGCAGGCTTTCGAAATTGATTGATTGATGATACTTTGGGTACATTTGCACCTACCTGTCTTAGATATTCATAGAAAATTCTTATCTAGTTTGGTAAACAATAAAAACGTCTCAAAATATGTCTATATAATTTGGTTGTCATTACGAACGATTTTTGCATTAAATTGCCAACTTTGGCATTCTTATGTGAAAAACTAAAAGACTTAAACTTTCAGTTTGCCGAATAGTGGAGTATAGTTATAAGTATAGTTCATAGCGGCCTCACTTTATGAAAATTATTTTCATCTATTTATATAAAGCCGCAGCTAGTTTACTACTGTACTACTGTACTAAGCAAACGAAATGAAAAATATATATTATATATTTGATTAGCCGTGTAGTTCATAGCGACCTCTGAATTTTGAAATATGTATGGAATATGTAGATAAAAAATCAAAGGCAAAACCATAAAACTACTAAAAACGCTAAGAATTAACTGTAAATTCCTCTTAACTACATTAATATTATTAACGTAAAATTTATAGCAGAATAGTCGTTAGTTTATAAATAATTAAAATTTTATACTTTGGACAAATAATCTATACATATAAAACAGTACCGTGACTCACTTATAGACAACGCACAGCCTAAACGGGTGGTCCTAAAGGTTTGAAATTCTATCCCTAAAGGGCTGAAAAGGGGTGATAATGTTTTTATGGAAAATACCGCGAACGAAGCTGTGGCGGGTCCACTAGTTGATTATAAATCTTAAAATAAACGTAATTACAACTCCTAAAGTACTACATAATGCGATGCGTCGACCGTTCGAACTGAGTGTCACGCCAAGCGATCGTTCCCAATGTAAAAAGAGCGCTGACGGCTATACATCTTATATAGAGCGTCAGCTCTTTTTACAATGGACGAGGGCGACTTGTTGCCATGCTTGAATATACCTAATCTTTCAGAACGCATTTTAGTGATAGCCCTCTTAAAGGACATGATACAATATGACGACGCGGTTAGCCTAGTTGGTAGTGCTTCTGCCTCCGAAGCCGGCGTCCCGGGTTCGATCCCCGGTAAGGGCAAATATTTGTGTGATGAGCACGAATATTTGTTCCTGAGTCTTGGATGTTTCCTATGTATTTAAGTATTTATTTATCTATATAAGTATGTATATCGTCATCTAGTACCTACCCATAACACAAGCCTTTAGAGCTTACTTTGGGACTAGATCGATTCATGTCAAAAGATTGTCCCCTGATTTATTATTATTATTAATATGCAGGCAAGTAGGAAAAAAATCGATAACAGGAATATTCTTTCGTTAGTTATGCCCGCCGTAAAAGAAAAGAAAATAAACATACTCCGGCTTATTTCGGCTGATTTGTGTAAAAATACAAAAACTATGTGGAATGGTTTTTTAAATGTTTTAACTTTATGGTGGTAGTGGCAACGGCTACCTAACTAATCGTAAACTGGCTTGTTGGCGTTTACCCCAATGAGTACAGTGATTACAGTGATTTCTCAATCATAGGTCTCGCCAAACTGTAACGCTTTAAAAAATTGTTCCGCACCATATTTTGGCTTTCATAAATAATAATAATAATACATACATACATATTATCACGCCCGAAATCCCTATTGGGGTGGGCAAAGCCACAAGAGTACTTGTGGCCACGTTCGATTAAATTAATTAGTCCTAAGATGGTATGATGAACCGTACGGTGACAGTTGATCAGCCCATCGCCCATACAGATAGTCCACCATGTTGGAGAGGAGAGGAGGCGTCCCTTAGTCGACTTTTACGACATGCCAGGATGATAAGCATCTGCACGCATTCTATGCTATTTCTTCACTCCCAGTGCAGCAGAGGAGTATCTATAGTAATAATAATATCTATGACAATAACACAGATCGATCTAGTCCCAAACTAGCAGAGGCGAAGTGTGAGGGTAAGCCGGTGCATCATTTCTTAACTCAAACATTATTATTACTATTAATTACTTCTTGTATTAACATAAAAATTACATATTACATATTTTTTTAAGCAAATAGATAATTTTATGAGTATTAATATAATTTTTAGAACGAGAAATGATGCACCGGCTCGCCCTCACGCTTCGCCTCTGCAAACTAGGATACTGTATATATAATACTTAACATACCAATGTAAATTGCTTTGTGTTGAGACCGTTCTATACGTTTTGCGCCATCTTTATTACTACCTTGATACCAGTGGCGAAGCGTCAAATATTTCCTAAGGGAAGCCGGAGGAATAAGAACCGTACGTGCGATTCTGACATTTAGTTAGAGTAACATGGATTTCACTGACAGCTAGCCGTATCTTTCTAACTTGGTAAAGCCGTCAGGAATCGGCTTGTAGGCAGGCTCCGCCACTGCTTGATACTGCAAGTCACATCATATTTATAAATCACTTCAGCTTGTAAAGAATTATAAAGATAACTTATCTTTCACTATCAGAACGGAATATAAACAGCTGTAGTTATTTGTTATAGTTACCCATCTTGTGCTGTGTTTGATAGAAAGTTGTAGTACTTTTTATATCGATATCTAACTACCTATGTCAGGTTTTTTTTATTGACTATCAGTGGCGAAGCCTACCTACAAGCCGATTCCTGACGGCTTTACCAAGCTAGAAAGCTACGGCTAGCTGTCAGTGAAGTCCAGCGCCTCTATTCGGGAACGCTAAGTGATTCTGTAGCGACTCGTAAGCCAGATTTCGCATTCCACTCTTCCGCACGACGCGAAATGCGTAAGAGCGAGATGAGAGATCTGGCTTACGAGTCGCTACAGAATCACTTAGCGTTCCCGAATGAGGCGCCTGGTTACTCTAACTAAATGTCAAACTCGCACGTACGGTTGTAATTCTTCCGGCTTCCCCTAGAAAATATTTGACGCTTCGCCACTGTTGACTATCAAAGGTTTTTGATTCCAAGAAATAAGATAAAGTCTAGTTGCAATTTACAAGAAATGCTATATTTGCGATATTTTGCTGACACATGAAGGCATCCAATACCTTAAAGATCCAATTGAAACCTACCAACGTTGTAACTTCGTATGAGTTGGGGTTACACAGTAGTAATTATGAAGTTATGGTAGCCCAATCATAAAACTTGATTAATTATCCGTGGAATGGAAGCTACTTGCAAACTCCAAATCCGGCGAGCAAACATCGGGCGACTATGCCTCGAACACCTAATAGCAACCGCTGTAACAGCCGAAAGTCTTTAATTGAATATGCTCGCACTTTAGCGAGGTTTAGAGTAAGCGAAAGTCAATTTAGTTAAATCGCAATGAACGGCTTTTCGAACGAATAGAGGTCCTTTATCGCGTTTCACGCAAGTTTCCTCGGGCCGCTCTCTACTTACACGATTAATTTGAGTCGATAAATCCGCATTAAAAGCGGGGGCCGGACCCAGCCAACCGCGCCGCTCTCTGTAAGTAGCCGCCATTCCGACCTTTTTGTTCTCGTTCCGCTCTCTTCTCCACACTTCTACCGGACTGTTTATTTATCTATTAACGTTTTTTGCGAACAAAAGTGTAGCACTGACGTTATCAGGGAGGAAATTGGTGAAGTCGTTGTGGTGGTTTGATTCGAGTAGGTTGGGCGGTGCTGGAGCGTCGGCGTATACGTCACTGGCCGCCGAGACAGACAGGCAGCGTGCGCGGCGCCTCTGAGCCCATTACACGTCTGCCCGATGCGGAACGCTCGATAAACTTGTAAAAACGCCTTCTGCCCATTTAATTTTATACCCTCGCTTAAGCGTTGCTATTGGCAGATTTCTTCCTTCTTTTTATAGGCCCGTCATTAACTGTATCGTGCGTTTATAATTTTGTGCTTTTTTAAGTTAATTCTATCGTTACATCAGGCTACAATTCTATCACTCAGGTTTAAGTCTGTATTAAAAAGTTACGCATAGAAAAGGTTTGAAGAAAATTTAGAGTATGAGTAGCCTATAATTTTTATTATATAGGGCTTGCTTATATAAAATGTTTAATATTATTTATTTTCATCTAACCTATTGATGTTGGTGTCGTATAATCTATTCACTGTATTAATCATAGTTTTAAAATAAAGTTATATAAATGGTTTTAGATTGTTTTTTAAACGCCCTTCATTACAATTAAACAATATCTGGTTATTTTAAACTCGATATAGAAGTATGATAGGAGAGTAAGAATTTCCTACTCGTATAGCCCCGTATTCCGTCTTATACGATTAATTCCAAGCCCTATATAAATATTCAGAAGATTAAAGTGTGTTATTGAATAACAATAAACTTTTGAATTTAAAAGCACTCGCCACGTCTTGATCCAAGAGAAGTAAGTAATATTGCTACAAAAAATATTTATGATGTCAAGTGATAAAGTTTACGTCGCGGTAAGAGTTTTATTCCTCTCGTGAACCGCCTATTCATACATCATCATTGAATTTAAAACTTTTTGTCTGTCTGTTAATTTATTTTTGAGTGTTGTAACATGATATTTTCAGAACTCGAACATACTTTACAATATATTTCAATCATCGTAGATTTCAACTGATATATATATACGCTTGAAATGATTTAATAACTTTCCAACACCCGTTACTTATAATAGGCTGGTTTCCTGAAAAATTCTAATTAGTCCGTCATTTACATTATAAAAAAAATATTGAACACATATTTTTTCCTTTGCCAATTAAACAAAAAATGACGAAGATATAGTGCGTTGAAGTTCCGCGTGACGTCACGACTTTGTACACTTTTTACCATTAAGTGACATCATTAGCCCCCACTCCCGAACTTTGATGCGCGTTAGCATTGTCAATTTTGATTGATATGATAAATCAAAAAATACGTGTTCAATATTTTTTGATAATCTAACTGACGGACTAATTAGAATTAATTTTTTTGTACTGAGGAAACATCCCTATTAGTTGGTATAAATCTTAAAAATGCTCCGACAAATAGCGTAACCTATTTCTCTCTCTATGGATACAGGATGACTTGTTATTTAATTCGTTGGAAATATTCGCGTCTTGCCTTCGGCGAGACGTTATCGCGGGTGGCCCTCTCAACGCCGAGCGCGCGCGGGCGGAGCGGGCGCGGGCGGTGCGGGCGGCGTGAGCGCTCCCCGCCGGGACTTAATTTGTTGCTCTCCTGGCGCCTCGCATCTCACTTTCAAACGGCGTAACGCGACCTTACCACGTTCCCCTCTTGTGGAGAGTGAACACGACGTGTACACACGCCACCGGAACTACCTCGCACGGTGACGACGTCCACGTTACGTTTTCGTGCTGTGAAAAATGAAATAAAATTGTCTATGCTATGAAACCTAAAGATTTTATGTAACTTTTATCTCAAAAAAACGACACCTTTTTGCTCTGCTATATTTATTACCAATTACAAAAGCAACTCCGGTAATTCTCTTTTAATATACGCTTTCATATTAGCTTCATTTGTAAATGACTAATATGTATTCAAACAAATCTAGTAAGTCGATGTTTACTTACTTCTAATTGTCGTATCTATTTGAAAATTTGCAAGTGTATG
The DNA here is from genome assembly GCA_947859335.1 of Tortricodes alternella. Taxonomy (NCBI): domain Eukaryota; kingdom Metazoa; phylum Arthropoda; class Insecta; order Lepidoptera; family Tortricidae; genus Tortricodes; species Tortricodes alternella. Next base: position 12,034,578 of record OX401974.1, read on the forward strand.
TACCTAATTGAGATGACAATACAATAATTTGATACCAACGAGCCGATCTGACCATGGAGCCAGGAGGTGAATAGTAGCTCTTCAATAGCTACTAGTAAACCCCTCGAGCTTGGGCTAATTTGGTTTGTTTTGACGAGTTCAATACATTATTACACTTGGTGACGAGGGTCTGATGATGGAGCCGGAAGGTGCAAAAATTGCGTTACTGACTTAAGTGTGCTTATTAGTTTTCTGTAAAATTTTAATTATTATTCGGTCAAGTGCTTAAGTTTAAATATATTCGTGTGCAAGACGCGCGATAATGTCAGAGCGTTCTATTAGAACGACGGCTAAAGCGGCTGTTTTAAGAACTGACGTTAGGTACGTTCCGCCTGATCTGTTAAGGTACTTGAAAGTGGTTTGCGATGGTTAACGCAAAAGATTGATGCTGGAGACAAACTCAACTTATTGAAAGTTTAATGCGGCGTCGATCCGTGTCGCGCTTGGAGCACGACAATCTAATCACAATGCCATAAAGGAGTGCACCGTAAAATATTTATGGGGCCCGGAGCAGGCACGCCTCGTACCCGTCATCGCTACCGCGGCCCATACTGTCTTAGCCGACACTATTAAACTGAACATGTAATGTCAAACAATGATCGATTTCTGTCATTATATATCGGTAATATTCTAAATATTTGCGTAAGAATGTGCTTATTAATGTCTCGCCAGCAAGGAGGAACCGTTTAAGTGGAACAAAATGACTGCTGAATATGATTAAATTTTACATAAGACTTCATGAGCCAGGGGCTCAATTAACGGCCCGGGGACCGACGGCCGCGCAGCTCGTTATACACCCGCACAAATTGGCGCCGACCACTGACTGTAACGATAATGACGTCCTGTGAGTAGTACCTACTGTACATCCGCTAACCTAACCTAACTCATCTCATGGGGCGTCCTAAAAGCTACTTTATACGATGGAGTTTCACATTTGGCAGTCACGCAATACTCGGTGGTTTTTGCGGCACATAAACAACCCGCACACGTGCGTCCAACCGCGTATCGATTGATTTGACTTAAAATGCATAGTTTTCAGGCTTGATGTCGATTAGTATCCGCCAAATTTTCCGCTGCGGGCGCTTGGCAACCGCACGCTGTGGCACGCCACAATCACCTATACAAATTGGGAGGTGTAGGTACTAGATGCTACCGACTATGCACCCACTGCTAGGTTTATAAGTCATAATGTATTAATAAAACCAATTTACAACTCACTCCGTATACACAGTAATAATTTAAAATATAATTATATATATAATATGTAGATTTTATTATTATGGACTCGCCTAAATAAATTAGCATTTTCTATAAATGCAATCGCGAAACGTGACAATTCCCGTTATCATACCGAACGGATCGACCACTGAAAGGTTTTTGAAAGCTCGCAGCGGAAACGATGAAAGGTTCATACGCTCTAAACGATCTAAAGCGAGTCAGTCGTGCCGATAACAGTACAGTACAATAGTATCAGTCGCATTGACTTTGTGTTGTGCGTAACAATTTTACAAAGGAATATTATATATATATATATATATAATATTTTTAGTAACTAGCTCAATAACAGTATTCCGTGACAATTGAAAATACGAATAAACCCGTAAGTTTCCCTTTGCTATCGAATACGTGATAAATCACAGAATAATGCGTTCTCCTCCGTGCCTCAAGCTTCGCCCCTAATGTCTTCTTAATGCTGTATGGAGTTGTCACATTGCACATTCTCAACTTTCAGATCTTTTGCTTTAAGGAAATATATTTGTAGCAACGGCAGTTTATGTTTAACAGTTATGTAGAAATTTGGCTATTCGAAAGTGTCAATAATTGCAAAATGAATGTCGCTGGCCATATTGCAAAGTGTATTAAATGATGCACATAGTTACGTTATATAAGACCAAAGTGAAAACAATGTATACCTATTATAGTTATAAGTGCATAGCGTTCGTCAAGTATGAAAAGCTCCATTTGAAGGAGAGTTTTTTTTTGCTCTTTGCCGTTGCCGGCTCACCGCGCTCTTTTTGTTCCACGAACGTGATCTGGCCGAGATGAAGCCCACCGACGTTATTGCTCCGTTCGTCGCTCCAATCGAGTTTGTTTCTTGTCGTCATAGTTTTGTTCTCTTTTGCGTATTAACATCAGTAAAATGATTTTCCGTTTTGACAATTTTCCCATCGTAAACTGAGAAATTTCCGCACCCACTTGTTGTCGTGACGTTATAGTTTTGTTCTCTTTTGCGTATTAACATCATTAAAATGGTTTTCCGTTTTGACAAATGTTCTATAGTAAACTGGGAATCAGCACCCACTTGTTGTCGTGACGTTTAAGACGTAAGCCCATTAAATTTTTGTGCTAGTCGCTTCGCCGCCATATCTCATGGCTCCTTAAGGCTCCGCTTCCAATATCATGCTTCGAGATGACAAACGGCTTGCAGTCAAATGTGACGTAATTTCTGAAACAGAATGTTGTACCATGAAATGCGATGCTATTTCGCGCATTACACAAATGCATTGTTGGTGCTTCAGTGACAAGAAAATCATGAAATTCTTGCTTTAGGCAAAGTAAGCTTTGGAGAGATCGATGTAAAAGCTCAAGCTCGCCTTGTACGAAAGAGATTGAAAAGTTTGTCAGAGCTTAGAATTGTTCTTTCTGCGTGCCTGATCTTAAACAGCCCTACCCTACCAAACCATAAATTATTACTGCGGAAAAGTTTTAAAGCTATTATAACTCTGATCCACAGGTATAAATCGTGTAATTCGCGATTCAGAAGGTACTGCGGAACTCAGATTATTTTCGGGTTTTCGTTTTATTATTACTGGTTTTTAATTTATCTTTCGTACGACGTAATGAGGTAGTGGAAGTGGTTTGTGATGTTGAACGTAGTGCAATAATGCGGCAATTTGCTTTACATTTATTTTTCTATTATAACGTTTACAGAAGTAATTGAAGTAAGTTAAGCGGAGACGTATTCACATGTCACAAACAGAAGCGGTAGATCTGTTCACAGGCGAAGTACGCTGGATGGATGGAGCAGTTATCTGCATATCGCTTGGTTACGCCCGTTGTGGCCGCCATGTTTATTTTTAGTCTCGCGTGTACATTCACTATTGCAATGAAATTTACAGCGATTCAAGCGGCTCGCCCCGCTTACGTTGGCTCGCCGCTCGCAGTGCGCCGGACTCTGATAGCGTCGACTACAAATGACAAGCAACCACTATTTCAAAAATGTCTGCTATTTTACCCAAGGATTCCCTCCCGGTCAATGAACAATAATTCTTTAGCAGAACGGGTGTGACTTTTATGGATTACTTTTATTACTTACTATAAAATCTTTAAATATCTTACACTGAAATAGTAGTATAGTAGTATTCAATATCTTTTTGTTAATTATCATCTAGCTTTTCCTGAGTTTCGCCCGTTTCATATGCCTAGTGCACCAATTCACGGGCATTTATTGGGGGTTGTTTTGGATATAGCATGGGCATTTACGAGTATGTCAATATGAGACAAAAGCTTCGGAGTCCAGTTCGTTCAGCCCTGAATAAGTAACAAATTCATTCATATATTAAAAATAATTCGCATTATACCATAAAATACCAGTTAGGAATATTCGCTCCAGAAAAGGAATTGACCGATTTTTGGAGGTACCACGCGTGTCGCGGCAGTTAATAATACCCTTGTTCGTCAAAATACCATTACCCACACGGAGCGGCGGGTCCCCCTGTCAAGCTGAGATTTGGCGTAACTTAGTGACTGATTAGCAATTTCTGTTTGCTGGCGGGCGCGACAGGTGGTCGGGGTAGCAGGAGGGAGCGCGGTCGCCTGACCCGCAGCTTCTTGCCTGATTGATGGCCGACACTCGCTCCGCTCTGACACTTTGACTCGGCTTCTCATGTCTACACTTCAATGCTTAAATTTAACTTACAATGTTTTCAACTATGCTTTAAAAGTTATAGTTTCCGCTAAACGAACTTAACGACCGACGCTATCCAGTAATGCATAAATCCATTTTCCATTTTAAACAGTGAGTAAGTTCGATAGATAGAAAGTTTGGTACGGCGTCTGACTCGATCGTCTAGTCATGCGTCTTGTGTCAAATCACGATCATTGTGTGTAAGGAGCGGTCCCACGCTCCGCGGCCGCGGTCTAATAACCCGAGGTCAGGTCCGGAGCTCATGCATATTCACGGGTCGACCGGCGGTTCATCTGTAACGGTCCTGCGACCGGTTGTTTGGGCTCATTGTTGTATGTCCACATGGCCGCCGTTCCACAAGGCGCCACTCACCCTGCGCCGGCGCCACCCGCTTGCGACGTCTGCATATTTTCTGCAGTCATCACTATTGTGTTTTTAAATTCACCAGTATCCTGCTGATGTATCAACGATTATTTTTAAAGTATAAACGCCACAGTATTTTATACCGCTCTTGCGAATTGCCATGTGCGAGACATATGCCAAAAAATATTAAAATATATAAGACTGCTGGAAACGGCTGTGACTGGATGATAAATGAATAAAGAATTGATAGCATTTAAGAGGACTGTGAACCAAAGGCAAAAATCACCCTTTGCATACAAAAGGCGATAACGGTTTCCACCCGTTAAATGTTAACCGATTTTGACCAATTTTTGATAGGTTGTTAGTCAGAACAAAATCTGGGTCTATGCGTTTTTTGAATTTTAATTAAAGACAGAATAATGCCGAAATTAGTTTTGTATGAGAATACTGAAACCACAATAAAACTGAATTTATTGATTATTGTGAATAAATTAAAACGTATAGACCTAGATTCTGTTCTGACTGAAAACCTATCAAAAATTGGTCAAACTCGATTAACATTTAAGGGGTGGAAATCGTTATCGCCTGTTGTATGAAAAGCCGTCGATTCACACTCCTCTTAAGTCAATGAACTATTTTTACAATCTTGGTTTGTCTGGTTCTCTATGATATTTACGCAAAGTGTAGCATTTTATTACGGTGCGGCGGTTTATTAAGATTACAAAGACCGGGTCAGTTTGAACGCCGCTGCTAGATATTTATATTATAATTAGGTGCCAACGACAGCGCTGGCGGCCTGTAGGGTGCAAACGTAATTTAAATGTACCAAGTTCCCATTTCTATACGAATGTTATGCATGATTAAAACAAATATAAATAGTGAAGGGAAAAAACATCACTTCCTGCCTCTAATTCGATTTGTAAACACTTGTTCTCATTGGAAGTAGTTATTAGATCGCAATGTTTCTGATAGGTACTATTTATGATAACATTCCGGCTTCAAGCAGGCTCGCTGATTACTTAAACTTATAATTATAATAAAAAATACATTCACTGGTTAGTTCTTATGCATCCGAGTGTAAGATACTGCAGACGGTGGCAGCACCAGTTTGATTCATTGAATTCTGAAATTGTAATCATTGAAATCTGTCGTTCTATCTATTTCGGATATCCATTCGGTCCAAAACATTCCGCATCGCGTAGGACAAATCGATTTAGTTCAGTCTATTTGTAGATTTATTTGATTCGATTGACATCGATCTATCCGTAGCTGCTACTTTTTTATTGTGCAAATTTATATACGTTTTTGTTATTGTTTTCAGACTCGGTACACCGATTTAAATCACGGTTCTATTAAAATTGTAGTTTATGCAACGGTTGCATAATGATAGGCCTTAAAACACTAGTGCGGTTTTAAGAAACGAGCTTTTAGCGAGTTTCATAATAAGATCGCACGTGTGTTTTAAGGCCAAATTATGCAGAGTTGCATACATAACTTTATCTACACACATATTATAAATCCTCCATGATGGGTTCAGAAACAATATTTTCTGGCAACAAGTTATTTGTTGCAATCGTGGCTGCATATTTCCGATATCCGGCGCATTTTCACATCACACACACTCCGAGAAGACTACTTACTATTCATATTTTCAACTAAAATGTAAATTACAAACAACTTTTTCTATTCAATTCAACAACAATTCTACTTTCGTTCAGCAAAACACCAACATAATGGCGGCAATTCGATCCTCCGTCAAGACCATTTTTTTTAAATCATAGACAAACGAATGAAGTCTCTATTCTCATGTCACTCGAGATCAAATGTTGTGCAATTTATATTAAAAAAACATACTGAATTGACGTTTCGTATCAATAACTGTTTTAATATCTATGGATACTAGAATAGAGACCCACTTGAGTTTTGACAGCTGTTCCAAATTTAATCTCATTTCTATACTAAAAACGATACGGGAATAACATTGCAGCACTGGTTTTTCCTAGTTGGGTGTAGATAAAAAAGTTTTGAAAACGGTGTTTATTAAAAATGTGAACTTACAGTGTAATGTAATGCAGAACACACCACCTAGTGTTAGCGCGATTTCATCATGGCAAGCAGTAAAATAAAGATGGTGCAGTAATGCATTTTACATTTTGAAGGATCATTAAACTGCGCATTACACGGCGCGGCCCGTCGAGAGGCAATTAAAAAGTACTGTTAAGACGAAGCTCGTAAAAATGAAGTCGTGTTCGCAACTGATTAAAAAGTCTTCTCTACTCTTAGCGCACGCTCAATTTTTAATCAAATTTAGGCAAACTCATAGCTTCTGCTTTTTTATCATTGACCATAGATGAATACTTGAAAAACACACGGCTTTACTCACGATTTATTGTCAGAAATAGTCAGACATGTGTCGAACTTGAATGGAGTCCTTCTTCAGGGTTTCAGTGCGGTCGCGGTCAGAGCAACCCGCGCACACAAGACACACACGCGTGTGTGTTTCAAGTATTCATAATGTCTCACGAAAGTTTTAATTTGACTACGATAGATGAACTTAAATTTAATTGGTGTTTGGTATAATGCAAAGTAAATTTTAGTGTTAAGTGCATATTAGCGTTCGTTTCAAGCAAAGGAAAACGAATAAACTTAGCCACGATACATAGTGTAGTTTAAGCAGCGATGCTGCGATGCATACTTGTTCGCTGTCATAATTTATCAATTAACACAGAAACTCCATCGGCTTCCAGGTGAATGCCAATTAATGTCATACTCTGAAGGACTTTGCCCGCAGAGGTATACTCTCCGATTGTGTAGACCGACGTATTCCCGGGAAATTTGGCGTTTCCTAAGCGACATACAACATAAATTTAAAATGTTCAACGAAACTTAAAACGAAAAAATAAGCAGGACTAAGTAGGTACTTTTTAACATTCACTAAATATATTTGCTGGATTTTTTTCACTAACTGAATACATTTCAGATTTTAATCTTGCATATTATTTTTTAAATTGTTAATTAAAGTACTACTGAAAAACAATGACGTTATACCGTTTTTTTTTTATTTAAGATAAAAGATACATCGATACAATCCATGTTACAAAACAAACTATGAAATATGTGTAGTTTGTTTAAAAAAAATCGCTTTCATTATTATAATCTCCATAATCTTGTTTGAATCTGTGGAATCAATTTTAGCTTTTAGTGTAGTACTAATTAAGTTTTGTCTAAGCTTAAAACAGTTTTGTAATCGTAATTGTATTTTCCATAACCTAAAATCAATCGATTCTTAAAATCGATTTTTACTTAAATCGGATTACCTTCACCTCTATTTGCGTCATTTGACAAACATCAAAAAGGACTTTAAACATCTCGCCAACTATTTTGAAACTATAATTTGACATTTAGTATCATGTCAATTATGTATGTAAGTAATCATATAATCGGCCAAATACTCGTAGACAAATATATATCTTGATTTGCAATGGACTTCTGATAATAAAATTTGCACATTTGTGCAATGATAAATAAGAAATGTTATATTTATAACCTCCTCCTTTTTTGAAGTCGGTTATAAATAAAAGGGCATGTCATGAAAAATATAATGTTTTTGTACTGTTGTAAGTTAAAATACAACCAAAAACATAAATGTGTAAAGGGGACCAAGTTCGATACAAAAGACGTACAGTAATATTGTCGGCTTGGCCGAAAAAAGTCTTGATAAATAATTCTGCCTAATCATTTAATTTTTTCATTTTAAAGAAACAGTATGTCCAATTCGAAACGGTGTCGCCTAAATTTAACCTTTTCAGCGCCACGTCAAAAACAAAAGTTGTCACTCACACGCCAAGCATGTCTTAGAAATAACACGAATTCCAACCTTATGTAACTAGTGAAGGACTCTTTTGCTCTGTATGCCCTGACGGATATATACATCGTTAGCGGTGAACCAGTGGTGCGGATACATCCGTCATTGGCGTTGAAAAGGCTATAAAATTCCCTAAACTTAAAATAAGAAACGTCAAACTCGATTTTGTATAGCATTAATCTGTCAAAATCGAGTTTGACGTTTCTTTATTCAAATTTAGCTACTTTTAAATTTAGCGAACACAGTTTCTAATTGGCCCCAGTCTTAGTTCAAATCATTTTAAGAAATTCTTTAACAAACTTAGATCTAAAATACGAGAACATCAAGGCTATAACTAAGACAGATACGGTTAACTATAAACTTGGTTTCTTCCTTTTCCGTCTATTTTGAACAGACAAAAGCCTTTGCTATTTCAATATATTTCCACCGTACCAGTCCACCGAAATATCTGAAGAATCTGTATCTTTTTAGAGCAAAAAGGAACTTAGAGGTTGCTTCAATCCAAATAAATCTGCATTTTCCCGAATTTCTTTTCAAAACCCGGATGTTTTAAAATTGTTGCCGAAACAAAGTTCAAATGCTGTTCACGGACACACATATATCCTATTGCGAAACGTCTTGTGAGACCATGGTCTGATATGTGTACGGTTTTATTTGCGGCTACAGTGATATCGCTTTGTACATATTTAGAAACCTGCGCAGGTCGGTGCAGAGTTATTTAATACGCGGCCTATTTGCGGTCAGTCTGTCGCCTACAACCAGCTCGTACAAGACGCCTCATAATCAACCTGCCTTAAAGTTTTCGCAAAAATGTTTCGCCTGGCTTAATATTCAATACCTACCCGCTAGTCAACGTGGCTTTGTTTAGCAGATGAACAGACTTTACGTCCCGCCACGTGCTTAGAGTTCAAACTCGACAATCTTAATTAACAAATTAATTAGCTATCTTTTATCGTCTCCCCCGTCACGCTTACGGCTTTAATTTGTAGGTACGTAATTTCATAATGGGACCACACTCCATGGTTGATACCTATATCAGGGTATAAGTCTTGCTGTGGAATACATTTTTCATAATAAACCGCAAGTAGGCCCGGGGATTGTTAAAATTTAACGTATTTACTTTTGCTTTATTGTTTTTAAGAATTCATTTGAAATACCTTCTAGCAGACTCTTTGTTTTACAACTTTTATATAAATTGTTATTAGGCGATCCAGTGAAACTTTTAAGCGAAGAAGAAGGCGGCGGAATCGCAGTATTTTCTTCTAATAAGAATTGAGCCCAAATGCAAGTAATATTGGACCACTTCTCTTCTTCAATTCCGAGCTTCCGGCTAACGAGTAGGTACGCGTGCGACAAACCCAATAAGTGGGTCAAGTGACATACCTTTACTGTATAATAATACCTAGTGAAGAAATAGAATGTCATACCACAGTCTTGGACTGTACACATCAAGATAAATAAAAACAAATGTTTTTTTTTTAATCCACTTTTTAAAAGAGATCAAAAGTATGAGCTAGCAAGTATAATTAATTTGTGAGCCGACTTTTATTTGATTGAAGGAATATTTCCTGAATGTAACTCAATGATCACGGTATCACTTAAGCGAAAATACATGTGTTACTTTTGTTGGCGTTTAAGGTTTTACACCTATCGACACCATGATTTACATAGACGACAACATAAATTACCTGATCCATTATTTCGACGACTTTAAATTCGTTCATTCATAATTCCCTGACGTATAAATGTAGTGGTAGCGTATTTTCGTTCTGGTAGAGGCGCGCCGGAGGAACAATCACACACGCCCGGCTAATTGAAGTCCAATGTCGCGCAGGCCGCCCACGGTGATTGATACCCGCCGTCGTCGCAGCTTCTAATTCGATTGTGTTATTGTTTTGGACGCGCACCGACCAACCGAGGCTCCGCTCGATTGGAACATCGACTATGTTGCACTATGGCGCCGCGATTTTTAAGTAAAAGTTATTCGAGGACGTATCACAATAATTATTTAATAATGAAGCTGGCTGATCTGAAATAAGGAAACTTTTGACGCTAATGTACAAATAGAAAAGTAATTAAATTCCGGCAGTTTAGAAGTATTGTTACTCTACATACTATCACTCGGGCATGCTCTCGGGTCAGCCGCTACTGGTGCATCTCCCGATATTTGCTTGTGGCATGACGCGGGCGCGTACGGTACACGCCGCGGACACATTTAAGCGCGCGATGTACCTTTGTTTGAAGAAGAACTATTGTTCTGTTTATACTTTGTCATAGATATGACAAACAAAACAACTGCTTTTATTTTAATTGCCCCGGGCTTCTTAATCATTTAATCCTTACTTTGACTAGTCAAACTATTGGCGAAATAGAGACTAGAGTGTTTAGAAGGTTATTTTAGGCGTCTTTAACACATTATTCCCTAGAACTGAAATAAGCACTTTCAACTAAATAAAAATGTACCTATTTATGTATCCCATTTTGAAAAAGACCTCATTGCACCATCCATGACCAAACGGTAGCCCTTAATATAATAGCGAACTCGAACTACTCTCTAAGCATTCCAGGCACTTACCACGAAGTTGAAATAACTAAATTAAACTTTCCTAATACTTGACCACCCTGAAAGCAAAGTAGCATGTAGCTTGGTGGTAGGTAGGTAATTAGTCGCGCCATATTGCCATCAATATCCATTAGGGGCGCCGCACGCGACGGCCACTATGACGATTACACCGCGCTAAGATATGCAGCGAGATCGCGCGATAACACCACAGACACTAAACAGGACATAGCTCTGGAAGCCGTAGATAGAACTACCTTACGTGAATCAGTACCGAATCGTCCATGAATCGAAATAACCACGACTTCAGATGAAATAAAAACCACATGTCCAATAGGGAAGATGCATTTTTTTATTTCATGTTGTATTGGAAAGTGCTGCGAAATAGAAAACGATCTGCGTACGCAAAACATTATTATGTTGTTTATTTTATGAGTTATAAAGCTTTGAAAAGTCACTGTTCATACCACTCGCGAAAACACTCCATACAAAATGGACGACAACAATGACGTCACAGCATTTGTTGACGTTACAAAATGTATGGCGTTTAAACGAAATCTGCAATTATTTCATTTTAATGTCGCCCATAAAGCTGAACGCCAAAATCACAAAACGTCAAAAACTTATAATTTCACGTATGTCACGTTGTAAAGATATTGAGTTTAATAGGTAAAGCCTAACTTGATAATATAACCAGCCACTTGAAATACGAATACGGCCACCACAGCATGACGTCGTGAACGGAATTTTTCACGGCACGATGCCGTATCGTGGAACGACGCGGCGCCGCGCAATGGCCCGATGCGGCGCCGCGTCGTGCATTTTCACGGTGCGGCAACGTGCCGTGCCACGACGCCGCGCCGTTTCACGGTACGGCATCGTGCCGTGAAAAATTCCGTTGCACGTCGCCCTTATTTCTATAGCCATAAAGGTGATTTGCAACGGTATTTTTCACGACACGACGCCGTACCGTGGTTATGTAGCGGCGCCGTGGAACGACGTGCCGTGAAGATGTGGCCACTGGCCAGGACCTACCTCTTATCTTTCAATAATAACAACAATTGACTTCGTTTCTGTTTGTCATAACCTGAATTTTTATACATTTAAAAGGAAAAGTAATGGATAATATTCACAATATTATTGATCTGGACTGGAACCACCACGATTCGAATTGACTATTTGCTTTTTTCGGTGATATCGTTTTTGACAATATGTAGTTTGGACATTATGCGGACTAATTGCTAATTTAATGTTCTGCGTTATGGATGTTATGCTAATGGAGAAAAATGCTTATAGGACGTCTGACATTTCGCTTCTTGGTCAATTTGCATCGCTGGACATTTTGGACGATTCGGTACTAAGCGCTTTACTAAATTTTTACCGACTCCAAACAAGGAGTTTATCAAATCGACTAGGATATTTTTGAGGACAATTTTTTTAAATTACTGTAGGTAAATAATTATTCATGTCTCACAAAAGTTTAAATTGAATTAAAACACGTTCCGTGGTAAAATATTTTGCTCTGTATTTTCGAAATTCCGTTCCTTAAAAGAATCACGATATAAAATCATTCGTTCTGAATTTTCCTTCCTTAACTTACGATATTGATAGTGTTTCACAGCAGCAATATGTTCGTTACAAAATTATTGAAGCTTGAATGCTTGAACTATACGCAAAGGGATAGGGCTATTATTAAAATATCGGATGGACAGAACGTGCAACGACCGGCCTGGCATGATCCTGTTTAATTCGTAACTTCTTCACCTCCTGCCGCCGGTGCGACGATACGCCTAAATAGAAAGGGTTGCCCGCTGCCCTAATCTTTGAACTATGACTTGACCGTTATAACGCATTTATAATTTGCTCTTCGATTATTTAGTAGACGGCGTGCCACGCTGAGATACGAATAAATTAGTTTCGTGTTTGGGAACAAAGCCATCCAAAGTTTGAGTAACGGTCACAGGATCATTGTAAGAGTTAAACTTATTCCACTATCAGTTGAGTGCTACGGAATCTGCTTTATTGTTTAGTTTGCCTAGCGGATTGTTTAATTTGGTTTGGACGCCTGACCAGTGCTTTTCGACTGAATAGGTCTACTTGTTTAATGTTAGAAAATAAAGTTATTGTTACAGTTCCATTTCTGAAAGAACTGATTTTAAACTCTCTATGCTTTATCAATACTCATAGTGTAAGAATGTATAAAAATTATTCAGAATAGATATCTTTAACAGTAACTCTGTTTATTCTATAAATATCAGGGTTGTCCACCTTTGAACTGTGACCGAATTAAATGGAGTGGCCTTACCTTACGTCGGGTCAGCGGTCCCCGGCGCGGCGTCGCGCTGTTGGGTGTAAACGCGCCCTAACTTAACGCAGCATCTACGCTCATTTACATAGTCAGGGTATCTTATGCACTCTGCCTGCACTCGCTTCTCACTTTATAATTCAAATAATCCACGCGAACGTACGGCGGCGGCAATGTGAGAATTTGTAACGGAATTTTTACTGGGCATTTAACCCCAAATTCTTTCGTTGTTATCAAAAGTACTAGAAGCTCTTTCATGCTTTATAATTCAGAAGGGGAAATTATGTTAGTGTATATAACACGGAACAAGCAAAAAGTGGTAAAATGTTATTGGGAGGATTATTTTTATAAGTAAACTTTTTTTTTTTTTTTCAGTATATGAATTACACGTCTTCTAATGACTTAATTGTTTTTGAAATCATTATTTAGACATTAGATTTAAAATAAAACAAGTAAATGGGTCAAAATCCGTTAAACAAGTTTAACTAGGTAGTTTTCATAACACCTTAGTTGAAGGTTTGATTAACCATTACGCTGGCGCGTTATGGGGCATTGTTCGGCGACGCAAGACCGCGGCTCGCTCCATGCTAACCACAGTAGCCTTGCTCCGACTGATGTTATCAAATTAGATAGATGTATGACGTCACACTACCAGTACGCTAATTGTCAAACGACGCCGCGATCAGAAAACCTCGTCTAATGATCAACCTCAGGGAACCATAGCACAGACAACGTGCAGCTGCAATAATTCTCAATACAGTTAATTTTCCAAAGTTAAACAACAAACACCTGTACACTTAAATTCCAAAAACATTAAATTCTGTTATTATTCGCACAATGGGGTGGAAGCGCCACCCTAACTGAGCGTTAACGTTGCAATGATATTTCATTTGCACATTATTTCATATAACGTAACTTTTTAAACGATCAATAGTGCTATATCGAAAATGTCTAAGATTTTGTAATTTAACAAGTCAAGACAATGTTGGTATCGTTGTCTAGTAGGCGCGTAGGCCGGCCTGTACAAGTGGTGGCTTCCTTCAATGTTACATCACCCGCCCTGTGATTCACGCATTCTGATCCGCGATCTACAGTTTGTTATTCCGACTCAACTACGACCTCGCGACGAGGCGCTCTTCTGCCTCAATTAGCCACGTCCTTGTAACTCCATATTAGATATACGTATGACACCATCAGCTACATCGAGCAGTCTGTAATAAATGATGCGTTATTATTTAAGTTCAACCAAGCTTATCGGCAGTCCATTCGTCACGCTAATCCTTTTAACGAGTTTTTGTCTGTCTCTGAACAAGCCACTATTCCGCGGTATAATAGAATAGAACTAGTTAAGTTTAGCAACTATTAAACAAAGCTGATTGCAGCGGAAAATGGAACCCAAATTCAAACTTGGTGGAATATTATGAGTATGTCATTTATAAAGTAAGTGCATTAATATAGGGAGCGGGAGCAGCATCTTTGTGTACCCCCGCTGTGCGCCTTTGCTCCTGATATGAAAAGCAGTTTTCTGAGAAATAAATAATAGAACGACAGGCTCAAAACCTCATGCACTTGTTTATTTAAAATGCCCTAAGGAAAAAGTTAAAAAAGTCAAGATGAAATAACACTTGTTTTTCATCATTCAGTTGCTGTGCCTGAGGTAATAGCGGTAAATGAATTTCACGCAGACGAAGTCGCGGGCAAAGATTAGTAAGTATATAAAACCAATATTTATCCAAATAAACCTGAAAGCTTTTGATACTAAAAATCACCTCCGGTTATCCCTCGAATCTTAAATTTTACCCGATCGCTAATTTCTTTACCTTCATAATCTCCTTGCCGGATTTATCCCGACAAATTCCTTTCGGAGGTGGAAATTCCGCACACAATTCAAGCAACATGATACCCCTAAGTAAGTATTCCCAGACGGCTAATGAAACTTCGCAAAGCCAACACGAGACCGCGCTTATTTAGAGACGGCGATGTCGAGCAGATGACGCCGAAACAAATCTCAATATCTGGCATATGGTATGAATATTTAGAGCGGCAGAACGCAACGAACGCTTCTCCGCACGGTTATAAGACATCGAAAATAGATTGTGCGAACGGGGTTAGACGCACCTGTTTGGCTTTCAGGCTTGTGCGGGGTTGGGGTCGAGAGCGCGGGGCAGGGCGGCAGATTCATTATTAATGGCCCACAATAAGACTCCCTTATTTACGAGCTGCGGCAACCGAGTCAAACCGCATCGCACACGCGATGCAGCTCATTCCGCAATGGCAACACTATTTTGGAATCCGTTAAAGCAACAATATTAATTATTACTAAATAACCTTTACAACTACAAACACAGAATTGGAGTAACATTCCTGGTGTGTGCTATTTACTCACTATCAGTCAACGATATCTTACACTTAATGTACTACGGGGTTTTGGCGAAGCCTTTACAAAGTTTTAATAAAGAAGTAATTTTGTGGAAACCCAAACATCCCAAGTAAATTCTTAAATCACAAGCTATGTATATACATAAATACATTAACCATGTTCTATCTTATAATGGCTTACGTGGCATTTTTGTAACTAATTTCCAGCTCTATAAGACCGATATTCACAAAAAACAAAACTATTGCGTATGATTTGATACGGCTCTCTTCGCCACGTCAAACGCCTACCACTTTTTTGTGATGCGGTCATTTGGCCCTGATTCAATCGGGTTAATTTTCGACCATTAAACGTTATCTCGTTTCTGGTCGTGACACTCGCATGTAAGGCAATCACCACAGGTTTTCAGTGGGAATGACAAGTTCAATAAACTGTATTAGTCAATCGTGTCTATTGTCACCACACCTGACGTCGTGTCGGACCAAAGGATAAAAAACCTATTGAAGCGCAGATGGAAGTAGCGATGTGCTCTAAACGATCACGGAGAAATCGTTTACCAATCAAATCCTACTTTATTGAATTACAATATTCTTATTTCCAATTCCTTATACTGCGAAAGCAATTACTATGGTTGTCTCTGTTAGTGCCCTATACATTTTTGAATAAGTACGTACAGGATACATAGGATACCCTGTCTTACGCAGATGAATATCGGACGTGTTTTATTTAGTACAGAAAAATAATAGGATCCTCTAGAAAAATATATAGGCGCTCGAAACGTCGAAGTCACGATATATCCAAATACGAGTGCAGAACAATATATACAATATGAGTCATTGAATCCATTAACTACTTTGCCGTTTTTATGTTACCTGGTGATATGAACAAGAACCAAGGAACCAATGGCAAATTATTCAAGCAATTCAAAGTATCTTTTAAACTGTTTTTTTTTTAATATTTTATATAACTCATGTTTTATTATAATGGCAAGCATAAACACATACAACAGGGTGTCATTTTTGACGTTGACCGTCCGGTCTTCGTAATTTGATGCAATCCATATTATACATACATTATCACATTCACGTTATAAAGTCATTGATAGAAAACTTATAAAAATGGATCAATCAAAAGAACAAAATGGCTATCGGGCTAAATGCGTGTACAAATAGTCTGCCGAGAGGCGGGATGAGGTAAGCGACCTTAAAAACCACTTAGCGGCAGTGCGCTCACGGCACGGCGCACCTCTCGCTGCGTTTCTTATTACTTAGCGAATAATTCGGGTAATAACTTGCTTCTAGCGTACTTTCAAACAATGCTCTAATATAACGAGGCCGCTGAATACGACTAATTAATGGAATTTATATTTATGTAGTCATCGTGGATCTTCTGATTTAATTACAAGACTGCTAAAATTAAAATCGTGCACACTGTATATATTTTTCTTACAGATTACTTTTCTGCAAAGGATCGAAACGGATATTATAGAGAATACCAATACTTCCAAGTTTTCGCCTAGGTATACAACAACCGATAACAATGGATGCCAATAGAAGTCAGTCATTTCCGCGCCCACATCAAGGATCCGGAACCCATTTGGGTTCACGTTACCCTTGGAAAGATGTACAGAATTCTGATTTTATAAAACTGGGAAACACGCTAAAGCCTTTTTGTAACGATACGTATTTTTAACGATAAACTTATTTAATTTTTTGTAGTTTTACTTCCCATTTGTTATTAAATCTAAATCACTTTAAAAGTAGGCCGGGTAGACATAGTTATGCATAAGAATCATTATATTTTAATAGAATTTAAAAACTATATACCGGGTATATAAAAATTAAATCTTATGAAAGCTTATCATATAAAGCCAAGCTATATTGAAGTGCTATTGTCGGCTTTAGATCTATGACAAAAACGCAATAAATTACTCATATGAGATCTTCGTGCTCCCAACGCGGATTAGCCAATTACACCGATGCGCTTCAAGGAAGCTAACTAGTTTCTAAATTCTTCGTATATTTAATTTAGCTTAATTGGTGTGTGGATACACAGCGGCAGGCAGTCGACCGAGAATTTGTGCCTCTTTGTTGGCGAAATCGCGTTTAATTTAAAACGGTACCCTCGCGAATTATGCTCCGAATGAGTGATTCTCTTCTCCTATAACTTACGTGCCATTGTTTAGCAGAAACGTCTCAACTGAACTTACAGTTTCCGATTTTTCCATCCATTGTTTGAAGCGGAATATAATCTGTAATCTTGAATAGGTATCCTAAAACAACGAAGCTATTCGCGAATTCGTGCTTCTGATACTATGAACAAATTGCAGCTGCTTTAAATGGGCGTCGAAGCCGAATTCACGAATCGTAAAAAGGTACTTAGAGAAAGGACCTAATTGCTCACACAGATGCTGTACTCTACTCATGCTGTTACTCCGAGAATATACAATTTTATTAGATTTTTATTGCTTTTAATATGCACTGTTTAAGCTCCTCAAGTTGCACTTAGTTGCCATCTAAACAGTTAAGCTTTTAAATGAAAGTCTCCGTAGTCATAATTGTTGTTATCATGATCAATAATTTATTAAACAACTCACGCATTCAAGTTTTAGTTTAAATGAAACCTTCTCCCACAACTTATTGAAAGAAAGGACGAAGTTTCGTATGAGCGTGGGTGCTTTTTGCTCAAATAGCAATGATCTGAATGATACAGGAAACGCGACGCGTGCGCAGTGAACTGGCGAGGAGATGAGCCGCGTGGGCGCACCCCCGCTGGCTTATTATTGCTGAACGATGGGCTTAACTTTATAAGATCGCAGACAGTCATGAATGAGAATAATAACGGTTAATTTGCGTTCCTCGTGAATTGGGATGTGTCCCAATTCTTGTTGCCCCTGTCTGTAGTTTTTTATTCACTTAATGTGCTGCTACCGTGTGAACTTCTTACCCCCACTCCACATCTCAGATTATTATTATCATTATTATACTATCAACCTACTCCTTAATCTTCAGTTTGGATTTTGGAAGCTAGGACTAATTTAGTTAGGCTTTCTTGGTAGTTTCGGCTGTCAGTAACACTGAACTGGGAAACAAAGTGGGTTTTTGCGGAATAGAATAAGTAAGAGGCTATACAAGATCTTTAAATTAACACTCATATGATAATTGCAGCGTGTGTCGCGCCTGGTTTATTAGCCTTTTACTTTTTGTCACCTTACGCAAGCTGACAAGACACGGTTAACCTAAGAAACTATTTCATTCTTCAACAAATGGTCCACCAGCGTAGTACAAATTCATAGGTCTTCGGTCATTCGTCCAATTACCGTGGTGTGCACAGCTTGATGTCCGGTATCCGGGCAAAGCATGGGTTCGGTGTATTACATGTGGTACGATCGGTAACCGTGTTCTTGTATAGTCAATGTACTCTTGCGCACTACATACTAAGCCTCCGCCTGTGTGCGTGGACGTTCGGCGTGGGAGGGGGCAGTGCATTTTTTGCGGGTATAAGATGAACGACGGGTACGAGTTCGTTGAACCTGATCGCGAGCTCGACGCCGAAATTCGCCAACAGAGCGCATCTGCCGATCTGAGACGCGTGCATTTTATTTCAAAATATCCAGTTTTTTTAGAAGATTAAGGCCATGTGTTAGATATTTGCAGCATTTTGAGCCGCAGATTTACATGATACTTTAAAACTTTATGCTGGATATATAAAGGGATTAAAATGTATATTTATTTACCTTTACGACGATCTACGATTAGTTATTGCGGTAACACTTTTGCTTTGCGTGTCGGAAGCGGTACGCATTATGAGCATTCGTCTGGCACGACGAAACAGCTGTCCTGGTATCTTTGGCCACTCATTACTTGTTCAAATATCGTCTTAAAACACGCCAACTAATTAGTTATGATGCTGTGCCCATATTGGGTCTTTCAACTGAGAAAATTTTAAGTTGTTTAATCAGTGTGACGAAGCTTCATGACTTTATGGAGCGCATAAGCTCGCTAGACAAAGTAAGTCGGGTACGCAAGCACATTCACCAGCGGCCAAATTAATGTGTAATATATATTCAAAGCAATGCTTTGTTACGCCGCAATCAGTGACATAGCTGTTATTATAAATTAGTGACTATTAAATAAATAAAAGCTTCCGCGATAACGCGAACAAAGTTCTTTCAATGAATAAAATAATTAATTTGATGGAGCTGAAATTTTATAAATATAGAGCATTAAATTTGAAATTTTAGACATGGCAAGACGAGGAGTCCTTGATGAAGCTTTTGAAAAATAGTTATTGCCCACCGGCCCTAGCAAGGTTGACACAAGGATAAGTTGAACCGTCTTATCTGTAATTGGGGTCTCTCTCACACTAGTGCCAACGAAAGAGATAAGAGAGATAAACGGGTTTAACCTTTTGGCCGCCGTTGTCGACTATGCGTGACAGGCTACACAGGGTAAAAAAGACTTTCAATACCTTCACTTAAAGTTGAAATTCCTGTTACTTTTCAGACATGCTTGGCGGCCAAAAGGTTAACTTATCCCCGTGTCTGGCATGCTAGGGCCACAGGCAGAAATAATACGCACCTCCGACTTTCAAACATACTTCCATATTGGACACTCCGCAGTCCAAATGGCATATATACTGGGAAAGGCGCCCAGGAGCCCAGCATTCGGAGTGTTTTTTTCTAATACCCAGAATTTTGATTTGTGTCCGAGAACTATGGATTCGCCCCAAATAACACTAAACCAGCATCGGCAAAAAATCCGTTAGGTAGACATGAGACTAAACACATCTGGTGCGTTCACCAAACGAGGCACATGCTGCTGAGAGCAACAAGATGATAGAAGCACGTGGACTTGGCACAGTTTTAACGACTGAGCAGCAGCAGAATTCAGAATAATTATATAAAAAATAATTATTATTTTTATCCCAATAACTAAATAATATTACAGTTTGCTTCCTGGTGGTCGGTACACATACCAATAATTATAAAATCACACCCAATAATAAACATCATAAATAAATGATTATTTGAAAGAAAGAAAGAAACATTTATTCACTAACACAGAAGACACACAGAGTAACATAAATAAAAATTTAAACAATAAAAACAAAACGGTGGTGTGTGTGTCCTCGCGGCTGTGAATGGGACACTGGCTCAGCATAATGCTGAGGTATAAGACACCTACAGCGCTGATTTTCAGCCAGCACCGTTTGTGACTCACGGAGCGCTATACATATAAATACACTACATGCAAATAATTATTTATTTACTAATACTTAGATGGATTGGTTATACATACATATATATATATATATATATATATATATATATATATATATATATATATACATATATATATATATATATATGTATGTATGTATATATATATATATATATATATACTTAATATTGTGATAATGTGTACGTGTGTGTTACTACTAAATTACTTATTACAGCAGCGTCAAAAATAAAAAATAAAATAAAAAGAGAACAAGATAAGAAGTTGTTAAACTTAAAGTGCTGGAGTAACATTATTTGTTCTGGAGCGTCAACAAATGACCTTTAAGCTTTCGCTTGAAGGTGTACCTGCTAGACGCTCCTTTGACAGGAGGAGGGAGGTCATTCCAGCACTTGGACGCCGCAAACTTGAAACTACCCCGGAACGCCGCGGTCCGGTGCGGCGGTACGATAGCCCTGATTTTAAATTTGCGCACACTTCTCGACCATTCAATCCTTTTAAAAAGGTACGCAGGGCTCTCGCAGTGCACCACACCGAACAACAGAGTAGCGAAGTGCAGACGCCGCCGCGCAGACATGTTTAACAGGCCGGCGGCGCTCAAGTATGGAGTGATGTGGGAGCGGGGAGGGACTCTGAAGCAGAAACGAGCACATGCGTTCTGGACTCGTTGTATTAGCCTTCTAGCCCGACCAAGTATGCAACCATCATAAACGACATCGCAATAGTTTAATCTAGATAATATAAGTGATTCACAAAGGTGGACACGCAAATCGACACTAAGGTAATCACGACCCGATTTGCTACTGACCTTGTTTCGGACAGTGCCGCGTGCCAACAATAGTTTCGCATTTTATTAAGATGATAGTTGGTATGATAAAAACTGGGTATTTCAAGTCAAACGACGGCAAAAAGCGTATAAACGAGCTTTTAGATGTCACGGTTGGTGGAGTGCGGAGGCAAAAACTAACACACGTAGGTTCGTTACTCGCTCGCTCGAGCCTTCCAGCGGCACCCGCGCGGCTTATTGAGACATCTAATTAATTCAACAATGTCGCTAATAATTTAAATGACGTTCAAATGGACTCCTGTGTCAATCTAGTCTCATGACTCTAGCTCTAATGACGTCCAGGCACACCGCACTCAATGCGTAAACTCATTGTCATTATATTTGATAATGTCAGCTTCCTACCGCAAAGCCGCAGATGAAAGATCTAGGAAGTTGTGTATTATTATTATTATTATAATAAGAATATATGCATTATTCAACATTTCGCGTTTAGAATATTTTGATCATTCATTTTTCACTTTGAGCAATCGATAGGTATACATACCTAAAGCAAATTTAATGGAATTACACCTGGTCAGACTAGCTATAATTAAGGTTTACTTACTTAACCAGAACAAGACGCAGGCTAATAGTATTTTAATGTAACACTTTACATATGTAAATATCGGTCCATTATCATTATTAGCCGATTGGAACGTTGCTCTCTGAAGCTGTTTATGTTACAAAGCTGTTTTGTACGAATATGTCGATTAATAATATCCTCCTCAGCGGCCCTAACATGCATGGCACAAAGATAAATTAGAACCGTTTATCTCTAAGTGCGTCTCTCTCACACTAGTGCCGACGAAAGAGATAGTCATAGAGATAAACGGTTCTAATTTATCTTTGTGTCATGCATGTTAGGGCCACTGCTGCACTGGGAGTCAAGAAATAGCATAGAATGCGTGCAGATGCTTATCATCCTGCATGTCGTAAAAGTCTACTAAGGGACGGGTCCTCTCCAACATGGCGGACTATCTGTATGGGCGATGGGGTGATCACCTGTCACCATACGGTTCATCATACCATCTTAGGACTAATTATTAATCGAACGTGGCCACAAGTAGTCTTGTGGCTCTTCCCACCCCATTAGGGATTTCGGGCGTGATGCTATGTATGTATGTGTATGTATTACTATTTGTTGCGCGCACAAAGGTACAGAATCAAATTTAAAAAAAGAATACGTTAGCTCTCATAAACATACATGTAAAGGAAACATAATATTTTTCAAAGAGCTATCCAACAACACCCCAGTCGAGGTTGTAGAAGAAAACGCAACGCACATGTTATGACAAATCTTTAGATTTTGTGGACCGGTTAGGAAATATAGAGCTATAACAATCCCCACCCCCTACAGGCAAAACTGTAAATTCTAAAAATATCACGTTAAAAGGAAAACTATCACGACTAAGTAGCCTTCATTGGTTCATGTTCATGAGTCATGAGTTATAGGTGACTAACTTGTGAATACAATAGTTTGTACAACTTGTACTTACCTATACGAAACGGCCCCACATCGACAGCGTAGATTGTTGGGAGGCTGAGCGCAGGCATGACTACGGAGTACGGAACACTAAATTTTTCGCGTTTCACATACCTACCCGGTTTTTTTTTGTCCTATTTGGTTAGTATATTAACCAAAACGTTAAGGACACTAAAATAATAGTAATAGAAAATTAAAACATTCAGAGATAATCAGATACCCTGATGAGTTACTTGAGCCTCCGGGGTTAAATTCCAAAAATATAGAATAATTAATCTTCGCTATTATATCCATAACATTTTGAAAGTAATGCATAATTTTGGCTTTGCCTGGCGTGCCCAATAATTTTACTCTTTAAATGTATTGCAATTGCATCAGAATCCATAGTCTGATTTGTGCAATACAGTTTTGCAATTTTGGAAGTGTCATACGTAACTGCAGTTATATTTTTAAGTGGAATATGGTCTGCAATTGCAAAGTGGTTCACGTAGCGTGTCCTCGGACGGGTCACGAGCCAACCGCAAACCTGTTTCGCAGCGCACTTTCGCCGCTCTCCGTCTGCGCCGGCGCCGATAGCGCTCACTCGCTCTCACCTCACCCTCCCGCACCCTCCGACCGTGCCAACTCACTCGCACTCTGCTTATCCGCTACCTTGCAACACCGAAATTGCATTCTAATAAAAATCTCCTTTGTTCTCGTATATGGTGAAAATAAATTGAAAGCTTGCAAGCATTGAAAATATCCTCAATACGGATTTGATTTATTGCAATAAACCATATGCAGGTTTTTTTTTCAATACGATTAATTGAATAATTTTATAAAAGGACTCAAAAGTTATTCTTTAAGGCTTAATGGGTTGTGTGAATGTTCTGATACTTATTATGGTTCAGAATTGTTGAAATCAAGATACCTAATGCCTTTTTAAAATAATTGTAATCAGTGTAACAAATTGTCCGGTTAAGCTCTGCAAAATCAACGGGGCGGGCGGAAGTGTGGCAGCGGCGAAAAGCTTCGTAACTGCATGAGGAGAAAGGAAGCGGCGCGGCGCGGTGTGATAAGGCGGCTGGCAGGCGAGGTGAAGGGGTGCTGTGCGCGGGGTGAGGGAGGGCGCGGGGGGCGCGGGGTGCGCGCGCAGCGGCAGGCCCCTCGCCTCGCCACTCGCCTCCCGTCAGTCGCCTGCCGACTCCGCTTGCGCTTGTGTGACTCGCGCTGCTCCGTGCACCGCACTCGTGCTCCGAACACGACGCGTGCCGCCCCACTGTGGCCGCGAACCGCGACCTCTGTCTGCCGGCAAAGCAAATCGTTTCTCCTAACTTACGTGCTACTTGCTATGTGTTAATAACTTTTGGACATACGCACTTCCCTACCCGGCTTGTTTACCCCTCATCATGTAAGTGTTACGCTCATACTATTAAAGCGGCAGGATATCGTCGAATTCGGAACTCGCGTCCCAAGTGTGCAACGTGAAAGTTTGTGAATTAAGCTAGTGCATAATCATTGTGTTTACCCTGTATTTGATATCTGTGAACGGATTGAGTAGAAACAGCTGCTACTTCCGAAATTCGACGGTAAATTATCCAAGTACCGGAGCGAGTGGCATTTCAGTAGCAACGTCTGCTAACCAGCCCCTCGCTCCGGATCGGGTCGCTGTACGCTGCATGAAAGCTTTCGCCTTAGCCAGACCCACCGTGAAAAGCGGGACGACGCGATCCACTTCCATCAATATTACCTATAATGTAAAAGTTACTCACAGTCGAACTCTTTCGTAATCCCCCAACAAAACTTTCCTTCCTCTTTCCAACTCCAATAAACCTTCTCTCAGTCAGTACGATTTCTTGTTTCCTCTAATAATGCTGTAAATTCAGTCATTGCATTGAACAATTACCTAATTGCAATACTGGTAATTTTTATGAAAATATTGGCTTTTGATTTTTTGTGTAACTTTTAAAAAATAATTCTTTGCCAGAAAAATTAAGAAAGAAGCATGATCACATTTTTCAGTATTGAAAGTTAATAATACTCAAAGTTTTTAACTGGACCTAAATATTCGAACATAAGTTCACTCTGCATTATTATCGTTGCATTTATATCCTTGATTTTTCTACTAAATGATACCAACCTACCTGTGTGGAATAGGTACATTTTATTGGCCCTATACCTACTTACGTCGCCAACACTAAAAAACGCTGAGACCATCAAGATATTTTTAAAAACTTAGCTAAAGTAAATACCTACAAATTATCTAAAATCAGAAACAATATAACTTACCTTTAGAAGATAAAACCCCTTTAAATTTCTATTGAAGTATTCTTAAAGTAGGCCAAAACGTACCTATTTAGTAAGCTCACATTCTTTTTTCTTTCAAAGGCCTCACAATGACAGTTTTTAGCTTGCAAAATTACCTATCTAATTGATTTTCCTGTTTTCGTTTCCTAAAGCTACACTCAGCATGTCATCAAAATTCCCCAATCTCTGAATTTATTTTAGATTACTGCAATTGCTACAAACAACCAACTTACAAATATTCTTTTGAACGAATTTTATCCAATTCTTGTTATGTACAGTGACGTAATTTATTACAGCATATTTTATTTAATCATTATACCAATACGAGATATCAACACAATATTCGTATACCTACCTAGGTAGTAAATGTTTAAAAACTTCCTCATTTATTATTACCACGAGGTGGAATAGAGAATTCCTATGTTTAAATACGGTGAATAGACTCAGCCAGTCAAGGACAACAATGGTGTGTTTGTTACGTTTCATCGACGGGGGTAAGGTAAGGTAACAGCTGGCTTGGCTACCTGCTCAGCTCCCGACAAACGAATAACGTCTGTCAATAGTCTTGCTGCTTTTAGTAATATTATTTGTTTTTATTATTACTAGTAGTTTAGTCAATCGGTCTTTGACTTAGTTCGTCTTCATGGACTTTACACAAAGGTAGGTAATAAATATACGTTTTTTTGGTGTCTAAAACCCGACTTTTAATACAGCTCTTATAATGCCAAATTGACGCTTCTTCGGTCACTAAACAGATAGGTATGTACAAAGAAAGTTTACTCCACCTTAGATAAGATACCTAACTATCAGCAAAATCACTAAACGTCACCCGACAAAACCAAAATGGCCGCCGTGATAAGTTTGTCGTTATCGGAATTAATTATCTTATCTGAGTGAAAATTAAACCGATGTGACACACAGCCCAAGTTCCAGATTATGCGGCCAAATTAATCATTGATAAGACTGTTGGCGGCTTCAGACCTTGACTAACCCGTCGGACTTGTTTAGGAGTTGGATTAATTTCGGTTAAAAACTGAAAAGCCAAAATTTGTTGTAACTGTCAGTCGCATCCGTAGTATTTATTACTACCAGTGCCTCGAAAGGCAACATTGTTTGAGCGAAAATTTGCACAGTGCAGTGCTCTTAAAACTGCCAGCATTTTGCAGCAGAACAGTATTTTGTGTTGTATTTTTGTATGTTTTGTTGATGCGATCAGTTTAATGTCGGCGGACCGCCGCACAGAGCCTGGCCCGGGGCCCGGCGCACCACGTTCGATAAGGCGTGCACATTAACGGGCGCGCTGCAGCGATAGCGTCCAAATCGTGTAATTTGCGCCTCGTAAATTTAAGCCGTCGCAAATTTTTCGCCTCTCTCGCTAATTACCAGTCTGCCGTCGTCCTCCGGGACTGCTAAATGTGCCTCGTGCACGTCCCAATGTGGGAGCAGTACTAGTGTACTTAGTTAGGATCTACTGTTCTGCTCTGTTCGTTAAACAATGGCCTTTGTGTTGGTCTGGCCTTACCAATATTTTTTTAGATGCTAACCATTTGTGAGGCTTTACATGTAATGTAATTAAGTTTGTCCGGATAAAAACAATTAGCGATGATTTTCAAAACATAAGGTTTAAACAAGTTTAAGATCCTCCTAATGTGTTCAGCAATACACATTGATTTCAGATTAAAATTTAATGAAACCCATCGATTGGATATACCAGTGCATCTTTTTAATAATTATTTCCTGTACATTCTGAGTCAGGCATCGCACGCGGCCAGTAAATATAGAGCTGCTCGAAGAATAACAAACGATGACATCACCTGACTGAGTCTGCCGAATGCTCCACGCAAAATGTAACATCTGCCTGACAGTTTTAATACTGAACCAGATCACAATATGATTCATGCCTTAAAGTGCTCTGACTGGGAAGTCTAATAGGTATGATATGGCCCTGAACGCTGCTATAGAAAATGCGGCGCGAATCGACATGTTTTAATTTGATTTACCGCGAAGACTATGATGCTCCTGATGGCTTTTGTTGTGATAACTTTAAAAGTAATTAAGTACTCAAATGCTCAATCAGTAATCCACTACTATAGTGTATTCACAAAACTGAAAATGTATTTCGCTATGGTATATATTAAAGTTCTTCAGAGATTATGAAAATAATGTGGGGACCCGTTTGTGTCATTTAAGAATGAAAAAGTTCTAGTTATATCCCTTTTAAACAACCTGCCAACCTGCTAGTTCATAGGGCTCAGGTCTATGAGATCTTGAGGTATAACCTTAGTATTGCATTTGACTATGGCTCGCCTAGTTACAACGCAATTTCATCAATGTCACTGACCAAAACAAAGGTTAGATTTTCAATGAACACGCTGTTCAAATTCTATTATTTCTTTTGCATGATTCATGTTGTAAGTATATGCTACCGGCAATGTATGTAACGCAGACATTCTATAGAATTATTTGAAATTTTGTTTATTTCTTTACTTATTACATACTTTATCTAGTTATTCTATAGAATGCCTGAAGGTGGTCCGGTTACGTATAAAATGTGGTTCCCCTTTCTTTGTCATAATAAAATTACAGCCTAAACCTATTCAGCATACGATCTTACCAACAAGAAAAATTTTCCGTGCTGTTCCAAAAAATACCTAACAAGAAGGCTAAGGCGGGAGCTTCACTTGGCTTCGCTGCCGCCTTAACCTTCTGAGCCTAACATATCTGAGTCGCTTCTGCTGCGACCCATCTTGCTTGCGCGCTTCGTTTGTTCGTTCGCTGCCATTTACCATTTTTAGTAATTACTAGTGGACCCGCCAGAGCTTCTCGCGCCGTATTTTCCATACAAACTTTATCACCCCTTTAGGAATGGAATTTCAAAAAATCCTCCTTAGTGCACCTCAAGGGTACTCGAGGAATGTCTCCTCCAAATTTCAAACCTCTAGGACCACCCGTTTAGGCTGTGCGTTGTCTATAAGTGAGTCACGGTACTGTTTCATATGTAATGATGTATGTCTATTTTATTCATTGCCTCTTGGCATAGAATAGGTACCTAGGCAATGTATGAAATGAATTATATTTCATACATTGCCGGTGACATATAAATCTTTATATTCGTCGTGATAACCTGAAAATCAGATTATTCTTAAAAATATTTGGTACTTTTATACTACATCAAAAAAACTAGCAACGCCATTAGTAATTCAATTTCTTATTGCATTTGCTGGCATGTTGTCGTTGGTGAAGCATGTCGTGAGCACGGCGGCGGTTTTTGCTACGGCCACGTCTGCGCTGCAGCCGAGCGAGAAACCATTCAAGGTCGCTCCATGCTCATTGCTGCCCTGCTTTCCGCCTGTCTACTCATTGTACCCCGACCTTGCTGGTTATTACGTTTTTATCGCCCTCCGCTAAGCTCTCCGCTCTATGCTCCGATTGATTACTACCGTCGTCTTCGACGCCATTTACCTCGGCAAAGATTACGGTAAAAAACATGCTTCGAACACTAATTACTACATAATATTTTGGTAAATTATCAGTATCAGCAATTTGAATAGTATCTTGTACTGCTCACTACTGCTGAACGATGAACCATTTCGAATTAATTACGGGGAGAGTACAGCATTATAAAGGTTCAGATTAATATTTTAAGTTCAAGTTGCATAAAGCTGTTTGGTCATCTTGTAGCAAAACTTAGCCTTATCAACGAAGGTTGTATGGTAGAAATAGCCGCAGTGAATTTGGTTCCAACGATCATATACGTGTGCGGCCTTACCCTCATTTCATTCTATTGTCAAGTCTCAATGCGTTCAAATATTATAACAAAGCCTTCGATTGTGCAGACATTCACTTCTTAATCATTACCAATTTAAAGTACCTAAATAACATGGTAATTTGAATTGCTTGAATACAAAAGTTAATTTAAGATTATAAAAAAATCCCCAACGTAAAAACACGCTCTAAAACGGATTCTTTAAAAAGTACCTATGTTATAAAATATTTTAACTGCTTGCTTAATTGGATTTAACTTCAACAAATTGCTGCTAAAGTAATCGGTCGTCAATTCCATTCCGAAATTTTTTTTTTTTACTTGATACATATTGTTTTTTTAAGAGACAGTTAGTGGAAAATTCGCTAGGGGCAGCTTCCTGCCTCATTTATACCTGCATCTTTAAGTGATAAATATTATTTGTCATTCATCAGTCATCATAATAAAACAATATTTATCAAGTTCAATTATCATTTATAATTGAGCCTGATAGATATTATTTTAAATTTTACTTTTTGATTGTATATTTTTAAACAAATCAACACACAATGCCATTTACTATCACTTATCAGCTCGATAGTATACTCACTGATACCTGGATCGGTCCAACCGATTTCCATCAAGCTTAGCTAAGAACCACAAAAAAAAAGCTGTAAAATTCGTTCATCCTGTCTGGAGTTATAATGCCACTAACAAAAATGACAGACAGACAAAAGAGTCAAAGTTATAACACCCCTCTTTTCCATCGAGGGATATAAATATATAAATAGGAAGCTTATTAATGATTATACTAAAACTATCCACTAATAATGAAGATTAAGTACAGTGTCGAAAGAATCATCCAAAAACATGCAGTTATTTTTGAGAATCGCGAAGAAACATACGGGCGCTCACAATACCCCGACACGGACTTGAAATTAAGTCAATTATAAATCACGTTTCGTATATTTCGCGATTGCTGCAAGGAAAATCGTTTGAAAGTGCTTGGGTATTACATACTAAAACCATTTCAACAGAATCAATATAACATTTTTGAAATATATGGGACGGCCGAAAGTGAGTAAAAACTTTCATTGCTTCTGTGCCCCCTTACACGACCTGGTTTCAAACGTCAGAACTTTCGATCGGTCCAATTGATTTCCATCAAACCTAAGCCGAACCTGAACCAAGTTATCAAACCGAAAATACCGCGTTTAATCAGTTGATCCTTTCTAGAGATACGATGCCACGGACATACCTTCATTTTTGTCGGGGGTTAAAATATGACCATTGAAGCTAGTTGTAGCAAAGAGTCAGTTAATCTTGAGGCCAGAAGTGATCAATAGTTTGGTACTCGTAGGAATGTCTTATACAATTCTGCTTACTAGTGAACTTAAGAAGTGAAAGGTGCGGTTAAGTGCCGTGGCTGTATATTAAACGCATTTGAAATATTGCAATCTTGAAATGTCTACATGAAATAATGCACCTACGTCTTTGAACTTTATGACGAATATGCCACTAGTCAAACGGTTATGATTACTCATAACTATGTACTGAGTGGAAACTATAGTGGTTAAAATTGTTGATATTCCAGTTAGTTCATTGCATTTCTTTTTGTCTTGATAGCTCAGTGGTAAGAGCGCCCCCGAGTCGGTGGGAGGCCCAGGTTCGAGTCCCGGTCGAGACCATGAATGCTTATGAGCTACCTGCACGTCTAGCACGACCTGCCCGCGAGTCGTTTGTCGCTCAGTGCATCCCTTACATACTTGACTAGTTTGACAGAGACGCACTGAGCGACAAACGACTCGCGGGCATGTCGTGCTAGCCCCCCTGGTCGTAATTGTTTCCTTTAATAACGGATGAAAACTTTTTCCGCACCTTTCATGAGATACTTTCCTTTTACTTCTAGTAATAAATTTGTCGACTGTAACGTGATCGAATCGGCGATCTCACAAAGACCCCTGCCAACTGTTTTTTCTCCCCCGCGCCCCACCCTCGCCCAACCGCTCTCACGAGATTCTTATTTAGATTCGCTTCCGTCTGATTGCTCTTGGTAATCTTTTGACTGGGTTATTGAATGTCTTCCCCGTGAGCGTCGAACACCGAAAGATCCTCCCAGCCAGTCGTCGGCGCCGCCGTGAATGGAATCAGACGCCGATTTCCTTTGAAGCCACCATTCTCAATTTCTTGTTTAATGCACAAAATAAAACGATATCCATTCGCTTTGTGTTTGCCTAGTTTTGCGTGCGCTTCAATGGGAAAACATTTCCGAAAGAGACACATTCGACTGTCTACGGTCAGAAATTTATATACGGTTAAGCATAGCAGCTTATTTTGTTTTTGTAGTGGTTACTGGAACATTGACGACGGTCACGGGTCCGTATAATAAACGATAGGAAGAGTTAAAAAACGTTGTTGAATGGCTTGAAACGTGGATAGTGGGGTAGGAACGGCAACAATTTACAAAATGATCGCATCGGGATGGCTTCGCCTCTCTATTCGCCGAACCGCTGCTGCCTGCTCATTCAACCACAGCTTTTGCGTAATTATTATTTCATTTCCCTTGTTACAGCGTTCTGTTTTCATTGGTAAATAAAAATCTTCTCTCTTATCAAATCTTAGATGAGAACTTGACAAACCTTTAGTTAATTAAACAAAAGTTCTCAGTGGTTCTTTAAAAGCTGGATATCGAAATGTCACACAAGATTACGAACTAAAATAAACATTGGTATTGTTTTCTGCTCGGATCACTGACGTCCGAGTGGTATGATAAAAAAAAACACTTGCATTCACGTCGAAAATAAAATTTGAAGATTTATGCACGGTAGAGAGCGCGACGTTGCGTTGCCGCACACCGTGCTATTTTCGACTGGGTTATGCTTTAAATAGCGCATTACGATAGGATTTGGTTTCACAAGTTTTTCCCTGTTCCCGGCCCCACGTTTCAAACGGAATCGCCCACACGAAGAATTTTTCCGCGAGATCATTCGCCCTGTTCTTCTGACACATATTCGCGTTTGTCGAAACGAAGAGGTCAACGGATGATATTATGATACTTGCTTATAATTAAAAAGAAAACTGGTTTTATAATTTTTATATGGTTTTTCTAAAGGACGTTAGATAAAGTCGTTCTTTCAAGATTCAGATTTATATCATTTATTTCTCAAAGTAAAAGTGTCAAAGTACAAGCATTTAGATTGAGATCATCATCAAACAATTTTTTTTTAATAAATTGCTTTTAAATAACAAGCTTTTTTGCTCTTTAATATTTCAATAAAATCCGTATTTTTTTAATTTTGTGTCTGTTGAAGAGTTCCTTTATCTAGAGCTAACCTTGGATCTCGATTCAGGTCATACTTACCATAAAATTATTGTGCTTGTATAACAATATTGTACTCTTCATCATCAAGTTTCAATCATTGATCAGCCTATCAATCCATAGTGCAATGTGTCAATGGTTTGTATTAAGGATCATAATATTAATAATTAAAGTTTAGTTGCAACCAGCAGAAGAAGGAGACCAGCATTGTAAGGTATATTTGTCTACAGCCAGCATCCTACTCGCAAACTAAGATAACCGCTAATATTCCTCCCGCAACTTTTTCTATTGAATTACACAAAGCAAGCTGGATGAGACAAAAAGTGACTTGAACTCAACAGCTGCTAGCAAAATAACAATTGCGTCAAATGTCAAATTAGACGTACACGCTGCCTTCTGTATGTTATCGGCAGGACAGACGCGGGCCAGGGGGGCGATGTCCGCGGCGCCGAGCGCTTGCTAATCCGTAGACGCTTGGGCTTGAGAGTAACCAGTGTGTTTTGTTGTTCGCAGAGTTGACCCCGCACCGCACCGGCTTGCTCGCTGACCGCCGAGCCGCTAATCTCGCTTTTTTCGCGCCCCACCGTCGCTGCCCAGATTGCCCCGGCCGCCGCAATGCTAGCGCACCAAGCACCGCTCGCCCTCTACTAAACTGAACCGTCAACACATCGATACGAACGCGTGTGATAATAATTTAATACTCGCCTAAATAAGCTTGCAACTTCGGTGTCTTTATTCTAACTTTACTTGTAAAATTAATCATTAAACTTACGCATCGCAACACAACGCAACGCAAACAGTCAAGAACCATTCGTTGCGTCAGCGCGGCATCCGCGTGAACGTACGCGAGTGTAGTAGTGTGTGCTTTGTGAGGGTGTACGGGTGCCGATAAGTGGCTGAAGAAATAGCAACTTGGAAGTGTAAGGAGTGCATGCTCAGAGCGCCAGTGCGCGCTCGCCCCCCTCGGCCTATGCCCCGCAGTCGTTCCACGTAACTGCGTGCGCAATCCCCGCATCCTACTTGAGTGGTAGAAATGGCCACCATGGTGAACATGAATAGCCTTCTGAACGGCAAAGACTCACGCTGGCTGCAACTCGAAGTGTGTCGGGAGTTCCAACGGAATAAGTGCTCTCGGCCAGACACCGAGTGCAAGTTCGCGCATCCCCCGGCGACCGTAGAGGTGCAAAATGGACGGGTCACCGCCTGCTACGACAGTATCAAGGTAAGGTTCTATATTTTCTGAACAATGTGTTTCTGTGTTGTACGTAGTGTACTGGTTCAATAAGAACCAACCCTGACTCGGAGTCGACATTTCGCCGCTGCCGCCGTTCCGCATGCTGACCTCGATCTCAAGGCTAGCGGGAATGACGTCATCCGCTAACGTCGCCGCCGCCGTCGCCATTGCCAGACTACCATTGTATGAGAATTGGCAATGCGCTTACATTATGAGCAGGACGATGACTTAAAGAGGCAGCCGCTTGAAGTCGTACTGCATTAGCAATAATAAAATCTACAAATTGGTGGTCACTAGTGATGATGACATAATAATTATCCTGAGGGCTTATTTAATGTTTAAAAGAGTCACCCGTAAGCTAGCGTTTTAATACTAAACTAAAGTAGATTTGTTTTACTTTTCAAACGGATTTAGATTAGGTATGCTTTGCCATTATAAGATGACGCAAATCGATATAGAAATTGGTTTTGGTTAAGAAAAAAGTTAAAATATAGCATGTCAATTTCTGCCGCATTACTCTCTAACTGCGCTTCATACAGCGCACACACACTAGCGCGCATAGTTTTTGTCCATCCACTTTGTTTTTTATGGTTTTCCTCTAGGGGCTCTGTTTTAGTCTAGCTAGTTAAATCAGCAACCAAATGACAGCGTGTCGCGCGTTCATTCCAATTTGAAGATCGACGCTGAGTACTGGTTACGTTTAAGTCTGTCCAATTTCTAAGTCTCTACAAGAATTAAATATTTTTGCAAGATTTTTAGTCATAACAATAACAAAAACAACAATTTATCGGACGGTTTGCAGAAGCGTTATGCGATATGCCGTTATCAGCCCGGTGGAGTGACGTAATAGCGCGTTTTCAAGCAAATGGTAGCGATAAAATTTTTAATTGACATACAAACACGCACCACGACTGCATCGCCCGAAGCCCTGTGCCCGGTACGATAATGTCAATAAAGATGGGATAGAACACGCGGATGGTATAACAATAATGTTCAAAATTTGAGTAAAATACATAACAATGGAGTTATTCTGACATTTATTTAATAAAAAAGACAGCCATTTGGAAACTGTATTATCCACTTATTTGAATTTCTTCTCAACAATATAATACGACAAAATCATTTCCCAAAGAAAGAAATTGAGATAAATAAAAGGCACTTTCTCATTTCTTAATATTTCCCTTCGTATTTTCCTTTGATGCTCGGCTGAATAACGCGATCAAGAGATAAAACGCACTGGGATCGGGGTCGGACTCGTTCACTCCGCAAACGTTCTCAGACAGTCTCGTTCGACGCTCGATCGCAATTCGCTCGGTCTCCCCTGTGCACCCAATATCCACTCGCGGCACGGTCTGCTCCTTCATGTCGCCGCCGCGATGCGCATCTCGCTCCCGAATAATACATGCTATTCATATTTCTATTATTTTTAAGATATTATATAGAAGTCACACACAGTTGATTTGATTTCATATGAAACTTGTCAATTCCTCTTAAAATTCGGCGACGGTACACTGAAATCTCTTTTATTGGTGTCACTTCGCTAACTAACCGAACCGCCCGGTTCGGACCGATTTTTGTTTAACGAGTCAGATGAATGCTATCTGCTCGATTTGGACGTATGTGAGGGTTGGGCTGCAATTCGCTTAAAGCCTGGCATCGCATTTAGTCCGAGACACTAAACAATGGAGGGCGGTGTTCATTGTGCGGGCTTTGTGCATCGTGGTATCGCACCATCGGCGCATTCTGCACAATGCCGACGCCGTCGTACTATCCTCACGACACCGCCGACAGCTTATCTCGTCTTGCCCCCATCCCCCTTTAAACTACTCACATAAACATCTTTCACATAAGATTTTCTCGGAACGCACTACAAATTCGTTCGAATGCCGTCATGAAATTTTTAAATGTAAATGCCACGATAAAGTGCACTAAAGCTACAGTCGACTGCCGCTTAGAATCTGCCTGCGATAAAACCGCACACGAGCGGTGGCTCAGGAAAACTTTAAATAATCCCCTGGAGAATGTGAAATAGTGCAGCGCACGTCTCTCCAGCACTAATCTGCTTGATAAAAAGCGTCACGGCGGAGGACGCCATGACGCTGCTTATATTGTTGACTGGCGATGGAGCGTCCAGATATTTAACTGAGAGGACGAAAAGTAAACAAGTGCTTTGTCCGTCGCAGTCCGCTTTCTTTGAGCCGCGCACGGTGCCCGTGCGCCCAGCCTTAGACTCCCATTCGTATAATGTGAAAACTCTCCGTGACAGTCTTTAAATTTAATAGAACTAGATTGTTTTGGGCAAAGTAAGGCGGTTTAAAATGGATCCTTTCTTAATAAAATTGCTACCACTGCTTGTGTCTTAGCTGTTAGTGTTATGAAGAAAGCATGATAATTTATAAATGACAGTCACAATAGGCCTAAAGCTTCGAATACCGTATAATCGAACCGAGCATATTAATGCGATACCCGGAAGTGTATTAATCGCGCTTTTCTCGCGGCAGTGTTGGATTTCGCAACTTCTCCGAAAGTTGTCACCGACGAACGTAATCGAGGGCTGATCAAACAACCCCGGCCCGCGCCCGCGCGCCGCGCAAAGCGTCTCCCGTGATTAAGCCTTCAATTACGCGATATGACGAGGGGGTCATATTTGATTAGGCTACGTGTTGTGTTGATTAAACCGAGCTCATTGCCTTATTCACTTAACCTCACCTACACGCCTAATATCTACCTGTGAAGACTTAACGATTTGTCGCAGACTCAAACCGGATTTCAGATCTCTGTCATACTTATGTTTCTAACTGACATCGTAGGCCATATAACTTTAATTGACCTCCATAACTCCTTTACTTATCCGTCAATAAGCACTCGACGTGAAAAAGTTATCAATGCTTAAATTAAGACTGTAAACAATCAAAATAAAGGTCGTTGAATTTTAACAAAGCTCAAATGGGTCTGATTAGTTACCAACCCTTCTCAGGCTTTTTATTTTATTATCACTGCTATAAAAATTGTTTTCTCGTCAATATCGACTAACGATAACTCATTTGTGCTAACCGTACTGCAAGCCTTCTCCGAATGCCAACATTGTTTTCTGTTTTTCAAAAGGTTGCGTCGCGTGCCTACCGAGTTCGCGTGTGCCCATATCGGATTAGCTCTACTTATATTCAACTTATATTCAATTTAATTACTTGACTCTGCTAGTTGTACTAATTACATTCATTCAAGTCTGTTAAACTTATCTCGACTATATTAAAATGCAGTAAAAAAAAAACACATTATCGTAAAATCGCAAAGTTGACAAATAAGTAACTATAGTTACAAATGGTTTCCAGATTTTACGTTACTTATAAATAATGAGGTAAAAAGATGAAATCTTATATGCGATAAACAGGTAAAATAACTTTTATGCATGATGGGTTTTGTATAACAATACATTTCGAAAACAATAAAAGGCAAATATTACTGAATAATTATTAGTTGCATATATCGCTTTTGTATGGTAACTGCATGGCATCCAGTTACGAATTTTATAAAGCTGGTTAGTCCCGTGTTTTGTGACAATTACTTACTCCGATACGTTTCTGTTAAGATTAAGGTTAATAGGAAATAAGTGTGGGTTTAGCGTAGAAACTCATCCCAGAAATGAAGTTGAGTATTGTAAAAGACAGTGAAAGTGAGCGTGGGGAGTGACTTACTTGCAAAGTGTGCGCACGCGACGTGGGCAGTGATGGATGCACCGGGCCGCCGGCGCCGGCTCACCGATCACAACTTGAAATAGGTCCAACCCGTCCGCCCACTCGTTCGCTTTCGTCGCTTTGCGAAGACACTGTTTGCCTAACTTATCACCCGAGTCAAGCGCGCTTCTAATTTCCGCAACCAGATAAATTCTGCGCTTGTTTGCGCACTATCGGGATAGGTGCTCGTAAATATTGACTGCCATCCAATTTTTGCGATTCTATTTCCAGCTGTGTTGTATGCGGTTTGTCATAGCTATGAGCTTTCCGCGTTCTAAACGACCGCTATCCGATTATTGATTCCACTTTTCGAGATGTACCAATATTTAAAAAACAACATAACTATAGTTTTGTATGTAGAGAAACGGATAGAAATATCGACGACACCCAACTCACAATTTTCCTCAAGCGATATCGGTTAAAGTGAATATTGTGAGTCAGTAATTCAGTATCATTTTCCTCTGCCGAGCACGTTACATTAATAGGAATACAATAAATAAAGATGGCTGTGGAAATTATTCGAAAACTTATTCGAATAAACTGAAATCGTTCGGCTCACAAATGAGCAAAACTATGCAACTGCAAGCAAATCGAGAGCAAAAGCTATCGCTTTAGTCCCCTTGAGGGGTTTTGAAAACCCGTCCGCCAAGTGTTCCGTTGTAGAACATTCGGAGCGTTTAAAAGCTGCCAGTAATCTCGACTCGCGCGCTTTGTTCGCCTTGTCGGAGTTGTTTCACAGGTTGTGAACTTTGCAGGCCACCGCGCGCTTCAAAGCTACTCTCCTCGATTGATGACGCTCTTACAATGTTATTAATCAGCATTGAATTTGACGCCGAAACGGCGGCCGGCTGGCGCTACTCTGTGACGTGTACTTTTCCAATCGCCCATAAGCTACCCTTTGATCGTCTGCTCAACTTGACTTTCGTAAAGTTCTTACAAGTTTTTAAGGTTTGAGATTTTGATATCTAAAGTAAGTACTAAATTATTTGTTTGATGGCGGACACAAAATACTGTTTTACTACTTTGATAGACAAATAAAAGCACATTATTATGATAAAACTAGTTTAAAACCATAAAAACTCGTTAATGATATTTTTTCTAAACAAGTTTAGTGTAAAGTGGGGTAATTCAAATTTCGATTAAGTAAGTAAATCTACTTACATCTCTTGTGTTTCGGATAGGGTTGCTTGTACTTCTTTTTAGTACGAATGGATCACATACACCGTAGGCAGAGATGGGCATTATTCGAATGATTATTCGAATAAAGAATAATTCACGATCTTATTATTCGCGAATAAATGATACGAAATCAACGAATGGTTTATTCGTTATTTTATTCGAATAGGTCCACGCATAATTGGTTTATATTATTCGAATAAATGACAAGAATAATATATATTTTTAATTGTATTAAAAGAATGCTTTATATACGAAGACTAGTGGACCCGCCACAGCTTCGCCCGCGGTATTTTCCATACAATCTTTATCACCTCTTTTCACCCGTTTAGGGACGGAATTTTAAAAAATGCCTCCTTAGTGCACCTCTAGGGTACTCGAGGGATGTCTCCTCCAAATTTTAAACCTCTAGGACCAACTGTTTGGACTGTGCGTTGTCTATAAATGAGTCACGGTACTGTTTTATATGTATTGAGTAGTAGGTAAGCTAAGTCCGATAGTGCAAAAAGCAGTCTTTCAGTTACTTGTAAATATTATTATTCGTTCATTATTCTTTTGCGATTCAACGCGGTAACGCGGCGAGCATGTTGGGCACCTATGCGCCCGGAATGACGCGGAGCGGGCTATTTGACTAGCCAAATTATATTTTTGTTGTTGTTTTATTTATATATTAAGAATGTTTGTGCACAGTTTTGACATTTTTATATTAAATAAACGAATGTTTATTATTCAAAAAAAATATTATTCGTGCCAGTTCATTCGCTAATAAGAAATTATTTGCGAATAAATCATTCGCTATTTATGTGAATAAGAATAATCACTCGATATTTTTATTAGTTATTCGCGAATAATTTTGTTATTCTTATTCGTTAATCGTCATTCGAATAAATTTTGCGCCTCTGACCGTGTAGGTAAGTGAGTAGACGACGCCGAGACGGGCGACGAGAGCCGTTCGGATAATAAGCACATTATTTTCGTTGGGTACATGCCTCCACTTGATTTATGTTTGGTTGGCATTTATACAGCCGTAAAGCAGAAAAAAACGCTGTCGTGAAAATTCATTTGGCTTTGAAATAGAGTTATTTAAGGATGGGTATTTGTGCCTTAACTTATTTAATTAATACAACTTTTAAAATAAATGATTTTGAAATTATGAATATTATGCATAAGCTGTCAAAGTATCGTGTGGTTAGTGATACAAATGTACATATTATCTTTTTATTATGCCCTTAAGTTTTGTTTTGAGTATACGCACCGCTCCTGTAATCAGATAACTATGTATTATAAAGAATTCAAGCATATAACATAGCAATAGTAGGTAACAATAATAAAATAAAAATAGCATCTTAACATTATTCATACCTCCTAAGTAATGCAAACAGGCTAGACTTAATTTTATTTGCATCGGTCTTTTTTCAAACCACTAAATCGCATGTAGGCTGCTTCGCTAGCGAGCCTTCATTAACTTTGAGCCGCTATGGGCACACCCTTCTATCGATTGCATTACTTTTAAAAATCACTTCAACTATGACCTGAATTGAACGCCAGCCTGCAGCCTGCAATCTCCCAGTAATTGCCGCATAAATATTGGCGGTAAGTGTATTGTCTCTTCATCGGTTTGTTATTCCACTTTTAATTGTGGGATGCATAATAATGCATATGTATAATACATATTAAGATACATATAGGGTGATTGTTCTCGACCGACTACCGACAATGTGGAGCCTCGGGATAATTTTAGGAACTCCCCTCTCACGACCTCTTTTATACTTATAAAACTGTTATATTGGGGCCAATTCGAAAGTGTGTTTGCTAAATTTAAAAATAGCTAATTTGAAATAAGAAAGGTCGAACTCAATTTTGACAGCTTGGTGCCATACAAAATCGAGTTTGGCGTTTCTTATTTTAAGTTTAGGGAATTTTAAATTTAGAAGGTACCATTTCGAATTGGTTCTATTATTTACGTTCTTAAAAGAAACTTGCAGAACCACACGGTTTTAAAATTTGTTGGATGTCTTTTGAATGGATAACCGCCCCGATTCATATGAAAAATTAATAAATAAAATGTAACATATTCTTAAGAAACTTTTCTTCCCTTAACTTATGTATAGCACTTTCAGAAGGTTACTTGAAATTTTTACATAAGTTTTTAGGCCGGGTGCTTCGATTGGAATGCTTTCAGATTTCACTGCCATTCTAAATATAGTGTATTTAACCGAAACGTCGCACTATTGGCAATCATTCACAAATTTCACAATCCAATAGTGTAGCACATTGCAAGCAGTATATCATATAAGGTATTGACTTATACATATGAAAAATAATCTTGTTTTTTATGAACAGGGTGCAACTACCTAATCTGCTTCCAACAGAGCCCAGGGTTGTGATAATTGGGAACTTGCATGATTTTTAATTCATCTTTTATTGGAAAGTACTGAGTAATAGAAACTAAACTGTGGTCGCAAAACCATTATTGTGTTGTTTTTTTTTTGAGATACGACGCTTTGTAAAGTCATAGTTCATACCACTTTCTTTTCCGTTTCTTTTACATGGATTTATTTACGTTAAGCTACCGTTCGACAGAAATATGTATATTAATATTTGTTACTATAGTCAAGTAGCCAATTGTGGATTGCCCATGTTAATCCCAAGTACACATTTGCCAATGTTTGCTCTCTTGGTGAGAATGGCCCCTTTCATCATTTCTTCGTGCAACATGAGCGTGCTGAAATTTCAGTACTGTAAAATGTTTTCCAATGGAATGGTTGGCTGGCTGAATTCGTGCTTTCTAAAAATGGACGTCTCTAAATTTAATCTTTCCACGGAGCGCAGCGCGTGGATGAAAAATACTGTCGTGCCGTGTCCATTAGGCAAAGTAGATATATTTTTAGTCAGCTCTCTCGACTTTTATGAACCACTGCGTAACTTTCGAACCACGTTGGGTTATTTGGGTAAGAGGATCGCAAAGTGGATATTGTCTTACAGAACTCAAGTTGCCACTGAAGTCAAACTAAAGCTTTTGTAATTTTGGACCTTTTAGTTTTTCCCAGTATATACATACATACATATTATCACGCCCGAAATCCCTATTGGGGTGGGCAGAGCCACAAGAGTACTTGTGGCCACGTTCGATTAATTAGTCCTAAGATGGTATGATGAACCGTATGGTGGTTGTTCCCAGTATGCGCATAATATAGCTTACATAATTAAAAAGTCGTCGGTGTTGGTTTCTTGTATAGGTAATTACAAGTTCTGAATAGAATTGCTTGGTTTACAACAAAAACAAATTCGCTGGTAGATTTAAATAGTAACATCCTTCTCTAGCAGTCTCGCATAAAGTGAAACAAAATTACAATACTGGTTATATTACAATAGCGTCGTACGTAGGGAATGATTTGTATCGACAGTAATCCTTATTTAGAAGAAAGCCATTACTATGTTAATAGTCAGATGAAAATCAGATCATTCAATTCCCACTATACCATATTTTAATCGTCAATAAAAAATACCACGAATCGTCGCGAATGAGGGAGGGTAGGAGCGACGGGCGGCGCATTCCTACATGCCGCGCATTTCCATCCGATATTGCGCCGCCATTATACCCTGCTCCCCGGCCCGCCGCCCTCCGCCGCCCTTTAATTAAACGGTGAGGCCCGAGAGACGTCTTCCACTCCTGCAACGTGGAAAATCACATAAAAAGCTTCAAACTTACTCCACGCGTTTGGTCCACTCCACTCCCAGTGATAAGGAACCTGTTTGGCTTCCGTGTTTGCACAATTTTCTAATTGGGTTGCTTCTACTCCTAGCTGGAAGACCACAAAAAGTACAACTTGTTTTACAATTAACTCGGATCACAAATAAGTTTTAAATCACGTTATTTTTCACTGGAACTTAAACAGTTTTAAGTAGGGCACGCAAACAAGTCTGCGATGTTGTTTTGTTTCCATGGCAATGGCTAGGTGAACCAATCCGTGTAATTCGACGGCAATAACCTCCTTTCTCAGCACATCCGCATAGGAGCGTAATAAAGGCGGCTGAAATAGGGCCCGCAATGGCGTTGCGAGACGACGGAGTTGGGTATCGAGTGTAATGAGCGCGACTTATCTGTGCTCATTTGCATGCGCCGCGTATCAGCTTCGACCTTGGCACCTCGCACCATGCCCGTGTGCTCGCCGAATTCGACCCGCTGCCGCCCGCCGGCTACTCGCTTACGTCACCTCACCGATATGCCATAGAAGCGCGATAACGAAAGTAAATCTCTTTATGGGAAACCAAGAAACGTGCTCGCGACCGGTCTTTCGATTAAGGCGATAGGTTACTTAATCAGATATATAGGACTTGTACATTACAATTAATTTGATTATACCTTTGCACCTTGCTAAAGTCGAGCATTAGCATTTATGATGATCTTGAACCTTGAACGCAGATTGCAGTAACGATGATAATTATTGTGTACCTATATTATTATCGGTTACTCAAGTAAAAATGTAAACCCTTGGTGGGTTGGCTACTGTAGAATAGAAATTAAAAGCCATGTTAGAATTTTGTTGAGAAATGTGAATAGCACCTGAGCTAGTAAATATGAAGCAGAATGCAATAAACAGTGATTAGAACACTACACAAATAAGCTTAATGCTCTGTATCCGGTGAGTGTATTAGCTGAGCGCATTAGGTTTACGCCGTTCAGTCATTGGCCCCGTCTGTCGGGTGCCACAATACGACCGTGGACAGAACAATGAAGCGGTATGGAGCACAACTTTCCTCACTCGCTACTTTTACTGCGATCCTATCGCCGACCGCCCCGTTACACTCTCGGAGCAGATCGTTATCCGCACTTAGGTCGCCGCTCCGCCGTCGTCTCGCTGAATAACTTAGATCGACAGGCAATCGCTTCGCAAAAGTGCATTTTCAGCCGGGGGCGAAGCGCG
Organism: Tortricodes alternella; assembly: GCA_947859335.1. Lineage (NCBI taxonomy): Eukaryota > Metazoa > Arthropoda > Insecta > Lepidoptera > Tortricidae > Tortricodes > Tortricodes alternella. Next base: position 12,077,962 of record OX401974.1, read on the forward strand.
TCGGGGCCCGATGTGCCACGCTCCAGCCCGACGACGCTTTACATGACAATTGCGATGTCCCCGAGGCGGTGGGCGCAGCGACGCAGGCCACCAGCGGCGACCTGCTGCCACTGACGCGGATATTTTAAAAGTTTAACTGAAATGTTCGGTTTCAAAATAATAAGAATTTATTACCTCTTAAAAACCTTCAAGTATTATCACATCTCGTAGGTAGGTAACGCAGTTTTGTACATAATTATGAATCACCCACCGATCCACCTCGTGCTTATTTTAAGGCTTTGAGGCAACGATAATGCATACTCGAACTGATAGCAAGACTACCAAAAATTACAAAGAAGAAAAATAAATATTTGCAAAACAAAATGGTACGCCTAGCATTTTGCAGTCCAAACATGTTGGATATTTTTTTATTTTATTTAGAACATTGAAAAGATCTCAAACAAGAAATAGTTACGCACATTTGATTTTTAAACTCTGTTTAGGCAAGGAAATCATGAAGACATAGACAGCATATTTCTGATAATTCGGAATATGTTCAGAAGTAGGTGTATTGCGTATCGCGGTAAGAAAGCTCTAAAAAATGGTTGGGGTCAGCAATATTAAGAAGATTCGGCTGGTCTTCCGATTCCGTTTGCTTAATTGAATATTCGCTAGCTCGCTGCCGCCTCCGGCGCCGCTCACGATTCGCGTCACGCGCGCCTCCACCCGACATAGCATCCTTAATTGGCCTACGTATTATTTGCCAATTAAAGTGAATTCTCATCGTGGACGTGACACGAAACCTATATGTTTTCGCTGTAAAGAGATTTTCGCCCGAAGCACCACCCTAAATTATTGTATGCAGATAAACCTGACACTAAGCTAGCGAGTATACCGCTTAGGCCACTGCTTCGTATCCGCCCGTCAGACTTGAGTCGTATGTCAACGCTTACTGTTGACGTACTTCTAACTAATGGATTTACTTTACCCGCCTCCAACGTCAGCAATTCGCTGCAAAGCTCTTCCTAACTTAGTGAGGTGTTATTCGCTTCAAAGACGTTCTAAGAAAATTGAGTGTTTGATTTTATAGGTACTCCTGAACAGATTAAATAATGCATTCATATTCAGTGCTTATATTTCTTGCAGACGTAATAAACTTCTCTAGAGAGAGGAGTAGTGCAATGTGACGTCGCAAGCATCTAAGCTCAGTTGCGACGAACATTTTAGATTCAAGGCCACTCCCTGCTATGGACAAGGAATGCCTCTCGCTCGCTCCAGGCCGGTCGGGATGACTGGAATGCGTGCAAAATAAACAAACCCGACCGGTTTTGCTGCACATCTTGTGCTTCGCCCTTTTTTAGGCAAATACGACGCATCTCGCTCTCCGTCTTTCATGTAATTTTGCAGGGTTGAACATGTCCTTCACAATTTCACCGATAGCCAACCATATGAGATAAATCGCGTAAACGGCCGCACAATCGCAGCAACCACGTTCTACCGATTACTTATCGGAGATTCTTTATGGTTTTCTTATACCAGTAAAAGCTGTTAATGTGATTTGTTACCTGCTCGTCTAGAAAACCCTTGACTACTACTATTCATCATTCGAAAAGGACCGAGACTGATGTTATTTAAGTTAAAAGCTCAACGTCGCGAGCCGAAGTGGACACTGTGTTTCGTTTGCGACCAGCGACCGATAGCAGACATGATGACAAAGCCCATATATCTTCCGGCGAGCGTGATGTATCACTGCCCATCAAACCTTGCTAAAACAGCAGTCTACGTTTATTTTTTTATGGAAAATACGATTTTGCTTTTCATGGAATCATGTACTTAAATTCTTCGATTATTACCTCATTGTCTTATGCAATGCAAGTGATCTATTTATAAACATCCGTTAACCATGCATTCAAGATGCATTAATGATTGTTTTCGTATGTCCTATTTACTCCATAAAACATACGGGTCAAATATAAGGGTCAAAATAGGTGAAAAATTAGTATTGTTTTTTTTAGTTCTGAATTGCTAGTTTAATTGACATACTCATCAAATTTATGTCATTTTTTAGTTGGCTTAAAAACTGTATTTTCGGAAATAATTGCAAATCGTGTAAACGCCATATATTTTGTAACAACATTTTAACGTGAAGTGTGGCTCCGTAGGTAGATCAGGTCAATTTTGTATGGAGCGTTTTTGCGAGTATACCACTCGAGTGGTATGAACTATGACTTTTCAAAACTTCGTATCTGAAAAAATAAACAACTCAATAATGTTTTGCGTACACAGTTTGGTTTCTATTACTCAGTACTTTCCAATAAAAGATGGAAAAAACTTGCAAGTTCCATATTGTGATTGTAAATAAAATCGATTTCAAATTTAAGAAATGAAGTCTACAAATATTAAATTTCACACTGGGTAATTTTTAGATATAAAATATTTTAACCGTGTTGAAAGCTTCTTGGTATGAAAATCAAATACAGATAGCTGGCATAGAGGTGTACATTTCAATTAATTTAATTTACTTTGCTATAAATTGTATGATCATACATAAAGAGCATCTTTAGCCTGCAATTATAATATTCATACCAACTCAATACAATTACAAGTGAAACCCTCTACATTTTTGTTATGCATTTAGAAAATCGAAATGCAAAGAGTTATTGTTTACTTTAATTTACCTGTTTTTTTCTGTGTTACGAATTAAAGGCGATGCGATAAGCTTCGCCTCACACAATAAGCACGTGGCGAAAACAAGAAGTAACTACAATACTGTGAAAAAGTATAGACTCATACATATTTAAAGATGTTGTTTAAAACCAATGGGATATTTCTGAAAATGGTTTCGGTAGATAAATAGCGCACGCAAATAAAAGTGCCTTACATTAGTTATATTTTTTATTTTTCATTTAATAATCGTAAAAATCTCCAATAGCCTACCATCTATAAATTTACACTGTGAAAAATTATAAACTCAGTGCCTATATTTATTCGTTATTGACTCAATATTTTGTCCAATCACCCTTATTTTTTATAACTTCTATTAGTCTTTTAGGCATGCTATCAATTAACTCCTTAAGTGTATCTGTTGAAATTTCTGCCCATGTTGATCGCAATCTTTGTTTGAGTTCATTAACATTATTTATTATTGGTTTTTCCTGATCATACAATTTCCTTGTTAATATCCCCCAGACGGATTTAGGTCTGGACTAACTGCTGGCCATTCTAATAACTGTATACCAAAGTCTTGAAACCACTGTTTTGTAGTTGCAGCTACATGGATGGGGGCATTGTCCTGTTGAAAAATTATGTTTTCGTCTTCAGTCAGCGTAATAAAAGGTAGAAGGTAATCATGTAACATAGCTTGATATCCAACAGCAGTCATACGCCCATCAATGAATGCCAATTCGGTTTTTAAGGATGCACATACACCGGCCCAGACCATGACTGAACCTCCACCTTTAATCCGTCGAGACATAATTTTTCTATCAAATCTCAAATCATGCCAATAATATTTACATCCATCAGGACCATCAAGATTGAATTTCTTTTCATCACTAAATATGACATGTTGCCAAAAATCACCTTTTGTTATATATTTCTCGGCAAACTTAAGTCGATTCACTTTATGTTGTGTTTTCAAGACTGGTTTACTAAGACATTTTTGATACTTAAAATTTTTTGATTCAGCTGCCCACTTTCTCACTAAACTTGGATCACAATTTAGGTTATATCTACGCACCAGAGCTGTTGATGATGCCCCGGTAGCCGATAACTCCCTTAAAACTGCGCGTTTTACGGTGGATGAAAACCGATGAGGACGCCCTGAACGCTTCTTTTTACCATAATTTTCAATTCCTAACTTTAAAAATTTTTTTACAACACTTTGTGATCTACCAATAGTGTCCGCTATTGCTCTTTGTGTTTTACCGCAGTTTCTCAAGTCAAGAATTTGCTGTTTTTCGATTGCACTTAATGTCTTACCACGCGGCATATTAAAAGGCAAAAAAAAACTGGACAGAATATCTGATTATATTAAATAATACGACTTGATTATAGCTTCCTAAAATAATGATAGACAAAGTACTTCTTGCATTTAAAACGTTTTGCTAACGATTGAGTTTATAAATATTCACAGTGTAACTCGTCCCGCTCGAGAGAAAAGAGCGATGTCCCAGGTTCAAGGTCACATATAGTAAAACTAAGTTCACAAATCAATTGCGTCTATTTTACGTTATACATTTGTTTATATGTTAGTGACATTTATGTAATCAAATATTGAAAATAATATAAAAATATGTTTGAGTCTATATTTTTTCACAGTACTGTAGCAACAGCTGCAGCCTGTGCCACTTCTTTTTCGCCGCCAAGCTTCTATTATCCATAATCAGACTCTGGCCTAGCGACCGCGTCACCCTTATGTAACTCTAATTTTCTTTATACGAAAGATTGTAACATTTACGGATGGATCCATTATGAATACTCAAACTAGGGCTCCGTGAGCTGTAGACCTCGCGACAAACTTAACTTTGCCGTTGGAAAACTGATAACCGCAAATAAGTTTGTAATTGCAAAAATCCCCATATCTCCGCCATATTGAAAGATTTCGAAAAACTGAATCGACAAAAAAAAACTATATAATTATCGAACTTGCTCACAATATTTCACGAGAATCGGTTGAGAACTGCGACCTGTAGACGAAAAGAAATGGACAGACGCCGGACAGCCGACGGACATCCACTGGACATACGAAAGCATTTTTGCCCAAGCTGAAACGGAGACGCTTCGCCCGCTCGATCGATTATTTCCTTCTTAATGACAGGGTCATCAGGACAACTTGAATTCATACATAGATTATTTAAATAACGGCTAGGATATCCATAAAGATTTGCAACCTACAAAACAGCCTCATTAATCAACTGAAGTCGCGGTAACTGTTTAGATACGTATCTCGTTTCGAGTAGAAACCGAACCAGTATAATGACCTTGCGATGGTTTCCGCAATCTCCTCGGGTGCTTTTGATCATTTGTCTTTTACGACTGTCGCGGAAGAGCATAAAAATAATATTTAATACTTATATATTTTTTATCAGCCAAAAATATGGCTTCCATTCTAGCTCCTTTGTACGAATACACACAGAAAAACAAATTTTCGTGGACTAAAGAATGTGATGACGCCTTTAATTTAATTAAAAATAAATTGGCATCAGTTAATAATCTCAGACATTACAACCCGAACTTGCCATTAATATTGACATGTGATGCTTCGCACACTGGACTAGCAGCTGTATTATCGAACAGAGACTATAATGGTGTAATAAAACCAATAGCATTTGCTAGTAAGAAATTAAATACTATAGAACAAAAATACTCCACAATTGACAAAGAGGCCATGTCTATAATATTTGGCATTACTAAGTTCTATAATTACACATATGGTAGGCCATTTGAATTAGAAACGGACGATGCACCCTTAGTAAGAATTTTAGGACCCACCAAGGACATCCCTAAGATGGCAGCCAAAAGATTACAGCACTATGCTATATTTCTATCTGCTTTTACCTATAAAATTAAACATATTAAAACCAATATGAACCCGGCAGATTTTTTATCACGTGCCTTATCTAACTCAAGTGAGACCCAAGTAGATTTGCACCCCATTTGCATAGAGGCCGACAAAAGTAGTTTAATTAAAGACATGACAAATTTTTAACATCCTGCTACGGTAGTTATTTCGTTGTAAAACGATTATTCAGAAAGCGGCCACGCTGAATATGCACACATTATTAACTTGATGAGTTCTCCATCAGTACAAAGTAAGTGCGTTTGCGGGAATAGTTATCGTGAAATAACGTGGATGTAGTTTTTGTCGGGCCGGTACTGTCGACAGCTTCGTTAGTCCGCGAGGTGGCGCCGCTACAGTACTCTTGCTTGAGTGCGCCCCTCCAACTCTTTAACTGCCTACATGGAGGACCCTCCACACTGCACTCTCCTATTATGAACTGCACTTTTAATGGTTCGCGCGGATTTTAATTATTTTACGCGATTCCGAAGCGTGCCGCTGTTATGAATGAATTGTTTGTTTAGCTGAAGGCATACTTAAAGCAATTTTTATTAAGGACTAGGTACATACTACAATTTTTCACGTCAAAGGTTTTTATTGCTATCTTGAATAAAGTAAGGTGATAATGACAGCAATAATTTATAGCAAAATTATGCGCCGGCAACATAACAATCCATCATCAATTTATATGACACATAATAAAATCACTCTACGACCTTAAAAGATGCGTCAATAAAGATCCCTTTCATTATTTAGTTGTAAGTCGTCATTGAGAGTAGAAGTAGGACCACACTAATATTTTATAAATGCACCAATTTATTGATCGACTATCCTCTGGCCAAATTATTTTATTTGTTGTTAAAATGCTTCACATGTCACATACCATCGTGCCCTCTTTAGAAATAACAATACAATACATATTTGATTTAAGTTTATATTCACATTCAGTCACTTTTTGTCCTTGTGACGAATATACTACTTAATTTGCGCGCAGGACATTGCCTGCATTGTCTCGTTGATTCGCTAAAGATTTGTGCTGTCTAGACACTAGACAGCAGCCCATCATCTTTATATTTTTACGAATTGTTATGGCCTCGGCACACCAGTCATCACAACATCACAGCCAGCGGAACAAGCGACCGGTATGTGTGTATGTAATCAGTGCACTGATGCGATAACGGCCCCGTCGTAGACAGGCAGCCGAGCAGGTAGTTACATAAAATTCTATAATGCTATTATAATACTCACTCATGCCCGTTCTGCTCATTTCGCCAACGTACCAAACTCAAATTTGAACGATAATCCCGTTAGTTCGCTATAGGCTGACCGCGCCCGATGCAGCACCAGCAAAATCTATTAAGTGCGCCAGCTCGCTCCATCGTGGCATACAATAATGCAGGCATTGTAGCGTTTACCACGGCTCGCGACTAAACGTTCGGATGTGGACCACGACCGCGGATTACCACACGCACAATATCCACCAAATTGGATAATACACTTAAAATACAATCGCGCTATGAACGCGCCGTAATCTAGTGACGGGGCTGGCGATGAGCATATTAATTTGTCGCGGGAATAGGATTAGCGAGGCGGAGACTGGGGCGATCCGATCGCCAGCTTAATACAATCGTACAATCCTTTATTTTTCCTCGACTTGGTGTGATGAGAAGACTGAAGAATTAAAAGAATATCCTAAGTTTCCTAAAAAACCGGTCAAGTGCGAGTCTGAGTCGCGCGCCAAGAGTACATTGTTTCGTGTTAAAAAATCACGAAATTTAAATTAATAAGACACGATTTTGTCAATAATGCATTAATATAAAAAGTACAAGATATAAGTTAAGTACCAAGTGTAAGAAGTCTTCAAAACAAACCAAACAGTCTAAGGAATGGTTTCCTAGTAGCCATTGAAGAGTTCCACTGTCCACCTCCCGGCTCCATCATCAGACCCTCTTCACCCAGTATATTGGACTCGTCCCAAAAAACGAAACAGCCGAAACTCGAATGTTTTACTAGTAGTAAATGAAGAGTTCCATGTTCCACCTCCCGGTTCTATAATCAGATCCTCGTCACCAAAAGTTTTGTACCTATTGGACTCATCAAAACAAACAAAACAGCCTTAACTTGAGAGCTTTTCTACTGACCACTGAAGAGTTTCACTTTTCACCTCTCGGCATCATCATCAGACCCTCGTCACTAAGTCAAATGTATTTAATTCGTGAAAACCAATAAAACTGTCCAGACTCGAGGGGTTACTAGTAGCCATTGGCGAGTTTCACTGTCCATTTCCTGTTTACATCATCAGATCAGCTCGAAGGTATCAAATTATTGTACTGTCTTCCAAAATAAAGAAATATACTTTCAAAGTTTCAAATCGATAAGTTAATAGAAGTAGTTTAAAATCGACTTCCTTCTTCCGCATGCAAATACAAACTGAATTCGTAACTTTTTTTTTAATGTTCTCTAGAGTTGCTAGAGCTAGAGAGTCCATCGTATTTTTCCGGTCGGCTATATATAGATTACTAGTTTTTGTAATTTTTTGAGATTGTTATCACCATAGTTTCTTAAATATAGCCCCCTCTATTGGCGTTCGTCGTAAAAAACTTAACTTTACCGTTGAAAAACTGTTCTCCCCATACATCGACATATTTAGGTCGCGGACAGTTTATCAACAGCAAATAAGTTTGTAATCGCCAAAATAATAATATAATAATAATCAGGGGACAATCTTTACACAAATCAATCTAGCCCCAAAGTAAGTTCTAAAGCCATGTGTTATGGGTACGAGACGATGATATACATACTTATATAGATAAATAAATACTTAAATACATAGGAAACATCCAAGACACAGGAACAAACACTCGTGCTCGTCACACAAATATTTGCACTTACCGGGGATCGAACCCAGGACCGCTAGCTTCGGAGGCAGGGTCACTACCACCTAGGTTAACCGCGTCGTTTAAAATCATTTTTTTTCGTGATATTACTGCAAATTTACGGTTTTACGGTTTATGTGCCATAAGAGCTTGCTTCTTGTCAAATTTCATGATTCTAGGTCAATGGGAAGTACCCTAGGTATTCCCCTGCGAATGGCAAAATGTGCGGCATAAACGGCCGTATCTTTTGATGGCGTTGACTTAGAAGGTTGACTGTTTCACAGCTCCAAGGACTGCAGGCTCGAGTATTCGATATTAATTTCTGCTTGATACCTCCACGAGTTCCTGAGAAGAAGGGTCTTGACAGACAGACAGACAGACGGACAACAAAGTGATCTTATAAGGGTTCCCTTTTTTCCTTTTGAGGTACCCTAAAATCGTTTGGGAAAGCTGTGATAGTGCGCGCACTGAAGCAGGCGGCAGGCCGGCTCGCGGCAATATTTCTCAGTTTGACAGGGAGATCAGCCGTTGCTTTCCGCGCCGCGCTCCCCCGCACCAGCTCCGTCTTGAAACTTTTCAGGCGTCGCGTTAGTGTTGCGCTTCACGAAAAGTTTTAAACTGTACGCTTTAGATTCTTTATGGTCTTCGCGGGGCTCGTCTATCTCCGTGAAATTTAAACATCCCACATTCACAGCAACTCGTTGTGTGTAAACTTCATTAACTTTGAAGTTTCCCCAATAAAACGCGCGGAACATGTTTCAAGTAAATAATCTGAGCTGTATGAGGGGATTGTTTGAACTGTTTATTGAACAAACATGCCATACACCTTAGCAACAAGAGAACGCAGACCGTTAAATGTATAATGTGTTGAGGTCACGCTACTGGTTTTTAGAAGGCCCCGCCCTTCATCGTCCCTGGACGCTCCTCCTTTTGCTTCTTCCCCGGCCCTACTTGTTGAATAGCCACGTGAACGCTAAAGAATTTCGACTTATATGATTCGTTGCCCTTCGCTCGATAAAATAAGTAAAATATTCCTTTTAATGCCCCCATTTTATTTTAAGCCACCTGCTGGTACATAAGTTTAAGTTTTCATATGAATGGCTCCGAGGAGCAGTCTAACGAGGCCACTCTTATAAGAGTGGGCAACTTGGAAAGTCTCGCAGTAAAGTCAACAAGGAAACCTTGCGCGCGGGCGGTTAGTACCCGTGTCAGCTTAAATCGAAATTTCGCCGTGGGCCGCGCGCGCCGGTTAACTTGTAACTCACTTTTGATGTATCGTTGTTTTTGAAGAGTTGGGTGCCTTGTAAACATTGCGCAAACTTTTGGGTCGCAGTCCTTTCTAGATATGTTGTCGCGATTAAGAGCCTCCTTTTGAACTTTACCCCGTTCAGTCTCCTATTAATAATGAACTCTTCGATGTTAGATGAAGATCGCTAGACAAATAAACTTGCAATAAACATGTGTGTATCTTAATACTTATACAACATCCAACACGTATATCCTTTGGAACGTGCGCGGAACACGTTCGTAGCAGAACGGATTCAAATTACAGTCGGTCAGTAAGACTTAATGAATGGCGACAGATTGTGGAGCGCCGTTGTGCAGGATTACAGGAGCGGGGGTCGATAATAAAACAATGCTCGAGCCCGACGGTTTTATGAGTCGATCTCGAGATAGCGCCGGCCGGGAATAAACAGCGCGTTAAGTTACGGCTCACTGTGTCGCAGTTAGCACCAAACATATCAGACCTTTATCAAACACATACATGCACACGTCTGCTGTTAAAATTCCAAATTTGTTTAAGGTACTTTTTAATCTGTACTGGTACTGCCCTACTGTATACCTGTTAGTCACATCATTTTGCGCTTTATATAAACGTTATTAAGATTATTATTTTAGGTAAGAACTTATTATATAAACCGCACATTTTTAACCTGTTAGAACATTACTTTATGGTTGGCTTTTTTTTTGTTATTATTTCAAAATAATATTTCTTTTGACCCGCCACTAACTTTTGCGAAATAAATTCAGAAGTAGGTCCGCGAGAGTGGCTAATTAATGTAATATTATTAACATTTAACGATAACGACTCAACGGTAATGACTACTTAATTTACCCTATTGGAATGCCTTTCAACCATTAGTAAAAAGTCTTATCCGGAAGGAAAGAAGAACCGAGAATCGATTAATTTACGACAAAGATATTATGTTGATAGCGTTCGACGTCTTCCGCGCCGTGGGTCAACTTTAATGATGGAAGACAAAGGGCAGATGCCTCTAATATAAGGGAGCGTATCCCACCGATCTCTTCTAAATTAAGTTTGGTTCGGCCATTTGCTCGACGTGACTTTGTTCAGCCTATACCGCTGCACCTAGTACAAATGCCTAATCTAATTCGTTTTCAATTCCTCCGAGTGATCGAGCAGTGGAATTAAGGACACCATTGTCGGAATTAATTTGTTTAACTATTTCATCGAGACAATACTTTGCTTTAAATTCTTTTTTGTTTATTTCAGGTAAATATCGTGAATGTGTTGCATTACTATGATTGCTGCCAATACGCGGTAAGTCCGGCAGACACAGGATCCTAAGCTATCATGGCTTTATGTAAATGTCCGCCGATAAACCGACCTCCGCCCGCGCGACGCTCATTTGCATTCATAGGCTCGTAACCCTTGCTCTCACTTCCTCGGCGTGCAACCTCATCCGCAGCGCTCCAGCGTAAAACTTCTGCCTCGTCTTTCCTACGATAATTTACGACGCCACCCGAAATATATTGGCCCGATATGAGTTCGGCATGTATCTGCCAAGAGCGCGAGGAGCGTGAGGTCTCGGTGTTGCCTTTCGATTTACATATTATATTAAACTCACCGTTCGCCAGAACCCCTATTCCGCGTCGCCACCGGCCGTTACGCTTTAACTTTTCTCAATTTTTTCGCCCATAAAGCGCCCCAACCGAAAGTTTTTTCGTCCGCCGCAGTAGGTCGAGTGTAAATACGCCGTTTTTATAATATACTTACTCGGTGAATGGCCCCTTGAAAGGGACTTGTTTTAATATGACGACATCCGTTTTTAGGGTTCCGTACCCGAAGGGATCAACGAGACCCTATAACTGAGCCTACAACGTCCGTTCGTCCGTCCGTCTGTTAGAGGCCTCTAGCTCAGCATCGGTAAGAGCTAGAAAGTTCGAATTTTCACAGCATATGTGTTGTTATGGCATCACTTCTATGTCTTCTAGAATATTAAAAAGTTTTAAGTCTGAGAAGCTCCCCATAAATTGATACCCGTACCCTAAAAATAATCTGATTTTAGACCAATTTTGTTCCAGCTGTATTTCCATAATGGCTTACGGTTCACCTATCAAATTTGGCCTGATTTTAGTTTATACTCCATAGTGTGAACCACAAATATCAATTCAATGGTGTTCTGTTATAGAAATGTGAAAAATATATTGAAATAACCATAAAATAACCGCTGCAGCTTAACAATCTGCCAACTTAGTTGCAACTATCAAAGTTTTTATAGCATGAACATAAAGTCTATTATTGATTGGTTGAGACGTTGCTAAATACGCGTAGTACGGAACCCTCGGTGCGCGAGTCCGACGCGCTCTTGACCGGTTTTTCTATAATGCCCTTTAAGCATAGTGAAAAGGAAGTTATTTTGCTTTCCACCAGTACCTATGTATGGGTGTTATGATGCTTATTTATTACAAACGAACCAATAATCGAGAAACTAAAGTATCAAGGTTTACGTACCCCTAGATTAGTAGCTAATCCTTTTAATCGGTGTGTCGTAAAGATAGCGACCGACGACTATTCATATTAAGAAACGCGAGCGATATTAGCCTCCAGGCTTTAGGGTCACGGCCTCTAGTAAACAATAAAAGCTGACCTTACTGGTCTAATCGTTTTCTGTTTTATTCACGTTAGCTAAAACGAAAACTAAATATCGGCTTATCTGGCAGACCTCGATCAGCCTGTCTGACTACAATCACTAGCCGCACATAATGTGAACACACAGCGATTAACCTTTTTCACGCCTGAGTACCTACTCGAAACAACTACTTAACTAAAATTATTGGCGTGAAACACCATTGTGTTATTCAAGCTACAACGGTAGCGAATCAGATGATTGTCTTGTAAGTATACCAATAATCAGGTGACAAAATAGGCTATTATCGTTTCAATCTTAATAACCAACCTAACTGTGGAACTGGAACTCTGTACATTCATAACAACTGGCATGTACCTATTTATTATACGATTGTTTGACGACGCGGATAGCCTAGTTGGTAGTGACCCTGCCTCCGAAGCTAGCGTCCCGGGTGCGATCCCCGGTAAGGGCAAATATTTGTGTGATGAACACGAATGTTTGTTCCTGAGTCTTGGATGTTTCATATGTATTTAAGTATTTATTTATCTATATAAGTATGTATATCGTCGTCTAGTACCCACAACACAAGCCTTTAGAGCTTACTTTGGGACTAGATCGATTTGTGTAAAGATTTTCCCCTGATTTATTTATTTATTTATTTATTATAGCATTTTTGTAAATTGTTAGTACCTGGGTTTCATAGGCCTGTCACCTATATTATTATACCGTAAGCGTCAGTTAAAACAGTAGCAGTAGGACGGTTAGTTTCAAAGTGCTCTTCGCTCGTCATCGTCATTATACCCGAAAGACATCCACTGCTCGACATAGGCCTCCCCCAATGATGTGCGTAGCTCTTAAAGATCCTTGACCGAAATCCGATAGAGCCGTAACTCGTACCTTTATAAATAAAACTGAAGATGAAAGAAAAACACTCCAACGACCCCTATCAAACAAAGGTGACAAAACTGTATACGTGTCGTGTATTCACGAGCTTTTCATATTGTTTTGTGTAAGCTCCGCTGTCGCCTCGTCATAATAATAATAACAGTTAAATGCACATTGACGAAAGCTCGCGTGTCACGCACCTTATTCCCCTCTCGCGGCATTCACCCCTCTCGTTAAAACTTTCCGAAATTTGACGCACGCCTACAACCCTTTGTTATTTTTCTACATCGCCCATAACTCGGTTGCCCAGCTTCTTCAATTTATTCCATTTAATTCTTTATCGCTTTTGAAGACTGTCGGACGTGTTTTATTTCCTTTTGTCTACTAGTTTTCCTTTGTGGCTTGATCCTGTGATTTGAGTGTATTAGCGGATAGATCAGCGCGCGCTCGCAGGGACCGCCGCTCAGCCGGTGCCCCGATAGCGTCAATCTAACGCTCAATTAGCCGAATGCGATTATCCGATTCGGATCCAGAGTCGCGGCCGTCTCCACCGCACGCCGCTCCGCTCCAAGACAAGCGCGCTAACTTTATTAATTAAGGCGTGTCTTATCTCTTGTTAGCACTCATTCTATTATTTGTCTTTTATCGTTCATTTCCATAATTTCATCGGCGAGTAATTACTTACCACTAAAATGTGGCATTCTCCATGGTGTTTGCATATTTTATTTTCCCGTTTGACTTTAGCTTTGTAAAATTTACCTCTTCCTGTTCTTTACGACTGAATCCAATGCACCAACCTCAGCTGTTAATTCCTGAACGCATTTGCATTATAGTATAGGCGTTCTAACTATGTATGACTATTTGTGTGAGAAGTGGCTTCTGTGGTACGGTTATATTTGGCGTGGACAGATGGGGCAGACGGGCTGCGGGCACGGCCAGCGCGCGCGATCGTCGGGGTTGCGACGCGGCGTCCACTCTCCCCCACAGCTTGTTTAATTAGCTTAATTGACATCGCGAGGCGCGGTGTCCGAGCGTTTGTTTGCGCTATCGCGTTACCTCGCTTGACTACGCGACGCGACCCGCTGACGCCGTCGCCGCCGACAACGACGTCACTGTTAGTAAAGGCTTGTAAATTAAAGAATTTCAGTATTAATCAGCTGTAGACGATGGCTATCCCCAAAATTTTACATTTAAACTTTTCGTCCTCAGTAGAGATGTAAATAGCCGAAATTGCAGCAATAAACTGCCAAAAAAACTAGCCTGTTTACGAGCCCCTTAACAATTGAAATCTGTCTCACATGTGTCACAGTATAGTGCTTATATTGTAATGTCTTTAAGTAAATTCTCATACAGGACGCAGCATAAATGTAACCAAAATCGCATACGTAAATTTTATTCAATGCCGCCGCGCTCCAATAAATAACGATAATATTTTTACAATGAAACTCGTGTCATGGTTTTAAAAACCGCCGCGTCGGCGACGGCGTATATAGAAGTAGCTCTGGGCCCGCATGGCGCCGCCGAAATGCCGAGTCAGCACAGCGTCATACGGCACCGGGAATACATCCTGAATTCGCTCTTCCTCTTCCCAAGCGAAAAGGTAAAACGGCCGCGAAATTTATTTTATTCCTTAAGTTGCCCGAATAAATTGTACTCTGTACGTGAACAGAGTTTCAAGCAAAATACGTAGAGGGGGCATTGAATTTTGAATCGATGTCTATGTAGCGAGGCAGGTGCGAATCAAATGTTGTGTCATTCATTTGTTCTGCGTTTAACGGCCGTTCTGTGTGGGCTGTATCTGGTTATTTGCTGGAACTTCCGGTAAAAACGAAACGATGCTTCAATTAATATCTAATACTAATACAATAGGAAGAAACCGCTTGAAAGCTCTTGAAAGTAATTACATGCATGACATGAAAGTAAAAGTATCGTCAAGAATCGCAAGACGTTTCTACGTGTTTAGTATATTACCTTTCTTGGTTTGTTTTTCTTTCACCCAGCAATGGAGTAGCGGATCGACGTCACTTTTTGCATAAAGATTGTTTATGGGCCGGAAAGTGACATACTTTTAGGCCGGAAAAATGCACGGTTTCCGAGGAAACAGCGATAACCGAAACCCACGCGGATGACGTCGCGGGCACGATCTAATTCTTGCGTATAATTGTCTAAACTAAATCTAAAATGTCTAGTTTCCGAAACCAAATTGCGAACGTTTTTTGCATCATTGTTCAGTAAACAGAAAATTTGATGTCTGCTTTTGCTGTGATGACTATTACGCCGAGTAAAGTGTAGCGGCAAGTTCGCCGATCACTTGTCGCTAATGAATATCTCTACTCAACTCCGTCATACATAGGCCTGCGTGATTAATCTCACCCTGAACAAAGGAGTTCGTTTCCGCGTACCCTCCATACGATCGATCATACGCCGACTCGAATAAAAATAATAATTATAATAGGGCGCCGCCATTGTCCAAAACAGGCGTGCGTGTCAGCGATAGTTGTACTTTCCTATAAGAAATTACATCAGTGTATTGATTTGTACTTAACCAATGGTTTGTACAACCTTACAATGGTAGCTAATGCAGTCTCTTTTTTATAGGTTCCATTTAATATATCGCGACAGAACAGACTATTTCAGAGTGAAATGTAATGGATTTTATTCTAGGGCTTGGATTGTAATGGTATCATTCGTCAATATAGATGTTCGTTCGCTTCAACACGGTGACAGCATTTAGATATTTAAAAGCCTCTTAAACATTAAAACGCGTGGATGACACGCGTGCAGAAAATAAATGTTGAAATTAACCTTTGTAACATTACTAGCATTGAATATAAAAAAGGCCATGTCCTCACTAATCCATTACAAAACAAAAAAGACTTGAAATATAATGATGTCAATATTGAAGATTGTAACAAACGTATTCGTCAACTGCTTTTGAACCCGGTCAAATATAAAGTTTAACACGACAGAGTAGCACGTGTTATAGATTACGTCAGTAGAGTAGATAACAGAACAAGGCGTGTTATTGTGTGATGTATCGCCGGGCACGCCGGCGTGGCTACGTAATAACACCGTGCTGGGATAATACGCCCCTTGCTTAAGTGTTGCCAAGCTTGTGTGTGAAGTACAGTCGGTTATGCTTATCAGCTTCCAAACGTTGAAGTCACTGTTTTTATTCTTAACCTCAGTAGGATATAGGCTACGTAATAAATTGATGGAATATATTTTCCAAAGTTGCAACTTCACTTTTCGATGGAGCTTGTAGCTAACCTGTGTTACCTGTTACCATATTTCAAAATGTTATTGAGTTCACATAAAAGCATTAAATGTAAGGAGCTTAATTTAATAAATAGGGACAATGCAACAATGATTTTCCAAACCTTTATTGAGCTAAAATTTCTTTTAATTTAAAAATTTGTATAGTTGTTGAAGTAAAATTTCTTAAGAGGATTTCAGATAGAGGCTGTGTTTTAACGAGTTGAGAAATTAGCCTTAACGAGCGGTTTGTTTTGCTCAGCTTATAAGCTATTTTTAAGAAAATGAAAAACTTACTTAATGGTTCGTAACTACTTACTGCTTTTTGAGACACCGCGCTACCATTCGCGCAGGAGCCGCGTTCTGCACATAAATAACTTTATATGAGCGTTCTAAATCTCATTACGGCTACTGTAATAGCTTCCAAGGCTCCGCTGTCGGCTGTGACGGGAATATAAAGCAAGCCTGATTTATTCCTCCAAATTAACCGTATCGTTGTATAGAGCAAGTTAAACCACAACGCCGGGAAGAGGTAAGCATGTTTCCCTAGCCCATATTAATTCAATTTCGCCACCGACCAATCGCCTGATCAAGAAGCCACAATTTTTTTACGAATATTTCGACGTGTCGCTAGAGCTCATCTGAAAAAGTGAACAGTCACTAAACCCCCCCCCCCCCCCCCCCCACCGGGCCTTCCCGGAACTTCCGTGTCGCCACCCGATAGCATAATACCAAAACAAATGACCTTCTTTGTCGCCTTTTTATTCTAGATACTTGAGTAATGTTTCTGCGACGCTACGGGTGATATTCTGATGGCTTCCCGGCGGTTAAAGATGATGTCCGTTTCGTTTTATTTATGAGTCATTTGTAGATTGCAGCAGGTTTCACAAGACTATTGGAACGCTTAGACGAAGTTGCTCTGCGATTATTTTATTTCCGATTATGCATCGGATAGCGAATCGCATCAAATTGTCGTACTTTTACACTCCGAAATAATGCACAATGGACTGAATTCGTCGGTGTTCCAGTATTATTTTACAAACTCCGCGTATTTTCATAAACTTACTAATTCATTTAACTAGAATGGGCTTCCAAAGACCATACGTTTGATCAAATTAAATGTTGCATGCTCAGTGAAATATCAAGTGAAAGGTCTTAAGGCCCGAGGTAGTTTACTGTCTAATAATAACGGATAACGCAAACTAAGTACGTTTTATAAAATTTTGTATTTACAGTGGCACCTTACCTTTTTTAAATCGTTTATTAAAAACAGAAAAAAAGGTTAAAATGTTTAAAAGTATTTTATCTACACCCATATCATAAAACCTCCATAGTGTTATCAAAAACCGTAGGAAATGACCACCATTTTGACAACCAATTAGGAAAAACCAGTGCTGCAATGTTATTCCCGTATCGTTTTTAGTATAGAAATGAGATTAAATTTGGAACAGCTGTCAAAACTCAAGTGGGTCTCTATTCTAGTATCCATAGATATTAAAACAGTTATTGATACGAAACGTCAATTCAGTATGTTTTTTTAATATAAACTCCACAACATTTGATCTCGAGTGACATGAGAATAGAGACTTCATTCGTTTGTCTATGATTTAAAAAAAAATGGTCTTGACGGAGGATCGAATTGCCGCCATTATGTTGGTGTTTTGCTGAACGAAAGTAGAATTGTTGTTGAATTGAATAGAAAAAGTTGTTTGTAATTTACATTTTAGTTAAATATGAATAGTAGTCTTCTCGGAGTGTGTGTGATGTGAAAATGCGCCGGATATCGGAAATATGCAGCCACGATTGCAACAAATAACTTGTTGCCAGAAAATATTGTTTCTGAACCCACAATGGAGGATTTATAATATGTGTGTAGATAAAGTTATGTATGCAACTCTGCATAACTCGCTAACTAACGTGCGATCTTATTATGAAACTCGCTAAAAGCTCGTTTCATAAAACCGCACTAGTGTTTTAAGGCCATCATTGTGCAACCGTTGCATAAACTACTAATACCTGTCTAAATTTGTGCTTAAAACATAACACAATTACTATAAAATGGTGCTTTAAAGTTCAGCAGCGTTTCTACCTAAAGCTTTTCAACGCTAGGTGTGAAGATTATCATGCGAAAATCGTGCGTTCTCGCTTCGGTGGAAATAAACCTAGGGTAGGGTATTATTGAGCTAAATATGCACAGAATCGACGGATTCAATTAGATTGCTGGCATTCCTGGAACACTACCGGCGCACATCGATCCGATATCGCCGCTGCCGAACAAAGAGAGATGAAATTTTAATCGGTCGCGTTGTCTGCCGTCGCAGAAGTTAGCCGCCTAGCCAGCGCCGGCGGCCCGTATTGTAATGAGCGGGCCTCGGCCGGCTGTCCGGCCGTCCGGTACCGCGACGACTGAATAAAACATACGCGATCGGACGCGCACTGCACCACTGACTTTACCCACGTGATGTGCACGCTTGGATTATGACTGCCGATGAGTTTACCGAATAACAATCGCCACTACAATTTAGAATGTACCATTATTTAGTATCCCTATGTTTAAGTCTTGGATTTTATGATGAAAGTATACCTGTACACAGACAAAGTAAGTAACCATGTTGCATTTTAATATCAAGGTTGTAAAGTTGTTTGAAATCCATTAAAATAATTCAACATCCGCCGGAAACTGCTCCAGGTCATTTAGTCGCAAGAAGCGCTCACGGCTAAGTTTCGTTTCCCTTTTACCTGAAATAACTTTATTTCAACTTCATCAGATTTGTTATTACGTGAAAAAGAATGCCCGCAATTTTTAACTTATTTGGTCTTTTTATTATTGAGATTTATTTCATTTTAGAAACTGTTAAAACAACCTACCCACAACATAATTGGTAATTCAAAAGAAGAGTTCCCATCACAGAAAAGCAGATGCTCATTCGGTCTCATGTTTTTCATTAAAAGAACTACGAAGTAAATACAATTACAGGCAGCTTAATGAACCGAACGGCCCCTTGTAATCAGTGACAACGTGAAACTATTGATCACGATCGTAACAAAGTTTTCGCGAAAAAAGAGCTAATTACATAAACGCCAGGTTTCATGAGCAATTTTCTAAACAATAACAACTGGCTGAGCAGTAAGAAGAAGTAATTATAAAAGTTCAAATTATTCGAGTGATGCCGAAAAAATATGGAAAGTATTTCCTGGGACTTAAAATCAAATCGGAGAGATCTCCTTTAATAAGTTGTAGAGTTGTGCTAGAAGGCTGTAGCATCGAACTTAGGCGAAAGCCTTCCACCGCCGACCGCCGACAATCTCGTTAAAATCTACGACAAAACTCCGCTATGGCGTTTCGCTATCATTTAAGAAATTACTGAGCATATAAATACATTCATATCTTTGTATAAGACTTATATTCGAGTACCTTCTGTTGACCTCCATAAATCTTTTCATGCGTAATAGAGAACAAAATTATTTATATTGATTCAACGACCAATTCATCTTCTGTCATTGTTTGGTCGATTCGACGTGCATGATTTCATAATTTGTTGCGATACTGTTTCGTGACTATTTTAAAAAGTCATTTGTTGCAGAGTAGTCTTTCGTGCATGTCATGTTGCAATATGTGAATACCCACACTGTAATGGTACTAATAACTAATTGTTCCCAAAATAATTCCCTTTGCTGTCAAAATCGAGTCTCTCGTTTCTTATTTAAAGTTGAGCGTCTTTTAAATTTAACAAACACATTTTCGAATTGGCCCCTATCTTGTTATTTTTTTTTGCTTAATCATTTTACCGCAGTTAAATCTCACATATACATATATGTAACTCATCGTTGGGTGAGCGAAGAGTAGGTTTCTCTCCCTCAAGCGACGTAACTAACTTGCTGAATATTGCTGCGTCCACATTAGCGCTAACTGCCCTGCCGCCTACTTCCCCGCGAATGTACTCGTAGCATAGTGTCGGGCGAGCCCTTATCGCTACTCCAGTAACGACGCCTTCGATAGCTGGCTAATGGCCTCCGCGGGCCCACTTAGATACGCAAATGAGCATCGATGAGTGCCAGCCGTCACTATTACGTACATTACGAATGGACTGTTGCGTACCATTACACGTGAACGCAATCGATGCAGAGTCGACGGAGCGACCGAACAGGGAGGCCGTTACCCGTAATGTCATCACGTGCCTTTTTATCGTTGTTTAATATTTAAAAATATCACTGTCAAAAGCAATCAATGCTATCTTTCACCAAGAACAGGAAAAAGATAGAACGAAACTTAATTTAGTAATATTTTTAAAACTTACAAAATATACCAAAGATCTAGTTATGACGCCACATCAAGGTTCGCAGTCCATACGAGATAATAATCCAGAATAGGTGCGCAGCGGGTGACGCGGCTTTCGTAATTGGCGGCGGCGCGCGCGCAAACTGCACCCTTGAGGGCGATCGCCGCTTACGCTAACGACTACGAGTTACTTAGCCCAACTACACACCGACTCCCAGGTCGACATGAGCCCTCATTTCAAGGATGCTCATAATTTTCTAAGTAGCCTATTCCTATAAGTAACGCTTAGGTTAGTGAACGTAAACAAATCGCTGAATAAGACCACCTTAAATATATAGCTAAAGCAGTATCAGATGTAAGAGGACTCATTAACACGAGATAGTTTGCTGCTTGAGCGACTGCGAGGGCAGCGATACTTCGAGGGCTAACGAGTTTACAATCGAGTCTAAAATAATATGTTTTACTTATTATACGAGTAAGTGCAACAATAATTATTAAAAAATATATAACATAACCTAAAACTAAATCTATAGAAATACATCTCCTCGGTCTAGTACCTAACTAAAAAGTTCAAAATGGCGATCACATTTTTCCCATTCTGATAACAGATTTGGAGACCTTATGGATCCTCATATAAAATATATAGACATATAGATATAGAGAATGTCTACAAACAACTGACTCAAAAGCTATCACTAAACAGAATGCCCAGTGAACATCGTTTAGGCCTGCCTCCGCGGCGGTAAAAACGGGCAGCACCGAGCGCTCGCCTGTCACATGTCCTCCAGTGGCTTTATACAATCCCCCTGTCCAGCGAACGCATGACATATTAAATTCTTATCAACGCGCCAGACACGAAGCTTAAGCTATTTTATCATTGTCATTGACTAGGAAACAAAACGGTTATCGCCACCGGCCGGATAATATTGTCTAACCATGTGTAAACATGTGAAAATCAACTACGTATCTGACAGTTGTTATTACTTACTCACAAATGAGTACTGCGTTACGTTGTTTGGCCTAAACTCAGCGCTTCGGCAGTTTATGTCAACACTATTAGATTGTATAATTTCCAGCTTTGTGGTTATATACATACTCGTATATTATTTTGCACGTATTGCTAGTAAAAGCTATTGCTATTTCTGGGATTTTGAAAGAAGATACTCGTCGTGTCGTCAGAGGCATTTGTCGCATAAAATGATTCCGAATAAATTAAATTCCAATTAAAGAATGTCCGACTACCAACTACAAGGTGGCGCCTAGCATAGGATCTTAGCCATTTGAATGTACGGATAAGATTATACAGAGAGCCATCCATACAAACTTGTATGAATATATAGAGAAATATTAATAAATGAGATGTTAACGGTCAGAAAACCGGCAAGATCATTCTTGTTATTTACCTCATGTATTTCGATGACGCTATAATCTCATGTGTATAAATAAATTAGTAACACTCCACGCTGTATTATCGTAGCTTTGTGATATTCTTAGGTTCATTCACTAACTGTAAACAAGTTACAATACCAGTATCGTACATTGCGATTGTATGTTTCGCGGTATAAAGTTGCGGTGTGGAGCAAGTTATACCTCAAAAGATGTTTGCGGTATGGGCAACAATGCAGGGGCGCCGGGCGCCGCCACGACGCCGCCCGGCTGTAAATAGACTTCACATTAATACTCAGCTATGTAATAAATGTTATTGTTTGTCATAAACTTTGTTTTATGAAGGTCGCCCCACCCCCGGCGCTCGATGTTGCCGGACCTTTAATAAAGTTTAGTGTTCACGTGAAGCCTTTACTTAGGGGTTTAGACGCATTTAATCCGATTGTTATTGGACACTTTATTTCCTGGGTGCTTATTGAAAACCAAAACAAAAGACGATCGCTGATCGCATAAAATGTGACGACGCTATCGGACCTAGTCGCGAGGAACAGACACGAAACGAAATAATCTTATTTTGATATTTTCGAAGATAAAGCCGATGCCTTAGGTTGCGATGTCGCAGAAAAGCCGAGTCATGGCTAAACTTGCGTTTAGCTTTGCAGTAATATTATCCACGCCAACCATTCCTTGTATTTCCGGGAGGGTTGAGATATCTGTTTGAAAACTGTTCGTTTTCTACTGAACTAAGAGACCACGTATATCTGATACGTGTTACGGACTATTACGGCACCTCCACATGCCCACATTAAAACACTAAATATGCAGGACGTGTGTAATTTAAGGTAACAAAAAGCTCTTTATTGGCTTTTTACAACGAATAAAATTACCACCAAAGTTCGTGCAGAAATCGAGAGTGGTAACATGTTTTAAAGCCAATAAGTATGGCATGTCGTTTAGAGATTACTTACAGTTTCGTTTTAAAACTCTAACTTAATGTTGAATTGGATCGGCGAGGTGTTGCGAGCCAAGACGGCAAGGGTAGCGGTTGATTTGTATGTAGCTCAGCTCCGCGCCGATGCAGGGGGCGTCTCCAAGACGTTCGGTGCAATTTTTCAACGATTCGTGTTCGGCAAGCCGATCCGCGCGCCGCACTGCAGCCGGCCGACCCCCGACCCCTGGTGTCTGCCCCTTGCTATTAGGGTTGCTGACTTTCCTGTTTTTTCGACAAGGACATTGGTACCAAAGTATGGTTTTTATATTTGTGTATGATTTTATAAGTAACATAACAATAGTTTCATTTGTAGAATATTAGTTTTTCACCGCGATTTCACCCACGTAGAGTTTGTTTATAGTGATATACTTTCTGGAAACAACTATATATTTATATAATGTATTCGTTAAAACTAGACTAGGTTAAGTAAGATAACATTGTTGTGTAACAATGTCATGCTTGATACTAACCAAAACTGTAACAAAATTATAAATAGTAGTTTATGCAACGGTTGCATAATGATATGCCTTAAAACACTAGTGCGGTTTTCATGAAACAAGCCGACAGGCGAGTTTCATAATAAGATCGCACGTGTGTTTTAAGACCAAATTATGCAGAGTTGCATACATAACTTTATCTACACACATATTATAAATTCTCCATGATGGGTTCAGAAACAATATTTTCTGGCAACAAGTTATTTGTTGCAATCGTGGCTGCATATTTCCGATATCCGGCGCATTTTCACATCACACACACTCCGAGAAGACTACTTACTATTCATATTTTCAACTAAAATGTAAATTACGAACAATTTTTTCTATTCAATTCAACAACAATTCTACTTTCGTTCAGCAAAACGTCAACATGGCGGCAAATACGGTCTTCCGTCAAGACCATTTTTTTTTAAATTATAGACAAACGGATGAAGTCTCTATTCTCACGTCACTCGAGATCAAATATTGTGCAGTTTATATTTAAAAAATATACTGAATTGACGTTTCGTATCAATAACTTTTTAATATCTGTGGATACTAGAATAGAGACCCACTTGAGTTTTGACAGCTGTTCCAAATTTAATCTCATTTCTTTACTAAAAACGATAAAGAAGTCATATTATTTCTTTATCGCAGCACTGGTTTTTCCTAATTGGTTGTCAAAATGGTGGTCATTTCATACGGTTTTTGATTAACCAATGGAGGTTTTATGATATGGGTGTAGATAAAAGTACTTACAGTATACCTACAATGAATGAATAAACAAATCAATAGTACCTATAAATATATTTGAAACAATAGGGATGTTTCCTGGTTAAAAAAATTGTAATTCTAATTAGTCCGTTAGATTATCAAAAAATATTGAACACGTATTTTTTGCTTTATCAAAGCAATCCAAATTGACAAAGATAATGCGCATCAAAGTTCGGGAGTGGGGGCTAATGACGTCACTTAATGGTAAAAAATGTACAAAGTCATGACGTCACGCGGAACTTCAACGCACTATAATCTTCGTCATTTTTTGTTTAATTGACAAAAGAAAAAATCTGTATTCGATATTTTTTTATAATGTAAATGACGGTCTAATTAGAATTTTTCAGGAAACTAGCCTATTATTAAAATACCAGATCGTGTGGTTCGTGTGCACGAATTTCTCATTTTGCAAAACGTTTAGTCTGTAATCGTCTGGCCTAGGCGCAGGACGGTGATTGACATAACATCTGGCAGCCCTAGTCCGGCCGCCCCACCTGCTCCCACGCCGACCTACTGCAACTTTAATCCCCCAATCAACCGACGCACGACCGCGCACAGCGACTCTATATTTCAATTAATTCGATCATCCATTCCCGACGTGAAAGTTCGTACCGCTTAGCTCATAACCCCCTCCGGTGTCCGTCTCTCTTCGTGACACAGCGACACTACCTTGTATAAGTACCAAATTCCATTCCACTCGTAGATTTCAAATTATACATTGTGATGCACCGGAGCGAAGTATCATATTTTCTGCAATAAATTTTGATCCCAAGCAAGAAGTCGACCGTAGTGGTGGTTAACTTTTAAAACCCAATTAATTGTGTTTTGTTTTGCATATTAATGGGTCGTTTCGCTGAAGCTGCGTCGTCGGATGGCTAGCAGTAAGTTCCGCCGCGCACGGAGCGAAATAATCGTCCGGCGCTCGAGCTCAGTCCATTAGTCGCACGGCGACGGAATGCGGGTGTTCAGATTCGGCGATAGTAGCCACACGAAATAGTCAACTGTCTACATTACGATAGCAAAAAAATATAACATTACACATGTCGTCACAATAGTTCCACTCCATATTAAGGGCGGGTGTATATATGTATAAGTGTGTGTTTGTGAAGAAATGTATGCTTCCATAAACTATAAAACTGAATACAAGTCAAAACTAAAATAATTTAAAGTCAATTCAGCTGCCGCAAACCCATTCCAATACCAAGATTTATAGATTTTCTGTCACAGTTAACTCAATTATGTATGTTCTAGTAGATGGAATTTATTGGTTCATTTCTTATTCTTATTGCGCAGACAGAAGTCGGGGCGAGTGCCGCACGTGTCGGCCATACCGCTGAATCAACTTAACCCGACTCGCTCTGCCGCAACAGAATGAATTTAATTTGATTCCGATTGTGTTTAACCCCAACTCCTTCATGTAATGATCTAGAAGCCTCCGTAATTTACGATCCTAAAAATGTCATCTCAGCTTTATTGCTTCATTGTAACTTCACTGGAGCTACAAGCTTGTAAACTCACTATTCTGTAATTAACTTGAGCTAAATTCGCAACTAAATACATTAGCGAAACATTTGATTCGATAGAGTAACTGAGAGCGTTCCGTTTGACAAAAACCACGAACAACTTTGCACATTGACATTAAATTGTCGAGACAACTGAACCGGCAGCGCGGAGGGTGAATGCGAAGTATTTAGATAGCTAGTGTTCACTTGTTCAGCGCTTCTCGAGCTTAATTGCGAAGCGGGCCCATACGGACAGCGAGCTGGTTTTATCGGGGCCCTAATGAGACCCAGCGTGCATGCCTTAATGACTCTTCCTTTGCTCATTCCAAAGGAACTCTCTAACTTCTATCGAGATCTAGTCGAGCAGTTAATTGAGACTTATTTGGGTGTAGGTAATTAATCATTCCATTTTTTTTAGGACGCAAATGACGCAACGTTTATGACTATGAAAACAACGTTCATATATTTCTTAGGGTTACTGCTCTGAGAACTTCATCATGTCTCTTGCAAGGTATTTCTACCAATCATTGTATAGCCCAGTGTCCTGTTTAAGCAATTCCCGGACAATTCAAGTTTTTACTCGACCTTCACCTATTTTCGGATGATTTTCACAGTTTAATTTCGCATTCAATTCATTGATAGCAGTTCGAAAATATTTACCTTCGGCGTAATATTTATCTACCTACATCGGCGTGTCGGACTTAACAGAAGCTGTAAATTATTAATTAAAAAACATGACTTGTGTATGTAGCATACATTGAAAGATTATATTTTATTGCGCAGGATCAGATTAAGTGTCACATGTGTTCCTTGGAATATCTGAGCGCGTATTTAATTACAGTTTGTCGTTAATAATGACGCGAGACGCATGTATAGTGCGGGGTGTGCGTAGTGTAAGACAACACCGCGGCAGGCTCGCGGCGCGGCGTGGCGACGCGTGAACGCGCACCGGCCGCGCCGTCACGCGCCCCTCATTTGTCATACACGTCTGCGACTTCACCGCCTACCAAACAACATCAATGGCAACTACGTCATGTAAATGTCTACGTGAAGACTTTGATTTACAACAAATTCGTAATTTATATCAACATCCCAAATAAAAATATAGTGGGCCAGCGACCGGCTGCACTTAAAAGGCTTTTCGTTACGGGGCGTCACATTATACTTCAGTCTATTCTCGCTTGTCATCGTCGCCGCCCGCTCGTGTGGCGTTACTTTCAACAAAATTGAACGTGATTAAGTTACAATCGCACTCCATCAAGATTTTAAAAGGCGTAAGTAAAATATTTTTTTAAGGTAACTCGTTCATAGGCGCGAACAATGAGCCCCGGTTCCGAAACAATCAAATTAATTTTCTCCGTTGTTGTTTAATTAGCGTCGAGTCTGGATGGCGTGGCGGGCGGCCGGTGTTTATCATAGAAAACAATCGCTCCCTCTCCACCTCCTCTTTCCTCTTCGCAACCCCATAACACCACCGCTTCTTCCACGAAACCCCATTATTATCAAAGTCAAGCCTTTCCAACGAAGTAACTTTGATTCGTCACTCTTGACGCTGTTATCATTATTAGCGACTTTGTCTAAGCTAATTTACTTCGGCGTAAACAAATCGCTGGTCTTGACTAATGTTTATAATGTTTTTGTTTCAGGTAATAGTCGGCTATCAGTGAGCCGGTTTGATTAATTATGATTGAACATTCATTAAAGCAGTGTGGTAAGCGACTTAAAATTGTTTTCTTGTAATTGCTGAACTTTTTTCCTTGTATAGCACACATAAGAGTATAATAGTTTTGGCAGTTATATCGATCACTTACGGACTTTTATGTCAAATCTTGGGAATCTTAATGTATTTATCAACAATTTACAATAAACTGGCCGTACTTATCCCCGTGGGCAAACTTAGGAGGCCTTAGGGTGTTACTTTTTTTCAAGTTGGTAACAAAGGATACACTAACGAGTGGTAACAATATGAAACAGTGTAGTTTACATTGCGTGAAGCCTTAGAAAGTTAATCTGAAGCCATATTTAATTAAATTGTAGCCGTAGGTGACTGTCGCTACAGGCCCACTGTTTAGTCGACCGCTTGTCTGTTCGCACGCAATCCACCTTATCTGGACATCGTGTTTTAATTTAAATAAAAACATATCTTCTGATTTGGTGAGACACAATTTTTATATTTTCTTAGAAGTTCAGTATTATTTGCAACTAAATTGCAGGCGTCTTTCAAGTATATTGCCTTGTATCTGTGTACAACTTAACTGATTGATTTAATTTTATCCAGAGGATTTGGATTAACGTACCTACTAGAATGGTTAGTGGATTTTTCTTTATTTGTGTTTTAAAATCCGACATTAAAGAATACTAAAAGGAACTCGTTCACGTCGGTCTGCGGCGGCCACTAATCTAATTATCCTCAACGCTCACTCGAAAAACTCGCGAGTATGGAACGAGTGCAAGCAGTTTACTCCATTGTTTTCCTGCTAACTTGGGTGTACAAACCGCTGCCACTGCCTGCCCACTAATACAATGCGACGCTTGTAAGTGTTCACCCTAATATAAAGTTCTTACTTATTTCTCCCTAGACGGTAATTGTGTTTCTTCATTTAGGTACTTGTCGAATCGCATCTATCGACCGCCAGTGATGGCCGAAGCATTATTAAGAGATTATTTTCAGTGATTGACCCGCCTCGACCTGACCTGAGCCTCTGACCCCGCCGCGGTGGTCTACTCCCTTCATTTAAGTAACCTGTTTTGTAAGATTGGCGCGTGTAAAGCAGTGCACGATTGCTTCAAGGGAGTGGTTTAACCGTGATTAAGCTGAAATAGATAAATGAAATAAAGACTCCACGATAATGAACCCGTACATGGTCTGAGGGTGCTTACCATAAAAAACTAACTTAGAAAAACAAGTTTTCCGAAAGCAAACAATTGCATTCTTAATTGATTTCAGCCGTGAAGCCAACTGCGTTACATTACGATTGTAGTACCTCGTTCATCTCCCAGTACCAGGGCCAGTCCTGTGTAAATTAGACCATACTAGCTTAAACTTTAACGCAGATGCCTAACAATTTGTTCAGTGAGAGGTAGTTATCGGAGGCGTTGTCTAAGATAACATAGAGCACAGGGGCGCGTATTCGTCGGGCTAAACGGCTCTGGCCCGGAGGCTCGTATTTGTAACACGGCGTTATTAATAGCTGCGATAGCGGAGCCGCGGCGGCGCACGATATTTGGGAAATCCGGATTTGCATAGGATAATGGCAAGCGCGCCGATGCAGCAATGTCCAATACTGGCCTGTACTGCTGTACTGCAGATTTTCACACAATTTCCTAAATGTTGTTCGTAACTTTTAATGCATTATAATGTTTTGCACTGTGTAATTTTGAAAACAAAGTCACATTCAATAACATCTAATCCATACTTTTTGAGTAGTGCTTTTTTTAATTCTTAACGCATTTTTATAAGAAATTAGTTTAATTCTTTTATTTATTTGATTATTTCCGTGTGGAATACACAAAATAAAACAAATCCGACCGTACCGTGTACGAGCTGAATCGTTAGCCGGCAATGTCGCGCCAGCGTTATCCACTCGTAACACTGTCGGATCCAATATCAATATGCAACATTTCACACGGTGAGCGGGCACGAAATGGAGATTGCTCGTTTGCGCGTCACTGCGACGAAAATGATAGAGGAACCGATAATAGAATTAACCTATCTAATAGGCCATACCAGTGGAGCGAGAACTGGCCCGCACCTGTATTTGAGTAAGTCGTCTTAAATCGGTCCATGGCAATGAAAGAGTAATAACTTCAAGCTTCTCTTGAGTCCCATTGGCTGGGAGAAACCTTCGCGTTAGCAGCTCTCGTAGTCTCGTGTAAAGTTAATTAAAGATAGCGTTTCTGAAACATGCTAATCGCAACCTGTCTCTGTCACCTGCACTGCAAAGAAAGCATTTAAAAAGCAATTTAGTCTAAAATACCGGCGCGCTCTTGAATTTTTTTTTATCGTCGAGCCCTTTTGTCACAGTAAATCTTAAAACTTTCTTAGAACTGTAATTAGAAATGTTAATTATGAGCCCGATCGAACGATCGCTCGCTTCGGAATCTAGTGAATTTTAGTAAGTTAGCTACTGCGGGAATATTTTTTTCCATGCTTAATCGCCGCTCCATAGGTATACGTTATTATTAAATATATATTTATTATATAATATCCTCTTCCTCCGCTTCGGTGCTAACATCATTAAAATATATTTAAAACGAACTTCCTCAGTTCACACTACCTTTTATTTCCATGAGTCATGAATGCAAATAATACAAAGCCACCAACCAAGTAACAACCACCAAGTAATATTTAAATTACACAGTACCAGTTGCGATCGTATCAATTCAAAGTTTGATGATAAAGACAAGCAGCGAAACTATCAACTAGGTGTATATCTGGCGTTCACATTGTTATACAAATCGTAAAACTGTCTAGTCCCTGGTCTATTTAACAAACTCATATTGTATATAAATACTTCATTAACTTGAAGGCGGTAAGCCGATTTAGATTCCTCAATTCTATTTCACCAGTCACGTGGCAATTACTTGTTTAAATTGGTAAAGTTACTAAGCAATGAAGAGAGCGATCGACTCGCTACTTGAATACCTAGAATTATGGTCAAAAATATAAATTGCGATGATAATTGTTAGGTCCGGGGGGTGAGTGAGGGTGGGGGCGGCGGTCGCGTGCCTGATGTATGCGCCGCCGCCGCCGCGACGCCAGACCCGACGGCGCCGTCCGATGCCGCCCCACAATGCAGATATCGTGCATGCTCGGCCCTCGCGCCATCACCGTTTACCACCATGCGAAACTCTACTACACCTACAACATGCCACTAAACTACCTAATGGTATGACGCCGGACCAACATAACCAAAAATTTGATAACCTTCAGTTGTGGGCCGTTGATCGATGACTGGCGTAATGACTCGGGAAACTATTTCCTACGTATTTCCTCCACTCAATAAAGCATCGAATATGCTTATTTATGTGTCCGCGTCAGTTTATTTGGGGCTTTGTCAATGCGGCCCGTAGTGCCGACTACACTCGAAAGACCGTCATTTGTCAAGATTATGGGTGTTTGGGGATTGAGATATGAAAAGCGGTTATTGTTTTGAATATTTCCCTTTTTATCTAAGATTTCATTTCTGTTTAAGCTCGTGCTCCTGAATATAGAGCTCATTAGAACAATCTTCCCTCAATATTGTAAATGCAATAGTAGATGTAGACGGATTTGAGTACGTCTTTGTAAAGTCTACAATGTAGATAAATGAGTTTTAAGTATGTTTCATACGAATTTACGAAAAAATGTGGTAACTTCTTGGCCGTTGCTGTGGTTACGTACATGAGATGGCGCAATTAGCACGTACAAAGCTCGTCAGTCACGGCTTGGCGCCGAGTGGCAATTACGGTATTTCATCCCCAATAAAAGTGCACTCCGGTGCCGCTAACGCCTCAAAAAGCTCCCTGGGTTCTATAAAGCTAATGTGAACGTATAAAGATTTAAACGACATCTCCGGACGGTCCGGCGCGCGGTTATCACTTTTGGGTAATGCAAATGCACACCGTAAGAAACAAAATTTGTCTGTCCTGTGGGCAAAAGTTGACGATAACGGTGGTTTAAATTCACGCTTTCTTCATATTAACCGAAATGATGCCTGCTTAGACATGCGGCTATAGTTGAAACCAAAAAATTTGGCCTGAAGGTACTTAACTTTCGGCTACATTCTGAACTTAAATGTGTGTATAACCCATATATTTGCAAGTCAACTCCGTCTCGCATAAGCACGCACAGAAAAATCTAATACACGAATTTACTTTATTTATCAAAATCGACTTGTGCTAGAACGACCGTTCGTCGCATTGTGGCCCTAATACACGAAAAATATAACACCCTTCAATATTTACCTCATTACGTTTAGACGGCGGAATACGGCAGTCGTACAGCGTGAAAGCAAACATTTTGGCGATTAATCTGGGAATACTGTGCTATATCGGGGCGCTGGAGGCGGCACATTTATTTTATGTGCCGGCAATGTTACATACGCCATAAAAGTCGTTAGGGCGGCGTAACGTCTCGCCGGCGTCTTGGCCGCTTTAATTATACCTAGATAATGCGGCGCCGACTGCTCCCCGCGTCGTAGCTTGTCACTACCCGGCCTCCTACACATTACCGTAATATGGTGCAATAACGTACTTACCACTTCCTGATGTACTCACTCAGCCATATGTTATAGTAATGCCCCAACCTAATCACCCGTGCTTAGTAAGGGTTCGCCTAACGCCAACCCCGGAACGAAAGCCGAGGCAACGTACGTTCATATTCGCAGACACATAGAATCTCAACCTAAATTATAGCACTTTAGGAAAATGCGCTTAATAAACATTGAAAACTGTGTGTATAATTGCACGCACTTGACCGTGGCCCTGGGTTCCTACGAAAGGGGTGAGATGGGCAGCCCCTCAAACCCTCCTTTTTGACGCACCAATAATTAAACCCCTTTATTCCAAGCCTGGTCAACGTTCGTATATATTTTCTTTTTTAAAATTCAGCATTAAGTACGAGTAGGTACCTAGTTAATTGATGTGACGATAGAAATGTTGCCTGTTTTCTCGTTAGTAGCGATCAAACCCGTGGAATTATTGTTTCTTTCATGGAAATTGTTTCTTGAAATTCTAAT
The DNA here is from genome assembly GCA_947859335.1 of Tortricodes alternella. NCBI lineage: Eukaryota > Metazoa > Arthropoda > Insecta > Lepidoptera > Tortricidae > Tortricodes > Tortricodes alternella. The sequence goes on from OX401974.1 coordinate 12,110,519, forward strand.
CCCGTTAATATTCTAAAAAACAGAAACATTGGCAGGCAGTTCTTATTGGAAGTATATTCAAGCGGTTCTAAGCAAGGGCCGGCGCGCGGTGAAGGTGGGCCCGCGCACGGGACGCAGATGGAGATTTATCGCGCCCGCCGGAGCTGAGACAACAAGTTCGCGCATTAAACGAGTCCGGAACATTAGCCGGCTGCAAGATGCCTTCCCAGATCATAATTAAGTGCCGCCCAATTTATCGGTCCGACCCGCACCCCGAAAACTCCCCTTAAACTTCCCTTATCGTACGTAGTAAAAGCTCTTTATTTTGTAGTTAGTCCGCTCCCGCAGTTATCGCCTTTTATCTTGGGCTGTTGTGTTATTTGAGGCACTCCCGCGGTTAAACTAAGTCTTCTTTACGAGTTTATAATAAAAATGTTGCCGAGTGTCCGAAGTAGGGCTTTGGGAAGATTTATTTACTAACCCTTCATGTCATATGTCAAATTATAATCTTGATGTGCTCTTCGAACATTCTTTACAAACTGGTAGCATACAGGTATCTCCATTTGATTCATTGCAATAAAATAACCACGTATTTTAACCCCATTTCAAGCGGTTATACTACTGAAATTATAATTATACTGCTTTATTATGTGTACCGATACCCCGTATTTGACACCCCGTACATTCGAGTCTTGTCCAAGAGTTTCTTGACTGAGATGTTAAATACTGTCCTTCCTTCCTTCCTTCAATTTAAGCTTGAAAGTTCACGGAGAAATAAATATTTACAAATGCGGTATAAGTGTTTACCATTTATGCTCAGTGAACAGACGTGTAGGTGAGATGCACATAAAGCAAGTGGCGCGTGCTGCAGGCTTCTACTGCTCAGTCTAATTACTCTAGCGGCAAGGCTAAACGAGTTACCCGGGCTCGCCTGGCGTCGTCCCATATCGCTTTACCCGGACTACTACCAAAGCCAAAGCGTCAGTAAAACTTTTAATATAAAAAACGCTAATACAGCCTTAACTCTGATTCGACCAAAATTTTGAGGCTAACAATATAAGACTTAAATAATGTTTTTGACTTGGCAACGTCTTACATCTTATATATACGATATACGAGACGGAATTTCAAAAACCAGGTGTGACGAAAATTTAAGAAGTATGACAGCCAGTCTCTCTTGCGTCATATGCCATATGTGAAATCTAAATGGAAGGATCGGTCCTTTATCTAGATGGTTCGTTTTCTAATTGTACACTATCACATATTTACGCTTCAGAAGACGGGTTATCTGAGGACTATTAATCGAACGTGGCCACAAGTAGTCTTGTGGCTCTGCCCACCCCATTAGGGATTTCGGGCGTGATGCTATGCATGTATGTATTTCGTAAATTGTATTACGCAAGCCATTATGAGCTCACATTAGACTGAATTTGGTGACAATCAGATGTCAACATTGGATTACCGCAACCTCAAATGAATTATCGTCGAAAAAAAAGGATTTTCAATTGAGGACAATACCCGTAAACTGGCGTAAAAACAATACATTTCATCAAAAAATGGTTAGATGACATTTTGACAATGACATTTGACGTCATACAACTAAGTCTGTTAGAGGCATTGTTTTAATTTCTCGCACAATAATAATTGGGACGTTATTGCACTCGGCCACACTAGTCAATCATAAGCATAAGCATAAGTCAGTATGTCCAATCAATTGATATTGGACTTTAGCGATTCAGTTGAAATATTAGTAAGATTACTTTCCAAGTGTAGGTATCCCAAGTAGCACAAAACTGCATTATAAATGTTCACATAAAGCCACATCGTCAATCTAAGCATTTATAATGACTTATTAGAGTTCACTAGGGCTGCAACAGCTGTATAGAAAAAAACGTGGCTCAGTATAACGCTGTTTTCTGTACTGTGATTCTATAAACGCCACTGATGTCACTTTATTCAGCGCTTAGTGGTGTTGTGCTCTATCAGCTGCAAAGAGCGTATGTTTGTGAACACATAATGCAGTTTCCTGAATAAAAATTCACGCGTGTACTTTAAAACAGTTGCGTTTTAAGAGAGAACATATGAACTACTATAACATAAGCAGATACTTTGTGAAGTTAATTAACAAAGATTTAATGCTTTATGCTGCATACAGATGAACTTTTACGCTATACGTCAGGTGTGCTGAATTGAAGGCGACAAGTGAACACTCGTGCAGCCCTTAGCATTAAATTAAGATTAAAACTGTTCACTTGCCTATCCGCCATTTTTAGTAGGTGACTATCTGTTACTGTAAAATTTTATCTTTTTTCTTTGGGTTTATCTTTAGAACATATCACCTGGAATTCAATTAAATGACAAATGATTAACACCGAAACAGCTTTTCATCAATTACGATGTGAAAAGCAATACATTTTATTTTGTTTACATTCCATTTTATGTTAGTTATTTTAGTATTTAAGTGGTATTATGAGAGCGCGTGAAAATTTTGAACTAAATATGTATGGTATTTCACAGTAAAGTTACCTCCCCAATAAGATTAAAACCATAATGGGAGAAATCAAAGTTTTACTTACCTTAAACTAGAGTGTTTTATTTTTCACAATGACGCATGCACAACTTTAGAACCTGTTTAAACAAACTGCATGACAGTTCTTAAATAATAAAGTTATTATATTCCACAAATTCGCTCACAGTGTAATTTTCAACTATTTAAAATCACACAGTTGTCCTTACTGTTGTGTATAATAAGTAACATGTGGCTTGTTAATCACACACATAAATGCGAATATAATGTTGATATAATCCAAGTAATTTGTGCCCAAATTAGAGTTATACCCTCTGACGATGCGCTGTCTACTCTGTTATACGATAGCTTATACAGCTAATGCATTCACGGTGTACTGTGAAAATGCTGTTATACAGCACTTTTGTGCTACTTGGGATAATATTGACAACCAAAGGCTAGTATTTAATTGCATGCATTTGTATGAAAATGAGAGATATCCACCAAAATTGGGATTTTAACGCCATCTATCTTAAGATTAAGAAGTTATTAGAATTAGGAACGATATTAGTTTACTTTACATACATACATGAGCCACAAGACTACTTGTGGCCACGTTCGATTTATTAGTCCTAAAATGGTATGAAGAACCGTATGGTGACAGGTGATCAGCCCATCGCCCATACAGATAGTCCACCATGTTGGAGAGGACCCGTCCCTTAGTCGACTTTTACGACATGCCAGGATGATAAGCATCTGCACATATTCTATGCTATTTCTTCACTCCCAGTGCAGCAGAGGAGGTTTACTTTATCATAGACTATTAATAAGGCAAGACATGCTCTTTTGAAATAAAAAAAGATTTGTTAATTTTATTAACTATTAAACTATAGTCAGATATTAACGGAATTGTAAAACGGCATAAGGTAACATAATTTCTTTTTCTCACCATGGATGGACGTCACGAAAATCACTACGATCGTGTTAACGACATGTCCTCTTTTTTAATCAAATAAATCACGGCGGTTAAATACCCAATAGTAAGCTTCCGATACTTCGAAAATTACAAATCTTCAAACCATATTGTTAACATTATTTATATACCCACATGTCATGAAACAGCACTCGGTATAGGTATCCATGAATTTATATATGTTTGTATAGGTATAATATGTTTTACTTTACTTACACTACACAGTCTTAATTCTCGGTTATTTCGCGAGATTGCATCCAAGGCAATTGCTTTGCATTTACTTTCATGAAACCCCTTTGGTCCACTCGGCACCGTGTCTGCCCGGGGGTGTTATTTCTGCGATACCAGTATTTTAAATGCTGTTTCAAAAATAGTATGATCTTGCGTCAAAGACTGAAAAGCGCGCTGGAATAAATAGCTACCTCTTGCTGTGTAGTGTACCAGTAATTCACTCTTCACACGAGAAACCCTGCTGCAACCTTGCTTGTGAAATTGCTGAATTCCGTAAAGGTGAATTTAATTAGCTTAGTGCCTTAATTACTTACACTCGTTTCGCTTCTAAAACCTCAGTTAACAGAAAGGTGAAGCACTCTCTTTGGGCCCGCTAATGTATTTAGTAAGTCAGCACGTTCACTGACCTAATGATTTTTCTCTTCACGGCACGTTAGTAAAACAGGCAATTTGCGCGAGCCTATAAGTAACGAGATTCATTAATGCTGTTACAAAGTGGCGCGAGCGTTCTTAAAGCGAATGGCCCTCGAGCTTGCAACGCTCATAAAGGCCGAAGGAGCCCGAGCCGCGCCGCGCGCAATTTAATGAAACACCTGGAGAGGTCGCGCCTACTTCCGTTGCATTAATCTCGACCCGCACCACGCTGGCTCTACATTACTCACTACCGACCAGACTCGACCTAACGCTCTTGCCTCCACTTGCTTTATGAATAGATGACCACTCGCTTCAAAACAAATTATAACATGAGGAGAGAAATACATACCATTTCAGATCTAAATATCAACTATTATTGGTAGTGTCTACAAAAAGCCAAGTTAGAGTTAAGAGTAGCAAATTAAATATTGTAGGTCGGATAAACAAGGACTGACCGCGCTCTCCCGGTGGCAGCGACGGTAAAAGTAGCTGAGATAACTCCGTGCACGAATGCATATTTTAACGTTAAGCTATGGCACCCTGGCGCAAACTTGTTGGGAACTTCACAAGAATAATTGTTACTCGGTTCCATAAACGAAAGTGCGGTTTTCATTGTAGAGGGATTGTAGTTTGTTTAAGTTCAGTTTATATCAGTGATTGCTGATAGCTGGGTTATTGGTGTCAATAGGCGTGGAGTGACTTGTTGTCAAAGGTATTCGATGAGTGCTTGTGTGTAACGTGTAGGCGTGCTCAGCGTTACGTCAACGGCACGCACGGGGCGGCGCCCAGAGACCGAAATAAAAAGTACGCGGCGATTGCGAGGCATAAATACGCGCCCCTCCCGCGTGACGCCTCATTAGCCACTCCCCTGCACCTCTATAAATCATTTTAAATTCAAATTCTACTTACTTTCAGAATTGACTTTGCTTACCTAATTCCCTTTCCTAGCCACAAAATTTTGCAAATTAGATTTCACCTTTCCCTCGCTTTGCTTGTCGGAAAAAAATTATTTGCGGCATCCGGGACCGGATCTCAGCTTCTGATCGTGTTACCTTCTATTGCACGATTCAAACCCGAGGAAACCTTTTGAATAACCTTCTCCCGCGGGACTTCTTGCTTATTCTAATACGTATTTGTACCAGTTATGTTACACCAAACATTGTAGCTGATAAGACTATATTATTAAGTATCAAATAGCGACCAATACCTAATCTCTGACCATTCCAGACGTATTAAAATTGGTCCGAATATCGTGTTTAAAAAAGTTGAATACTTACTTATCAAACGTTCTAAATGATAATCATTATCATCTGTGCATTAAAGATGGAGTTACATGAAATCCTGCTTATATTCAAAGCGATACAGCTTATCACAGGTATTTAATAGAAATTTAGTACAAAAAAATACGATATTATTGTTGTTTATCTAGGTCTAATGTGATCTAGTTCTAAAATGTATGCTATACACACTAGAGATAATTTCTGACTAACTCTGTGTCACCACCAATAGAGACAAAAACCAGTTTTAAGTTATCTATACATACAAATAAAAAAGTTGAAGTGTCTGTCTCAAGGGTTTCAGAGATATTGCTTTGTATGAAAAATCGTCCCAACCCCACGCAAACAAAGTCGCGAGCACAGCTAGTCCAGAACAAAAAGTCGTAAAGTCGTTTGTGTACACAAAAACATTCACGCTTAATTTAACTAGCTTATTCAGAAATGGGCGGGCTAACTAAAGAAGTAGAGCACGGGACAAAAAAGGTTTGGAGTCAATACCCGTCCCTTGAGGAAATCTTCAAGACAAGATTGCGAAGCTCGCTTGCTGGCTTGTAGCTTTCAAGTATTTCATAGGGCTAGCGAAAGGAGCACGGTCGAACTGTCGACGAACAGCAAACTTTCAGCCAGAATAAGAAATAGAAAAATACGGAATAAAGCTAAATTTAAAGCACCCGCAGAAATGGCACAAGCGTGGCGTTGCAAAAACGACAGATGGACGCTGGTGCGAGAAGATCCTCCATAGGGACCAGCCCTTAACTTAATACCCACATGCAGTTTAATATACCTCGGAAACATTAGTGTTTCTATCAAGTGACGTTTTTATTTTTGTATGGGCTTTTTCAAAACCCAAAGTATATTATAAGATATCAATCACGTACTGTACTATTGTGAGACAACCAGACCTATCACACGCCCATGACGCAATGGATCTCACGACGTTCATCGGTATAACCATATTGTTTTTATCAGTTTTGACGTCTCAATATTGTCCTTTTAATGAATTATTTAAAATGCATGAAATGGGAATTTACCTACATTAACGAGGTGTAATTAAACGGTATTAACATTGAAGTTAATAAAAACTTATTCTTATTATAAACTACAAAAAAGTTTTAACGGCACGCTCCTAGCTCTATTCGGCCACGTGGCATTCTACCTGTTCTCCTACAGGAATTGGCACAGCTCACCGGCCGTTGCTATTTCCGTCTGTCCCTGTTACGCGGTTATTTTTGGCACCAACATCAGTGCGTACAAGTGGGCTTTAGAATCCTTAGTGACTATCGTGTCATTCATCTGTTTGTTACCCTATTAGTATTTTCTCGTGTGTCGATTTGTTCCGAAGCGGCCAATAGTAGAGCGGCGGATAATAGATGTGCGCGTACGTCGCGTCGATACTGCGATACGTGGATACGCGTGACCGCGCTCCGCCGACAGCGTGTCGCCAATCCATCAATTGTGATCGAACGCTCTGATCGATTAACGACTGCACGCCTCGCTCGACATACATTCTTGACATCCTATTTGGCTCGTCAATTTGTTTGCCGGACTAATCCGAAGTGATTAAACTCGTTTGATTTAATTACATAGCAACTAGCTGTTTATAGCTAACGATAATGAATGGAGTGTTGCACTTGATTCATTACGCAGTGAAATGTCTGATAAAATACCAAATTTTATACAACTGCACTCTCATCTATTGATTCAAATTCATGTATTATTGGCAAGTCATTTGGAAAACTTCTTATTTCTTGCTAAAGCCTAACTTTTCAAAATTGTCCTAGGAAACTAACCTAGCGTAACTCTTGGGATATAATTTATCCTGGAAATTCAACAGCTTAAGTTAAAAAAGGATAATTGCGAAATAAACATTTTGTAAAATGATACATTACATACGTTTTTGTGAAGTGATCGGACGTAAAAGCCGAGGGTGAACATGATTTAAACGTTAAAAGAGTTAATGTTTCCCATGTTGCACCTATCCGTGTCTTGGAGCAGAAGACGCAATTAGTAGGCACTCTGCAGTTGTCGCCGTCTCGAACGAGGGAGTTGGCGCGTGCCTCGGGCCCCTGCTCTCCTCAAGCGAGGGTTGTTCGTTATACACGTCATAGTCCCCGAGTGCTCTCGGCCGCTTTACTGCACTACGATAACAAGAGGCCAGCGCCTCCACTCATTGATGTCGTTTTGTCGTAATCAAGCGCTGAATAAAGCCAGGTGCCAAGTCTAAAAGAGGACGTTTTTACAAGCTATTTATTAACTTGCAATGTTTGTATGTATGGATGTATGTTCGGGTCAAATCTTGCAAGCTGAATTAGAACTACTTCTTCTTATCCCACGAAGCTGAATTTTTGCATATTGGTTCAGTTCCGATAATAATGCAGTTTTATGGTAAGCATGACCTTAATAGACATCCACGGTTAGCTCCAGATAAAGGAACTCTTCAACGGTCAACAGCACAGACGCGAATTTTTTTTAACGCATTTTATTGCAATATTAAAGTGTAATGGGCGAAAAGCTTGTTATAAAAATCCAGTTTAAAAGAAAAACTTATTACATTGTTGTGACATTTTGAAAACTTTTCAGCGTTTACATCGGCACTTCCGCTTGTGTGTATAACAGTTGCTAGTCGTCTTTGATTGAATTTTCTTTTTGATACCGTTGTACTCGTAATTCCCAGGAGCCGCCAGTGATGGCAAAAGTCTCAGCAACCCTTTATGTTCTGCAAGTACGCATTGTTGTCTCATAAAGAATAAGGCAAGGGAAGCGTGGTCGGTGTGCTCCTCCACTATCACAAAAATGTTATTAGTTTTGGGCCGCTATTGTCCACCCCACGCCGTTCGACCCTCCCATTCCCGCTCCCTCGAGCAAATAAGGCATATTGAAAGGTCGGCCCGTAGATTTGTTTTAATCCTTGAGGCTTTACACTGATATGTCTCTTGATAACTCTAGGAATAATGCGTAGATATTCATTTTTATTCCCGTACGTGTAAGCAAAATATATGGCACTAGCTTCTGCCCGCGATTTTTTTGCGCGTCGAATTCGGTTATAGTTATTCCCACAGATTTTTCTTCGGGATACAAAGTTTCATATGCGTTAATCCAGGGTATAAGCTATCTCCATTCAAAACTCCATGCAAATCTGTTCATCTTTTGAAGCGTGAAGGAGTATGAAACATACTAACTCACACACACACGCACAAAATTTCGCATTTATAATATTAGTGTGATCAGCTGAAATGCAACAAAAACGAAAAAGCATTTATTGTTTAATCTATAGGTATAAATAAAGCTGATTGAGACGTGTTCGACGAGCAATTAATTGGCCGTAATGTGCTGTGCACCGGGAACCGAGAGCGCTAGCCCGGGACGAAGCACGAGGGGGCGCGGGTGATGCAGTGTAGGCCATTTATCTCAAACGACACGGCCATTTTGTATCTACGTGGACATCCGTCACGCTAATCGCTGCTATACACCTGCATGCACCAGCCTTTCGCTTCTGATCCTCCCGAATACATTCCAATAGACACGCAAAATCACAAAAAGCCGGTCAAGTGCGAGCCTGACTCGCGCCCCGAGGGTTCCGTACTTACCTAGGAAAAAGAAACAGTACCTTGTAGGTACGGAACACTAATAATGAAAAAAAAAATATTGGTTTAACAACCGGGTAACCATTCACAACCTCCCTATGAAATAAGACAAAAAATAACTTTTGCAAACTTCTATCTTCGTGCAATCGTCGAGTGTGATACGACCTTAGAAAGGTTATTCCGTTTGACATTTTTTTTATGTGATGTAATTACAAATTTACTATTTTCGGACTTTTTCCTTTATTTGTGCTATAAGACAAACAAGTGATCCAATAAGGGTTCCTTTTTTCCTTTTGAGGTACGGAACCCTAAAAATGGACATAGTTCTCTGTTGATTAATAACCAAATCTCCACTAAGTTTCTAGTTAATGAGTGCCATTTTCATAGACCCGAACAAGTTATCAAAACGTGATCACCCATTCAAGTTTCACAAATGGGTAGCTAGGAATTGAAACTCGGTTAAAGTAGACGACGCGGAGTAACAGGAAGTAATAACTTTATCCCGAGCTTAACTGTGAGAGTACCGTCCAACTAACATTATGCCTGCCAGTAACAAGTTAATCTAAATGCAGCCGACTGGTTCCACTAGCTAGTTGTAGCACGCATCGCCAAAGTTTAATAACTGAGAAATTTGAAGCGCGCCCTGCCTTCGATTTAACTAACCGCTGAAGATTCTTATCAGTTTCTGGTTGTTCCATCTAAGCCGAATAATTTTAACAGCAGTGCAGATTAATAGCAAATCCAAACAGTGAAAAGTGCTTACAAAAGTTATGCTATAAATCATGCGGACATTATCAGAATACTCTCTTTGCTTGAACACTGAATATTCAGATGGTGTTTGTTTGTATTTATTTTGAAAGGGCGATAAGCGCGCTTTTCCGTTTTTTATTGAATAAAATATGGTGCAAGAGGCTCGCCGTGCAACGATAAGCCGTCAGTGAGGCTCTTCCTGTCACGTAGTGCGACAGTTAATTACGCGGATGTAAATAAATCATCCCAGACGGGTGCGGCGGCGGCGGAGGGCTTCGATCCCGAAAGGCAATTATCTCGCGCCTCATTGACGCCGAAAGTGAGCAGAGCTACGACCGTGCCGCCCTCGCCCGCCTTACAAGTACCTATTTGACACCACCTAAGACGTGGTTATAAGGAAAAATCGAGTAGAGGATTTCTGATGGCTACGTGCCCGGCTCACGGCAATTGTGATGCATGGAGGGATTTCCGCACGCCGACCGATATTGAGCCGAAACTGCGGCCGCCAGCGCCACCGCCACCCCGTTATACATTATTGCTTATCGGAATGATATCGAATGAGGTCCGCCATTTTCGTCTTTTCGGAGAGCCGAGAAGTATCGCTTACCTGGGGCGCGTAACCCTTATCTTTCTTCACTTTCCACTTATGTAGCAAAAATAGCATATTGGATCGAATGTTACCAACCATTACTTTGTATGGGTGTTCTCGAGACGAAATCCATTTATATTGATGTCACCTTCAGCGTCTCAAGTAGAATATTTGTGATTTTCAGGGTCGGTGTAACCGAGAGAAGCCGCCCTGCAAGTACTTCCACCCGCCCCAGCACCTAAAGGACCAGTTGCTGATCAACGGCCGAAACCACTTAGCTCTGAAGAACGCGCTAATGCAGCAGATGGGGCTAACGCCGGGCCAGGTGCTGCCTGGACAGGTCCCCGCCGTGGTCAGTACTCCCTTTGCCTTCTATTTACTTCTCTTCATAAATGCTTGAGCGATCGGTCCTCGATACGTACTTACTGCACGCAACACGCTGCTTTCGGTGTACTTGCTATTCCGTAATTTTATAAGCGTTTATTAAACACGTAGATGTTTGACTATGTTACTAAGCGCGTTTAAGTTGTGCCCACATTTTTGTGCTATATTGAATTTAAATGTAATTTTCATCAGAAGTCAACAGCGCATGTTAAATTAAAAAAAAAACTGTTTACCTACTTAATAAGAATAGCTAAACTGATCATGTAGACTTTTCTAACCGGCGAGTTATTCGCTAAATTAGCTCCGGTGCAGCGCTTTCGAATTAAGTTTCAAATTGTAATTTAAAAGTTTTGCTATGAGTGCGTGATTAATTTAAATTTGTATGAACAAACATTTGCTGAACATGGTTCGTTCTTGGACACAACTTAAACTTCGACGCTAGTGGCCGATCGCTCCACACTGCTTTAAGCATGTTTGTAAAATTAATTCCTTAAATGGCATGACTGCTCTCTATACTTACACGCGTATGAACTGGGTATAAGCGGTTACCTTACGCTGATTTAATCACCATAACAACTGTCCCTCACTATTCACACTGTCGCTGAAGTCGCGAACCAACCCACCTCGGCGTCCCCCTTCGCGCCATCGTCCTTGTGATGTTAACTTTGGGTCGATGTACTAACACAGTAGTAGCACATAGTGGTGAATGCGGTTCGCTGGGTGACGTCGAGGCGGCTCGGACGCGGGTTGCGGGCGGGCTCTCGCACGATGAGTAGCGTGTTTGTGTGATTTGTGTAAGGTGGGCGGCGTGAGCGGCACGGGCGCGGCCGCGAGCCACCTCGCTGCGCTGGACCCGATCAGTCTTGCCCTGCTCGCCCCGCAGGTAACCGGCGCGGCCGCCGCCGCCGCCAGCCGCCGAACACCACTGCTCCACCTCCCTTACCGTCCTTACCACTTGACTTCCGATCTTATTCACAGATAGCGCTTCCTCACTTCGCACCTACTAGAATCCGCTTACAGACCTAAACACCAAAGCAAATCCTGCTCCTTTTGATATTAACTGGTGGCCGGTGGAAGCTTTACAGGACAGACCGTATGCTTCAATTAAATTATTTCAATTGATTCTCGATTAATGCACGTGATTGCTTATCTGGCTATGTTACAATAACATATATTAACAACTTATAGTAAATCGTAGGATTGTAAATACTGGCTTGTGGTTTATTTTGTACTAAATGCTTGCTGTGGAATTTGTATCGAGAGTATTAGAATTTGGGACGGTTTAATACTATGTGTAGTGCTATCTGTTCTGATTTTATATGACAGTGTGTGTGTGACAACAAGCGTGTGTGTGCAGGCGACATCGCCGTACCTGTCGGGCGTGCCCGGCGTGGGCTCGACGTACGCGCAGTACTACGCGCCGCAGCTGATGCCGGCGGTGCTGGGCCACGACCCCTCCGCCGCCGCCTCGCCGCTCGGCGTCATGCAGCAGCCCGTGTTGCAGCAGAAGCTGCCGCGCACCGACCGTCTCGAGGTAACCACACCCTCCAATATACTACCACTACCTATCGACCATATCCGATTAGTACTTCCCAATAATACCACCTATGCCGGGGACCGAATGCAAGATCTCATATAAGCTCTGTGTACAACGGAACACTAATGCCAAATATATTTTGAAATTAGGGTTTTTAACTTTTACTGAAATCCCTGTTAAAACCAATTCATCGAAATTTCATTAAAGTTGGAACTTTTTGATTACATCTGCATCGCAGTGTTCGGTGGCTTTGTTGATTTAGTGTGGTTGCGGTTGTGTAATGTCGGTCCCCGGCGCATTCTCGGCCGAAGAGCCCATGCCCGTCCCCGTGTGTCTGTGGCGCGCGTGCGCTTCGCGAGCAGCACTCGCTTACTCCCTCTGGTGAGCAGCTACAATGTTGGCGCAACTATACTGACCAGCAGACACATTTTTTGGTGCAACAAGCAACAAAATACTCCAGCGTCTATTTGCGCCTACAATGTACTTCTTGAATGCTTAACCCGTAAATTCTATATTAGCAAAAGGGATGATAAAATATACTGTCCGAAAATATACACGATGTTGTTTGTACAAATAAATGCGACGGATGCGTAAAACTCGTTTAATTGGTATACATTAAATTTATTCGAAACACAAAAGCGGCGTCCGGTCGAGGTCAATACATACGAGTATATTACTTAAATTGCGTCCCAACACCGAAAACCGAAATTAAATTACCATATTTTCTACTGTTTTGCAAACATTGTGCTCAACGATGCAAATATAAAGGGCACTGAATGCCTGCATCAAGTAATTGTTACATTTGAGACTCAAGTCCATAACAGTCGAGCGTTAAATTAGGGGCGAAGTCGAGTCAGCAGCGAGTATAGGTGTAGCGGGTGGGTTAGTGGTGAGCGGGTTAGCGGGCTAGCGGGTAGTGGGCGAGTAGAGCGTAGCGAGGTGCGCGAGCGGCGGACATGCTGGTGTGTGGTGGTGCAGGTGTGCCGGGAGTTCCAGCGCGGCGCGTGCAAGCGCGCCGAGTCCGAGTGTCGCTTCGCGCACCCGCCGCCGCCCGTGGCCGCGCACGACGACGGCTGTGTCACGGTGTGCATGGACGCCGTCAAGGGCCGCTGCGTCCGCGACCCCTGCCGCTATTTCCACCCTCCCCTGCACCTGCAGGCGCACCTTAAGGCGCAGGCGCGCGGCGCGGTACGCCACCAGGCTGCACGCTCTTGCCTCGCTCGCTCGCGCTCGCTTCTCTTCTTCCGCTTGGTTTCGCTCGCCGCGGCGCCGCTTCTGTTCGCAAAGCTTCTTTTGTTCAGTTCGCCGCAGCGCCGGCTCGCGCCACGCTTCCGTCGCACTCACGCTTCACTTTATTTTTAGTTTTGTCTATCGCATAATATCACCTTTTGCCGAGCTTTAGGTGTATTCTGTGCATCTACTACATCGTTATTGTTTCTGTCCCGTCCTGCGACGCTTCGCTTCACGTAGACGGCCGCAGCAGCGCAGCATCCGGCAGCGAGCGCGACTTCGGAGCCGGGCAAGAAACGGCCGGCGCCCGCCGAGCTCGAGCCGCCACCGGTACAACCGCCAGCTTTGCACGCTTCACCTCCCCTCCCCCTCCCGCCCGCACGCTCCCTCCGCGCGCCTCTCCCTCCGGAGCGGCCGCGGCGCGCGGCGACGGGCCGCCCCCGCCCCTCGCTCCGCGCCCCGGCCGCACTACGCCGCTCCACACCTCAAGCCCGACAACCTCCGCTCAACCGTCTGTTTCTCGTTTCAGATGGACATGAAGAGCGTCGGATCCTTCTATTATGATAACTTCGTAAGTATGTCGAAACCGTCTAGATCGATGCGATCTCTGTCGTCCACACTCGCTGGACATCGGTCCCTATAGTACGAGACTCATCCTTTACTCTATCTTTCAGGCCTTCCCCGGTGTGATGCCGTACAAACGACCCGCCGCCGATAAAGCGGGCGTCCCCGTGTACCAGCCGGCGACGACCTACCAGCAACTGATGCAGCTGCAGCAGCCATTCGTGCCCGTGTCATGTGAGTACCCCGCGCCCGCCTCGTCCGCCCCGCCCGCGGGCGCGCCCGCGCCGCCCGCGGCCGCGTCGCCGGCGCAGCCCGCGCTGCCGCCCGCGCCGCCCGCCACGCCGCCCGCGCCCGCGCCCGCGGAGCCCGGCCACGACCCGGCCGCCGTGGCCAAGGAGGTCGCGCACAAGAACTACGCGGCGGCGCTCGCGCTGGCCGCGCAGCAGTCGGCCATGGCGCACGCGGCGGCCGCGTACACGCAGCAGGCGATGAAGGCGCGCGCCGGCATGCAGGGCCTGATGCGCGCGCCCTTCATGATGCCGCGCGGCTGGCCGGCGCCGCACATGCCCATGCCCGCCTACTACCAGCAGCCCTACATGTACGCCATGCCGCCGCCCACGCCGCCGGCCGCGGCCGCCGCGCACGCCGCCGCCGCCGCCGCCGCCAACCCTTACAAAAAGATGAAAACGACATAAGCGGGGGGGCGGGGCGCCCCGCGGGCGGAGGGGGCGGGGCGCGGGGTCTCCGCGTAGAGACTCGTACGTGTGCTGAGTGTCCGCCCCGGCCTGTCGGGGTGGTTAGCGCTAGGCGTGTTGTCACATTTGTATTGTACTATTGTAAGGACGACGCGAGAGGATTCGCCCTCGCCGAAGTCTCCGTAGTGTAACGCTATATCTATTCTATTGTGTATTCTACTCACTTACCGTTATTATCTTATGCGTGTATATTTCTCGTATCTACGATCCCGGTAATAATAACGCTTGAATGCATGACTGTACTTTATTTTATTACCTCTTGTCGATCGTCGTTATCGTGAGTATCGTCGTACTGAGAGTTGAGCGCTTAGTCCGTCGATCCCGCTACGTACACGCTTGTTCCCGGAGAAGGTCCGCACGGGTGCGCTTTGGCCGCTGTGTCGATCCCGTATAGTGGTTTCCGGCTTGCAGCAGCAGGCCCGCACCTAACACCGCCGCCTTCTAATTTTCGCATGGAATAGAACCCACCACCCCTATACGTTTGGCTCATCAGGTATTGTTCTCATTATTCTAGAGGCTCGTGTGTGCTCAGTGTGCCGGCGTGCTCATCACTAGCGCTGCGGATGCGGCGAGCGCCGCCACCGCTTTTCTTATTTTCGGTCGCACGTTCTTTAAATTTATTTTGAACGCTTTCTGTTACATGCCTTCCGAATGACCGCTTCGGCTGTCGTTACAAAATCTTTTGTCGCTTTTTGTGTTGGGACGGACAGGCTGTGCGCCGACCAACGCGCCCTTTGTGGTTTACACCGACGAGCGCGGACAGGTAACGAGTGCTGCGTGAGTGCCCACCGCCACCGCTCCGCCGTACGCGCACGCTTGCACTTAACCGCCACCCTCACTATTAGTAAACCCTTTCGATGCGTTCGAACGCTTGACGCTTATTAACGATAAAACCGTCCAGTGAGACGTAATGCTCGCGCGTAGAGGGCGAACTGTAGCCCCGCGCTCCCTCCCTGTAGCCGGCCACGCCCGCCCTAACCAGCTCTGCGGAGCACGCCAGCCTATCACCTCTGCCAGCGTCTCAAACTCTGCCGCTCTTCACATTTTTGTAAGCTCTTTTTTTTGGTTATGAAGCTCGAATCGATTGGTTTGTCAGATTATTTTTACATTTCTAATTAAGATTATTAAGTTTAAGATTAACTAGACGATGTCTAAAATGATGGAAATAATGTTGTTCTTATATTAAAACGATAATGATATAAAATATAGAATAGAAACTATTTCAATGGCCTAAATTTGTTTTTTATTTGATCTCTTTTTTAATTTTGCTCACACCAATACTACTGCGAATAGTGAAAGAAGAAACGATCCATCATAAAATAATGAGCAAAATAATGATTCCCCTCACAAAAATATCGAGCTTGCTTCGTTTACTCTGCTTAATAGAGACATTTAGTTAATTCTAGTTCTTCATGCTTTAAGTGAGCTTACGTAGACTAAGCGCTTCTTAATAGTGCAACAAACAGCCAGACCACACGATCACTACTCTAGCGGGCTATTCACAACAGCAGGTCAAGGTACGCTTGGTGAAATGAGCTTTTTTAATCGGCCTGCAACATATGCACAAAAGGAAGATAGAAAAGATCAGTCCAAAACCATTAAAAAAATCTTCCTTTTTTGCCTACAGGTTTTCAGATCTCGTGTTTATTTATGACATGTTTTAATTATCTAACCAGAAAAAAACTGAAATCATTCGGACATGCCGTGCCGACCGTACGGTTGCGAACTGATGGCATAGCTTATCAGGCGTCTCATGAGTATGAATGTCATTCCACATCAGCCATCTAGTCTTTGTGCTGTAACTGTATTTGAATATTTTGTAATGAACAGTTGATGCTACAACTTAATTGTTGATGATTTTTAGTTTTGTATAGTGAGACATACTTGCTTTCAAATGTGGAAGAAGTCACTCTACAGTATTGCCTTGCTTACACCCGGTAAGATACAATCAGCTTACTTTAATATCCTCAGTATAAGTGATTTCCTGTTGACGCCTAAACTGAAACGTGCCGCTTTGTACGAGCATGACTTTGACTATTGAGGCTATAATACGCTTTTTATTAATTATTATTCACACACTGGCGGTTTCACTTTAGGTCGTTATATTAATTTAAATAATGAAGCCAAATTTTATCGACTGCTAAAAAGTTGACTGAGTTTACTTTT